>PVJD01001481.1:13147-118099 GCA_004026545.1 Mormoops blainvillei
AAAAAAAAAAAAAAAAAAAGAATCTGGGATGTGAGGACCAGAGGAGTTAAATTATCCAATCAAACCTTGGAATTGAAATTAATTTCACTAATTTTAATATGATTTTGGAAGAAATTCAATTTAACCCTAAATTTCAGTCAACTCCACAATGATATGCTAAAGAAATACAGGACATACTTTAAAAAGTTGAATATTAATTAATCTTTCTATTGCAATCTTATAGGTCAGACCACTCAGATATATGAATCATGTCAAATTTTCTTGTTAGTTTTCTGGGGAGATAATTCAGAAAGTTGAGGACACCTGGGAAATCTCCTCTTCCAAACAAAACAAGACAAAAGGAAAACCCACAAAGCTTTGGAGAGATAAAATACTGCATTATTTAGATTTCATTGATTATAAATGACAGAAATCCAATTTAAATGGTTTCTGTAGCCAAAAGGGATTTAGTGGCTTATATAACTAAAAATGTGTAAGTATAGCAGGGCTTCAGGCATGGCTGAATACAGGTGTTCAAATGGGGCATCAAGACTTGGTGTTTTAATCTCTCCACTCTGCCCCCTGGTAGTCTCTTTCTATGAGCTATTCCCTTGCAGCTTCAGACTTATATTCTCACAGTTTTAAGTTCAACAGGAAGGGGGTTTATAGAGCTGCTTCCTGGTTTTTCAGTTTTAAGAATGAACACTAGATCTCTAACTCTGAATCCTCACTTTGTATACGTACTTTGCAGTCAGATCTCACAGA
The DNA here is from genome assembly GCA_004026545.1 of Mormoops blainvillei. Classification (NCBI taxonomy): domain Eukaryota; kingdom Metazoa; phylum Chordata; class Mammalia; order Chiroptera; family Mormoopidae; genus Mormoops; species Mormoops blainvillei. Next base: position 13,892 of record PVJD01001481.1, read on the forward strand.
TGTGACATGTAAAAGATTATGGTCATTTTTCTCTTTCCTGCATGAGTTATTTTCCCCCATATTTTATTTTATCCAGTTTCTTTCATTTAAGATGTTGTCTATATACTAATCACAACTTTAGTTCTTCCATTTGTTAAAATATTCTCTTACTATGTTCAAAGACATTACTCACTTATCAATTGTATCTTCTTGAAAAGCCATTTTCTGTTCCAACATAGATCAGTTGTTTGATAAGCCTATTGTACAACTCTGGTCTTGGTCTCCCCCTTCTCTATCATACTACATGTTTTTCCTGTGTTAGATACATTGTTCCCTAGATTCTGTCTTTCTCTTTCTTTGTTTACTCCCTTGTTTTGTTGGAGCACATCCTACAGGTACTTCTTGAGGAAGGATGTCTGAGAGGTACATTTATTTTGAGACTTTTTCTAAAATATATTTTTAGATTTTGTCTAAAATAATAATATGACTAGATAGAATTATAGATTTGAAATTATTTCTCATTATATTTTTGAAGCTATTGCTTCATTGTCGTCTTTAGCTTACAGCATAGCTATTGAAAAAAGTCTGATGATACCGTTCTTATTCTTTCTCTCTCTCTCTCTTTCATAACTTGTAGGATCTTATTGTCTCCATGTTTTGAAATTTCATGAAGACGTGCCTTGGTGTATGAATCATTTATTTATTGTACTGTATTAGGTATTCAGGGGCCCTTTCAAACTGGGAATCCATATCCCTCAGTCTGGAAAGTTATCCTGAGTTATTTCTTTGGTGACTGTCTCCTCGCAGTTTTCTCCAGGTCTTTCTCAGGCACTCATACAGATTCAGATGTTGAACCTCGGGTCTGGTCTTTTAATTTTTTTTATTTTTTATTTCTTTGTATTTTTGCTCTGTATTTTTGAGAAACATTCTCGACTTTGCCTTCCATATGTCAAATGAGTTTTTCATTTCTGTGTGATATATTTGTTCCTCTTTGTTCTCCAGAAGTTTTCTCTTTATGGCACCCTGATTTTGCTTTATAGAGGCTAAATTTATCCCTCTAAAATATTAATAATAGTTAAGATTGATTTCTCTCCTTAAATAATCACTATTTCATCCTAATTCTTCTATTCATTAATTTAACTAATATTTATTGAACACTTAGTATTTGCCAGGCAAATAGGAACTTGGGATAATTCTGTAAACAAAACAAAAGTCCCCTTCCTGGGCCAGCTTATATTTTGGTTGCTTATTTTGTTGTCTTTCTTTAGTAATAGAGACTTTTCTAATGTGTCTGGTGAACTTCAGCCCTCTGTTCATGTTTAAAAGGAGGGTACAGAAAACTCAATGGGAAGTTCAGTGAGGGAGGACTCGCCAATTATCACCTTTACTGTAAATGACTGGGCCAGGCTGTTTCCTTGGAGAACCTCTGAATTCTGATGTCTCCTGCCTGGTAGGTCTAAGCCTATCACCAGCCCTCTGGGGGTCAATCAGAGAAACATTCAGTAGGTTAACTCCCATTTGATCCACCATTTTCGGTGACTTGCGTCCAGAGAGTCACTGCTTCTACCCTGTAAAGACCAAGTTTCCAGTGTTCTGCTAGAAGGGAGGACCAGTCATGGTGTCCCTGCAGCACTGGGGGGAGGAGGCATCTACTTCCTAAACAGACTTGCAACCAGTTCTTCTATTTCAGCCTCACTTTTCCTTTCCCTTCCAGGGATATCAGTGGCAATTCCCAAGCCTTTAGACACTGGAGTTTAGAGGGTTCTGCTATGTAAGTCATTTTGCTTCTGCGGTTTCCTGCTGCTGGCTCAGACTTCGGCTTTCCTAGGCCTGCTAAATCGGTTACATTTCAGCCCGCTTCCCGCCATCTAAAATTTTAGTGCTTAGGTCTTCCCTGCTGTTCCCTTTGTCCTCTGGTTTTATGGCTTTAAAAACATCCCTCTACAAATATTTTAGTGATGTTTTAGGAGGAAGCAGAGCTAAAATATATGTGTTCGACCTGACATTTTTAGCTGTCCTCTGAATCCTTAGTGGATGTTTTACATGGTAAAGAACTCAAGGTTCTTTTGTGCCTACTGTGGGCCAGACGCAGAGCTAGGTGATTTTACTGACACAATTGAACTCAATCCTCACAATGGTGAATTTCTTGGAAATGGAAAGAGAGGCTCAGAGAAATGAATTAATATGATGATGATTGAGTTAGTTCAATGTAGGAATAACTGGTTAAACAATTTTCTTTGTCTCAGACTGAACAAGAGGCAGAGAAAGAACGAGTCCATGTTGGTACTGTCATCTGAACCTGAGACTTGGGAGCACTGTAGACTCTTCTGTTGTCCTTCCTTTATTCTACTGCTTTGATCACCTCAACGTTCCTCAGCCATGGCCTCCCCTGCATTCCAGGTAGCCCTGCCTTGTCCGTTCAGAGTTTTGAGATGTCTTTTCTGGACCCTACAGTAATGTACTATCCAGGCTTCATGCTTCTAAGCCCACCACCCCATCTGCAGCCAAGGTGGTCTTTCCAAACTGCGAATCTGGTCCCGTTACTCTTTTGCAGGTAAACTAGGTGTGGTGGACATCAGTATTGCATGCCAAGGTCTGGCACAGTTGTCTCTGAGTCTTCAGCACTCAGCCCATGGCCTGGGATCCCAGTTAGCATCCACTAATGTTTTCTTTAAAACTGAACTGAGCATTAGAGTTAAAGCCATTGTGAGCTTACATTACACCTCTTAAGTGGATTGGAATCCACCAGGATTTCAACCCAGATCTGATGATTCCAGGTTTCTAGATGTCTTCCCTGTTGAGCCCAATGGTGGCTTCCCTAATTTCCTTACATCTGCGATCTTCTACTCCATCTCTGCAGAACAGAATAAAGCGCCTAGCCTGGCATTTTGTTCAAGTACCAGAAGAGTTGAAAGGGAAGGAGCCATAGCCCCTTCCCCTTGGCCAAGGTAGGAAATCCCCTCCCCCAATCATCTTGGGGTGGCCTCGTAGGCCCAGCTCAATTTTATGAATCTTCCAGAGTTGTCCAGGCATTTAACCTTCACTGTAGGAGCAGTTGATAGATTGTTGGGGGAGGGGGTGGGAAAGGGAAGGGTAGAAAAAAGTTTATTTGGTCTTACCCATATAATATTAGGTGGGAATTTCCAAGAAATTATGTGGCAATGACGTTATAACTTTCACACGATGGCTGGAAGCAACATTATAAAAATATTACCTAACACGACTCCATATGGACATATGAAATTTCATTCCATTTTACACATGTAATTAAGTGGCCCACATAATGAAGTACTGTGTGTGCAAAGAGGGAGATGTCTTTTGTAGGTGAAAGATAGCTGGGGCAGAAACAAGACTGGCATTTTAAAGGGAGAATAATCAAGCAAGGGTGGCTGAAAATTATTGCACTTCATTCTATAAACAACTTAAACTTGATGGATTTTTTCCCCCTTAAAGCTAGTCTTCTGGTTGTAAGCAAGACAAACACATTCAATAGCCCGCTGCTAAAACGCCCTCTCACCCTGTTTACTAAAGGTGGTGAGCTGAAAAAGTCTTGAGCTTGGAATCAGACAGAGCTAGGTTCAAATCCTAGGTTGCCACTTATTAGCAAATGACCTTCAGTAAGTGGCTAAGACAGTGCGACTCACACTGCAGCCTGAACCAGCATCATTATTTGAGGGCTTGTTACAAATTCAGATGCCAAGGCACCACCTCAGACCTTTTGAATCCGAGTCTCTCGGGGTGGGGCCCAGGAATCTGCATGTTAAGAAGCCCTCCACATGGTTCTGATGCACATTAAGAACGAGAGCCACTCAAATGATCAAAGTCCCAATTTCCTTTCCTGTAAGTGTATGCTCTATGGCAGAAAACCCAACTCCAAGCAGATGATAAAGAATAAGAATTTAATGATTCACATAATCAAACTCCAGAGGTAGAAGTACCTTCAGGTGAGGGTCGATCCAGCACCTCAAACAATGTCACCTAGGATCCCTTTGTTCTGAGTTCCTGACATTGTAGCACACAGGGGGCTCAAAGGAGAAATTCAGTTGAGGTCTAAAGTTATAGTTTTGCATACCTGAGTTTCAGAACTAACATTAATCTTATTTACATGTTTATTGAGCAGTTAACCCGTGCCAAGTTTCACGTGGGTGTTGGGACACGATGTGAGGCCACTCTGTCCCCACCAGTGGCCACTGGCTTGCAGTTCTCCAGTACATTGTGCTATGTCTTGATTCTTTGCTTTTGAAGATGCTATTAATTTGCTCTGAATTACTGTCCTTTGTAAGGACCATTGGGGGAACTTCTACTTATCATTTAGAAATTACTTGGGCATGGACTATTTTCTTTTCTTTTTCCTTTTTATTGAATTTACTGGCTAATAAAATTATACAGGTTTCAGGTGCACAATTCCACAACACTCTACCTGTCCACTGTGTTATGTGTTCACCACCCCAATTCATGTCTCCATCCATTACCGTTTGTCCCCACTTTACCCTCCTCCACCTTTCCACACCCTGCTTCCCCTGGCAATCGCCACACTGTTGTCCATGTCCATGAGTTGTTTCTCCCTCTTATTTTTGTTTTGCTCAATCCACCCAACCCAGTCCTCCAACCCCCAACCCCACCCTGACAGCTGACAGCCTGCTCACCATCTCTGAGTTTTTTCTATTTAGCTTGTTAGTTCATTTTGTTCATTAGATTCCACATATGGGTAAAATCATAATGGTATTTGTCTTTTTCTGACTGGCCTATTTCTCTTAGCAAAGTACTCTCCAGGTCCATCTACGCTGACGGACTATTTTCTAAAGTTTTCCCAGCTCCCCTGCCAGCAATTATCTCTGCTACTTTGTGCTCCCAAGGCCCACACCATGTGCTCTTTCCTCTGTCTGGTGTCCATGAGGTCATTCTCTGCCTTCCTACCTGGACAGTGAGCTCCTCGAGGGCACAGCCCTTGTCTCATCATTTAAAAAGCTCTAGCACCTGGCGGAGGGCCCAGTACAACGAAGATGCTCAACAAATCATGTTGACCAGAGCTGACCCTTCTCAGAATTGTGGGTATCAGCAGAAGGCCAATCCCAAGCTCAACACCACGCAGGACACGCTGGAAGATACAGGCTGTCAGTCCCCACACTGCCCTAGGCCTGTGCAGAACTCACAAAAGACCAGTTAGCTCTGTATCAGTGAGAAGAGCTCAGTGATTACCTAAGGGAGAGCAACGCTGCCCAACAGAAATGTCTACAACGACAGAAACACTATGTATCTATCCGAGCTGACCCATGTCATAGCCACTGGCCCCACGCGGCTATTGAGCCCTTGACATGGGTGGGATCAGTGAGGAGCTGAATTTACAGTTTTTAAAGAAACGTTTACTTAATTTAAATTTAAATCGCCACATGAGGCTAAGAGCCACCATACTGGACCTTGCAGAAGCCAAGGATGACTTAGGGCAATCTGGTGGAAAGGGCAGTGGCAAGGTTGTTCCAGAAGCAATTTATGCTAAAGTAAGTTTGGGAAACTTCACACGGCTCTTGTCTATTTCATCTAAGTTTGCAAATTTATATTATTGATCAAAAGTCAAAGAGACTTTACGTAATATTTCCTTATTATCCTTCCCTCTTTCATTCTTGATATTTGTAGCTTTTGTTTTCTTTGTTCTTATTCAATCTTGTTCGAAGTTTATCAATTTTATTGATCTTCTCAAGGAACCAGCCTTTGGTTTTATTGACTTTTCTCAATTGCTTGTCTGTTTTCTATTTCAATGATATCTACTCTAATCTTTGTTATTTCCTTCCTTCTAGTAATACTTATTTTGTGATAAAAGAGCTTTTCGAGTTTTTCATATGCTGCTCCCTCTTAATGGAATCCTTTTCTCCAGATCTTCCCAAGTTCATTCTTACCTGTCCTTCACATAGACTCGGCCATCACTTTCTAAGCAAAGCCTTTGCTGCCCTTTTCAACACCTGTTCTATATTCTCATAGCACCATGAATCTCTTCCCCATAGCACTCATCACTCATCACTGTTGTGATTTAACATTTGTTTTTGTGACTCTTTGATTAATACCTATCTTCTTTACTCACTATAAATTCTCTGGGGCCAGAGAGCTTGTCTTCCCTTTCTTCTTTTTGCATAGCCATGATCTTTCTCATACTTGGCTCAGGGACGGACAAATGGACAAATTTATAGTCTCAATATTGGCAACTTCACCTGGATTAGGTCACAAGTATTCTTTCCGAAGAGCCGAATGGGGCTGACCACTCCCACACTGGTCAACACAAGCATGCGGTGGAATTACCAGCAGACAAGGGAGAAGGGCCACAGTTAGCCGTTGGCCGGACTTCAGCGGAAGGACTGTGCTTGGCTGAATCTATGGCAACTTTTTGGCTGTCATTTTGCCAGTGTGAAGGGGAATTAAAAGTTAAGTTCTTTAGAAACCCAAGGAGCAACATATTTTAGGGCAGTGGTTAGCCAGCTCCAGCACCCCCAGGACTCACCTGGGAAGCGTTTTGAGACATCCACTTCTCTGCGAGTGTGTGCGTTAGTGTGTGTGTTAGTGCGTGTGTTTGTGTGTGCGTTCGAAGACCCCCTTCCCAATACCTCTATCTCTTTGGACTGAGAACCATTTCCCTGGTCGCAACGGGCCTTTACTAAAGGAAAAAATCAGGTGTATCAGAGGAACAAATGCCAGCCCATGTGTGCACACACATGAATGTACTGCGTGTTTCAAATAGATGCTTTTTGGCTTTTAAAATTATTGCATTCAAACATTATATATTTTGATGACTGAGCTTTTTGAGCACCCTCTTAAACTTCGAACCAGAAGTAAGCACCTTATCTGCCTGGCCCTGGCCCCGACCCTCAGAGACTGCACAGATGAGCCTACATCAAGCACCCCACAGAGCATGGCGTTCAGAGCAGGCTTCCATGAGATGCAGCTTCTAAGGTCATTGTCATAACTTCAGTGGGGTTAAGTGAATAGTGCAGTGGAAGCTCCAAGACAGGAGTGCCAATTCTGCCTCAGTGAGCAAGTGGTGGTGACAATTGAGCAGGTCTTGAAAACACAGTAGGAGCTCGTCAGGCAGAGAAAGGGGAAGGATTGTCCAGAAGAATTTTATGAAGAACAGCAAGACATTGTGTATGGCTGGAACCAGAGTGGGTGGAGGGGCTCTGTGACAGATGAGGCGACTTAGTGGGCGCATCTGACCCAGGTTGGCCTGGGGCTTTGTCCAGCGGGTGAGGGTCCTGCCAGGGCCTTTAAGCAAATGTCCACTGACCTCTGCAGAGCACACTGCCCTAGCCTTAGTTTCCAAGACTGTGCGGTGGAAATCATGACCTCCCCTGGGAGAATGTAGTGAGATGGTGAATGTAAAATTTGGAATCTGTAAGGGCCATGCTTGTGCCTAATTGTATAATAAGACTCCCTCAGCCCCAGCTGGTGTAGCTCAGTGGACTGAGTGTCGGCCTGCGAACCAAAGGGTCGCTGGTTCGATTCCCTAGTCAGGGCATATGCCTGGATTGCAGGCCAGGTCCCCGGTAGGGGGCATGCGAGAGGCAACTACGCATTAGTGTTTCTCTCCCTCTTTCTCCCTCCCTTCCTTTCTGTCTAAAAATAAAATCTTTAAAAAAGAAATTAGGCCCCCTCACACTCCATGATTACTCAGTCCTCCAGCCCAATGCTGAGATGACCTTTGCAAACAGGCTCATATCAGATGGGGGAGCCATTATAATGACCCCGAAGGAGCAACTTTGCCCAACTGGGAGGGTGGGGAGGGGACAGCTACAGCCCACCCCAGGCTCTTGCCCTGTAACATCCTCCGCAGCCCTCTGCATGTGTTGTGACTGTCCCCAGCAGTTACACCTGCCATCCCGCTACCATGGGCTTCATCGCCAAGGTCCTATTCTTGCTGCCCATGCCTACAGAAACCGCCAGCCAGTGCAGGGGTGGGGGACGGGTCCTCTTCACGTCAAGTCCTCTTCCTCTCTTAGAAGGGGGACGCTACAAGCTGCATCAGGGAGAGTTGCAGAGAATCATCACATCACAGGTACAGCGAGCGATTATAGAGCCAGCGCGCTGGCCTCCACCAGCTGTGCACAGCGGTTGGTGTCGCCAGCACCTGCTCTCAGGTGTTACGTTTATTCGGTTGTTTCACACATGCAGGTGCTGCACACGCGGATGTGGCACTGCTCATTCAAGTGGGCACCCGGTGAGACGTTCCACGCTTGCTCAGTGCCATCTGCGCTCGTTGCCGCCCACATTCAGGGATGGCCAGATTCTACAACTGGGGGCAGGGAAGTGGGGGAGGAGAGGACCCTCATTTTCTTACGGGGTCATTTTCCTTTCTCAGGGAGGTTCCATCGATTTTTTGTGGGGGAGGCTGCCGTTGAGTTTTTCCTTCTGCTTTTGCTTCACCTTGTTCAGTTATGAAATGACTTCCTGGGAATACCTGATCTTCTGGGGCGGGGAGGGGTGGTTCTGATTTTTACCTCACGGATGAGGAAACTGAGCCTCAGACCCGTGAACGGCCCTGTAGAATCTCAAAAAGTAGAGAGAATGTCTACCGATTTTACCTGCCTGTCACGCCATCTATTCGTCTTCCAGTAACAGCCCCCACCTTCCCTAGGGTGGTGGGGGCTCTGCCACCGCCTCGCTCTCTGCATATCAGATTTCTCATCTGTAAAATGGGAGTGATTATCATAGCATCTGGGCCCAGACAAAGGGAACCCCAGGAGAGCTGATAAGCTGTGCACTTTAAATATCTGTTCTAGATTCGTTTTGTGGGGCATAGTTTAGGAGATGGAGGTAGTTTAAGAGAGGGTGCTGAGGTTTTCGCTAGACAGGAGATTCTTGGCCGTCTCTTATCTCCTGAGGGGCTCTGGCCTCCCCTCAAAGGGGTTTGGGAGGTGCGGGCACTTGGGTGGCAGAAGAATCAGGTTACATTTCTCTCTTAGTGCAGGGACCTGACTTCGCATCCCATTTCTGGTTTATTCTAATGATGTTTTAGTGCCCCTTAAGGACTGGGGCCCTGGGCAGTGGCCTGGCTGACCTTCCCTGAGACTTGGTTGCGTGAGTTAGGTAAGAAAATGCCTGGAAAATGCAGGGTGATGCTGGGCACGTAGTAGATGCTTCATTAAAAGGAAAACACAAAACAAAACAAAACTGGTAGCTGAGCCCAGTGCTGCTGAGTTCAGAGCTCGCTTTGGGCGGGTTCTGTATTCTCAGCCCCCCCCAGAGCCAGGCCAGTCTTCCAACCCCCCCAGCCCCCACCATGAGGAGACCGGGATGATTTTCCAAACGGGAGACACTGAGCCCCCAGGGCTGACAGCGATCCTGCCTCCCGCCCAAAGGTGGATGGTTTGGCTGCCGAGTTCCCCGAAAATTGGTTCCGCATGTTGCCGACATCAGGCCTGAACGTTTGCTCAGCACACAGCCATGAGGGCCCTCCCGGGAGGCTGAAACCCCACACCAGCCCCACCATCCGCCCCCCGCCACAGGCTGCCAAGCCACTGCCCACAGCCAACTCCCAGGGCCAAGTGGTGGGAGAGCAGGTCACTGCCACGGGCAGGGGCGTCCTGGAGCTTCTCCCGGCCCCCCAGGCGGCGGCCCCGGCGCCACCTGGTGGCTGAATGGAGAACTGCACCAGCATGGCAGCTCCTCTCTAGCCCAGGCCTGGGGACTCGGGATGTGTTGCTACAGGGCTAAATCCGCACAAGACAGCCCTTCTCCCATTCCAGGAACTCCCCAGGGCTGGGGAATGCGGTTCCCAAGGCTGGGCTATTTTTAAACGTCAGCATTCGCCATGCAGATGTTCTGTTTATGGCTGATGTTCCAAGCCTATGAGAGGAGCTGTGCATTTAACCAAAGGCAGATGCAGGATGGGAGTAATTAGGGTGGGCTGGGCCTGTCTATTCCCAGGCCTGGGCAGCTGGGAAGGGAGAGGGCCAGCGGGCCACCCTGCGGCTGAGGTTTCTACTCGTCAGGGAGACTCTGGGCCCTGGCTGGTGCCTGATGAATGAGCTGGGGAGACAGAGGGGGGAGAGGGAAACCCTCTTACTATCCCTTTCTTTCTTATCATTGTCAACAACCTTTGCCTAGCAATTGCTCTTTATAAGGGGTAGGCACGATTTTTCCCCATTTTGCTGATGAGAAAGCTGAAACTCAGAACCTTGAAGATACTCACCCAAGGTCACCTAGTTTTTTCAAAGTTTTTTGAGATCTTTCCAACAGGCGAATGTGACCAGATAGCCCACCTTCTGGGGCTTCTAGTCACTTTGGGGACTGAAGCCCTGCAGGAACAGTGCAGTTTGCCCCATGAGAGCCTGGGCCCGCCTTCGCAGCTGACCGTCCTCTGCCTCCTCCTCTCTCCTTGCTCTTCTCATGGGCCAGCCCTGCATCACCACCTTTAAGAACTTTTCCACAGGTTCTTTCTTTGTTCTTGTCATTCTTGCCACCACCTCCATGGGCCCTGATCTCAAAAAACCTGTAACTGGATTCCAGAACTGATGACCCCTTGACTCAGGTCATCTTTGTCCCCCTCTCTCTGCCATTTAGCGTGTGGCTTGGCTCCAGAAATCTTTGCAGGCGTCGAATGAGGGCGTGAGTGAGCGTGTGAAAGCTCCCGCCGCTGAGCCCTGCGCTGATTGGATCCAGCGAAGGAGAAGGTGTTGCATGAAAACTTGAGGGCCCTAAGGTCTCCTTTGAGAAAAGACTGTCTCAGAAATGCAAGGCATTGTGAGTGACCTGTCCACCTGGCCTGAGGATGAGGGCAGGCTCGACGGGGAACATCCTGGAGGAGGAGGAGGAACAGAAGGGTGGTGATGAGGGACAGCAGAGTGAGTCTGCAGAGAGAAGTACCATTGGTGGGCGGGGGTGGGCGGTCAGGAGGAGGTACTGAAGCCGGGGCCAGGGAACACAGCAAGAATCTACAGCATGACGGGCAGCCACACCAATACGTGTGTTCCCACAGGCTCCTAAGTCAGCCCGGCCAAGGCAGGCTCTACACAGCCTCAGCCTCCAAGCCCATCCCGGGGTGAAGGACTTTAGGGGAGCAGCAAATCATGCCTGGATGAGGATTAATGGGATTAATGGGAGGTTTCCTACCCCCTCTGTCCTCATAACTGACAGCTGCCTTGGTTTCTCTGATTAGCACTTGGGTCTCATCAGGACCAGGTCCTGCCCTGAACCCCTTGTAGCTGGCTTAGTCCCAGGGCTGAGACAAGCTCCTGTCGGCCTCTGCTGTCTCTCCACTTGTGCCTGAGCCTGGCCTTGAGTGGCTTACGCACTGCCCATTACCCCGGCGTTAAGCGCTCCCGATGCCTGGATCCCCAGCTGAGCTCGGAGGCAGCCCTGGCCCAGGTGAGCCTCCGTCTCCTTGCCTGTCCTGGATCTGGCTTCTTTCCTCTTTCTCCAGGCCTCTGGTTCTGGCATTGTGGCCAGCTTTGTGCCTGGGAGTGGGGGCCAGACTCTGAGAGGCCTCGAACACCAAGCCAAAGGGTGTGGAAATTGTGCGGTGGCCAGTTACACAGCCCTGGTGGGCTCCTATGAGTGTGCTGGGCTTGCCTATTGCAGACAGGGAGGCAGCTGGAGGCCAATGGAGTGAAAGGCGAGCATGTTCTGAAGATCAGAGCTCACCCTGGTCAAGTGTAAGAGACAGAGAGGACCTAAGACAACATCAGATTCATGCCCTTCACTGCAGAGAGGATGACACCCTAGACCGGTGAGGATGGGGCCGTTGCATGTACAGTGTTATACAGCACATCTTTGGTGCCTTCCACAAGTCAGCAAGAGTGTCTGCTTCTCAAGAAGCTCTCTTGAGCTCCTTCATCTCCCCCCAGGAGGCAAAAGCATCCACTTTGGATGGAGGCAGTTCTGGGTTTCTCTCCCATCACTAGCTGTGTGACCCTGGACAGGTCATTAACCTCTCTGAGTGCAACCTCTCCACCTTTCCGATGGAGACCATGATGCCTTCTCACAGGACTCTCAGGAGGGTTTAATGAGGTAATAGCCATTAACATGCCCAGGATAGCACCTGGCGCCTAGCAGGGCCTCCCCAATATTTCTCAGAAACATTTGTCACTACTGGAAGATCCAGGGATCATTAGAAAGAGGCAGTAGCTAGTTGGATGGGCCAAAAGGGAGGGGACCAGAAAAGGGGACAGGAGACAGCCAGACCGCCCAACCAGCCCTGGAGTCACCTCTCCAGTCTGGGGGCTGGAAGAATCCACGCAGTGGGCAGTGCACCAGGCTCCAGGCCCAAGAAGTAGCTCCACACCGTGTCCTGTGGCCTCCAGAATCCCCCCGCCCCCCAGCCCTGCCAGGAAAAGCTCCCAGACCTTTGAACTGGTCAGGCCCCGGGCTCCTTGCTGGGGCTGGGGAGGCAAATATTTGGGCAGCCGGTGGTTGTGTTTGGGGCTCTCTGTCCTCCCTGCTGGATCAGCATGTGCCAGGGGTGCCCAGCTGGGAGGGTAGCGCCCAAACCATGCGTAGGCGGTGGGCGGACGCGAAGGCCGCAGATCCCAGGCGCCTGCAGCGGAAGCCCCTGGCCGAGGACGGAAAATGCCACTCGGGCCGCACAATCCATCCTGTTGTAATCCCCAGAGCTGGCGTCACTGGGGCCTGTCCAAAAACTGTGTCGTGCAGGGGCTGAACTCATACTTGTGTGTCTGCCACGGGAGCAGGGGGAGGTGGTGGGGGCCGCAGAGGCCCATAAAAACAACCCCAAACGTTTCATTTGCTTTCTTACTTTTTTGTTACAGACCACTTGGCTGCCTGTGCCAGCTGGGAGCCGGGGCCCAGCAAGAGCGCAGAGTTATGGGGCAGCGCTAAGTGCTCTGTTTGTAGGAAACTGCCAAAATGTTAGGACAAAGTGGTAGGTGTTTGTGCCGCAGATAATAACTGATGGGCTCCGGGGCGGGGAGGCGGACGCCTTGTCATTATGGCCGCGGCTCTTCTGAGAAACGCTGCAGCAACCTCGAGAGAGCAGCAGTATTTTTCGGAGCACAGAGGGCTGGGCCTGGCAGTTAATGGGCACGCGGGGCCTTGTGAATCAGTCCCGAGGGAGAGGTGGAGGCCGGCGGCTGGTGTTTATCTGATTCTTGGGGTTTGCCCTCACTGGCCAAAAAAGCCCAGTCCTCAGAACGTTCCAGAACCCACTGTGCTGTGGAAGGAACAGAGGCCTGTTGGAAATGCCAAGTGCCTGGGTGTCCTGCTTCGGGGAACCTGAGGAAGCCGTCATCTGGAAGGGCTCAGTGGCCAGGACCCAGAAGGATGGTTTAGGCTCTGCCCCCAGAGAATGTGTTCCTGAGTGTGAGGGTCTCCTGGAAGAGAGTGAGGCCTGACTTGTTGTGTCTGGGTGGGGGGCAAAGCACTGCTTTTCCTGGAGCTGTGTCCCTCTGCGTCACTTCTGAGTTTCTGAAGGCGTGAGCCAACCCACAGTCGCCTGAAGGTTCTGAGGTACCGAGCGGCCTCACCCCTCACCGAGTCCGAATGCGTGTTTTTGAGCACATACACACAAAAACTTTGCTCAGCTTCTCCCTAGGGGTGGGGACAAATTAAAGCCTTTGCACAACCTGCTAGATTGATGATCGACCCATTGGTTTTGCTGGGTGCCCACTCCAGGCCAGGTTCTTATCCCCACATGGAGGACATAGTAGTGAGGAAAAACGGAAAACAGTCCCTGTGCTCACTGAACCTCCACGGTAGTGCATAGCAATGAACAAAACACAAATGAATGCGTGGATAGATAACACATCCTATGGTGAGGAAAGCTAAAGGGAACAATAAAACGGGGTAAGAGGCCAGATGGCCATGGAGTGGTGGGGCTGGGAGGAAGGGAGATTCGGGTGACCAGCACACCCGAAGTCCCTGCGGCCTGTGGAGTTCACAGTGAAGGTCGGGAGCAGTAGAGGAAGGTAACATTTGTGCAGTGCGAGTGCTGGAGAGACGCTGGTCTATCGGTGCCACGGTGTGCAGCCACGTGGGGTGGCCATCACTAGGCCCTTGAGGCAGGGGAGGAAATTGAGGCTCGGAGACTCTGCTGGCGGGAGTGGAGGGCTGGGATGGGCACCGGGGCCCACCCGACTCCAAAGCCTACGGCCTCCCTCCCTTCCGAGTTTGCCTCTGGGGTGGTGGTGGTGAAACTCGCTCATCCTGGAGTCAGACAGAACTGGCTTTGAGTCCTGCCACCCACCCCTTACTGGCCCTGTGATTTGCAGCGTTAGTTCTCTTCTTGTAGCTTCAGTTCCCTCATTCCCCATAGGTTTTTTTTATGAACGATAAATAAGAAATTTCTCTCTATAAAATATATAAAACCCTTAACATGATGTCTGGCGCGAGTGGCCCCCGGTAAGTGGCTAAACTAATATTAGCATTCTGATTTTCTCCTACGCACAAGGGCCCGGTGCCAGAGGCTGCCTTTGGCCCTTGTCGCTGAGCAGTCAGTCTTCAACGGGGCTCTGCAGCTCTCTGTGAGGGGCTCCTGAGCCCCTGGTGGTGTCCTCCGGGCACATACCTTGCCAGCTCTGGTTTCCTAGCGCCCAGAATCTGCCAGTGATGCTGACGGTGCAGCCTCTCCGGGAGGGAGAGGGACTCTGTGAGCCCCATCTCTGAGCTTTGGGCTCTATTCCCAGAGGTCTCGGCCATTGCCTCTATGGGCAGAGGCTAGGGAAGGGTCCCGGTACTCATTTCTGCTCCCAGTGGGTGACAGGTGGGGCGACTGAGGGCAGGACTGTCAGGGGCTGGGAGTCCTGCTGGGCAAACATGCCTCTGGTTGTGAGGAAGTCACCCCTTTGCTGGTGCTGTGTTGAGCCTCCCTCTGCCTTTAGCAACTATCCCAGGCTTCTCATCTGTGAGTGGGGGGAGGTGTTCCCCATTGCACTGGAGTTCATATGTGTGAGATGGCCATTTGCAGAATTCCCTAACGTAGTGTCTCCATAAAAGCTACCACACATTCAAAATGCAAGCCAATCGAGACCACTACCGGCAAGCTCCTTTTAGCCGGCCCCCCACCCCGCCCCAATTTCCACATTCCCCTGAAGTGCGGAAGGAGAGGGATGGTGTGTGTGGAAGAGAATGGAAATTATCCTCCAATGTCTGTCCCCTTCTCTCAGTATTAGTAGAATTTTAAACTGGATATGTGGCTGCTCAGGGGACGGCTACATATGTTGCACCCTAACCTCCACTGTAACTGCGTGTGGCCAGGCAACTAAGTCCTGTCCAGTGGGATGGAGGGAAGGGATTGCGTCCCTAAGGGGGAAGGGTGAGCCCTTGTCCCTCCAGCATGTTTCATGCCACCCAGCAGCGGTGGCAGCCATTTGGACCATATGATGAGCGCAACACCCAAGGGACGGCAGAACCACAGATGAAAGAGTTCTGGGCCACCGATGTTACGGAGGCATGACATCAAGCCTGGGCTGCTTGTTACATAAGGGAGAAACATAGTTATTCTTATTTAAACTACTGTTAGTTGGAGATTTCATTACAGCAGCTGAACCTCTATCCTACTTGAGACAGATAGGATTTATGGGTCTCTTGGCCATCCCCAATGTGCTAATGTTCAAGACAGGCTGCTGAGCCAGAGAACCAACCTGACTTTTGCAATAAAAAATACTAGTGCTGCCAGTAAGCATCTCCTTACCTCGCTGCCAGCACATCTCTCCACGTCTAGCACTTCACGGAAGCTGCAGGGGGTGCCTTGTAGATGAGGCTCAGAACAGTGATTTGTTCAAGATCACATGGGAGTGAGTGACAGAGACAAAACCAGAGCTCAGGGTGTCTGATTCCTAATCTGTCCTCTTTCCCCTACAGCAAAGCTTCCTGTCCATCTATAAATCTATAAATAATGTGTGAAGTATGTGTGTGTGTGTGTGCATGGTGTAGGGAGGGGAGGCGAGGAGAGCTACAATCCTGCTCCAGTCTTTAAATGGGGACATCAAAGCAGCAGGCTGGGGGCTGGCTCCTTCCAGGGACAGCTGGAGGAATCACATTTGCTGAACCTAGCCTGTTGCCCTTTGCCCTCTGGTCTCAGCTTCTGCCCTCTGGGGCTTCTCAGAACAAGACTGTCCCTTGGTCCCCAAGATACCTTCAGGAGTAGGTTTTCCCATAGGGAGATGGTGGTACGATTCTGCAGGGAGCATGTCTAGGGACCCAACAGTGGCTGGGACCCCCGGAGGGGAGAAGATGGCCAAAGTAATCCAAGAGGCCAATTCTGGCTTCATCATCTGCAAATTGGCACCGACATCCCCCACTTCATGGGATTTCTGCGAGAATTAAAGGAATAATGCATGTCAGGGTGCTCTCTAAAGTAAGTGCTGTCCAAGTGCTTGTGAAATTAGTTAGTGAGACTAGAAAATCAGAGGCTTGTCTGGTTTGTGCTGGGCTCAGAAAGTTGAAAGTAATTGATGTGTAACTGCAAAGGGTGTGGTCCCCACCAAGCATCCAGGCTGCCCCCTGTGCCTGGGCGGTGTTTAAGAGGGGGTAGGATGGAGGTGGGAACTTGGAGCCTTCCGCTCTGTAGGTGACCTTGAATGAGTCATTTAGCTTCTCTTTGTCTTTGTTTTCTCATCCACAAGAAACAACTGACAGTAGAGCTACTCTGAGAGGATCATTGTTTTAAAAATATCTGTCAGAATGCTTAATTCTGTTTATATATTTTCTAAGTAGTTGGAATAAAGTTTTTCTTATTCCCGTTTTTGGATTTTTATATCTCTTTTCTTGAGTGAGATTGGCCAGAAATCTTCTCTTTTTTTCCTCCTATTCTTTTGTGGTTTTGGTAATAATATTATACTTCAGAGAATGAGCCTGGGCATGTGGCAGAACGCTGGATGGAACTCCAGCTCAGAGCTCTACATTTTCCTGGACACGATTGTATAGCCAGACACGACATTTTCAGCCTCTGCTGGGCTGAGTGTGGCCTATCCATGTGATTAAATTAGCACCAATGTAATGTGAGTTTAAAATAAAATTGCTTGTCCTGGACTCTTTCTCTTTCTGCAAGCTGGCAGACAAATGTGTCCATGACCAAGCCTCAGCTGGGTGGATGAGGACAACATCCTGAGGACTGATCAGGCATCAGAGTGGAGCAGCTTGCGGCCCCTGGTTTCCTTGGTGGGGCAGGCTGTCTAGCCAGCCTGGTAGTGGTTTCGGTTGGTTATCTTTTTGTTATTGACGTACACCTTCATTGCACAATAAAAATGTGTTTGAAATAGGTTGAGAACTACTTTATGGCTTAATATGTGGTCAGTTTTTGTAAAGTTTTTATAAAGATTTTATTTATTTATTTTTAGAGAGAAGGGAAGGGAGAGAGAAAGAGAGGAGGAGAAACATCGACGTGTGAGAGAGAGGTTGCCTCTCACACGCCCCCTGCCAAGGACCTGGTCCACAACCCAGACATGTGCCCTGACTGGGAATTGAACTGGCAACCTTTTGGTTTGCCCGCACTCGATCCACGGAGCCACGCCAGCAGGGGCATAAAGTTTTTTTATTATGTGCTTCCAAAGATGTGCACAAACTAATCCCTGGGTATAGAATTTTAACTAAGATAGTTGATTATGTTGTCCAAATGTCTGCATCTTTCCTATTTTTGTCTGCTTGGTCTGTCAGCAATTAAAAAGATGTGTTGAATTCTCTTACTGTGAAGGTAATTTTTAAATTTTCTTCCTATATTTCTAACAAGTTTAAAGCTATATCCCCAAATGAGTGTAAGTTAATAGACTTTATAACACTCTGGAGAGTGAAGTTGATATATGGTATTGACTCTGTTGCTTTTTGTCTTAAAGTATAATTTGATTTCAATATAGCTACCCCAAATTTATTTAGTCAAATGTGATCTGGTATATTCTTTTCCATCTTTTTACTCTCCAGTATCTTTTTGTGTCTTTATATTTTAGATCAATCTCTTTTAAATAGCATATACTTATATTTTTTACTGAACCTACTAAGCTTTATATTTTAATGGGTGGCTTTTGTCCTTTTATATTTGTTGTGGTTGTTAATATATTTGTATTTGTTTCTTGTTTCTCTTTTCCTTGTGTTTTCTGTACTTCTTTCTCTTGCCTTAGTTTTATTGCCTTTTTATAGTTATTTCTGGTTTAACTTTTAAAATTGTGTTTTACTTCTACATTTTTATGTCAAACATTTAATTTCTAGGCTTTTAGTTATTACATTTGCTTTTTACCGTGTGTACTTAACATCGTTGAACAATATCTGGACGTTTCTTCTCAACAGCCTGAGAAACAATGCGTGAATGTTAAATACTTTAATATACTCACCCTTCTCCTGCCTCACATGACATCGTCATTGAATACTTTAGATCTGTCCTTTTTTAACCTCATAAATTGTATATTCTTATATTGTTCTTGCTGTTGTGATTATTACATTTTCCATAAGAGACAATGTCTGGTTTGTGTCTACCTACATGTTTACCAATATTTTTGTTGTCGCACTTCTTCAAAAGTCACCTTTCTTCTTCCTGAAGTTCATTATTTAGAAGTTTTTAAAGAGAAGGTCAAGTGCTTGGAAACCCAGTTTTTGATGATCTTATTCTAGTGTCTTCTATTATTGTTGAGAATTTTGCTGTCAGAGCAATCATCAGTCCTTTGGGGGCGACCTGCCTTTGCATTCTCACTGCTTTTAGGATCTTCTCCGTCATTAGTTTTTCTGCATGCTCACTGGACCATTATCAGCGAGGATTTGTTTACTTAGCCTTGCTTAATATATTTATGTTTCTGCATATTCATAACTTGCCATCAGTTCTGGGAATCCTCTCAGCCATTGCTTCTCTGAATGCTGGCTCTTTCGTTCCTGTCTCTCCTTCTCCTGTGTTCCGCCTTTCTGGCTGAGCTGCATTCTCATGAATTTCTCCAGCTCCCTCTTCCAGATCACCATTCTCTATTCGATTGTGTTTAATCAGCCGTTTAACCTAGCCACTAAATTTTTAACTTCAACAATTTAATTTTTATTTCTAAAAGTTCTGTGTTACCCATTTTCATATTTGCCTGCCTATTTGTGTTAGTTTCTCGGTCCTTGTACACTTTTAGCTCGGTATTTCAGTTTTTTCTTCATTTAATATAGGGTTATTTTATAATCTGTATATTACAAGTCCAATATCTAATGCTTTTGAAGGTCTAAATCTATTTGTTATTCTGCTGACTTTCACCCATTTCATTTGTGTTTGGTAATTTCTATAGCAAGCTCATTTTGAACTGAACTTATCTGAGAATCGAGCCAGACCTAGGTTGGGAGGTAAATGTCTCAGAGGCAGTCGGTATATACTGTTGCTGAGAGCCAAGGAGCCCCAGAGATCTGGATTCTCGTTAGCCCCCTTCGAAGGCCCCTGGTTGAAGCCAGAGTCCTGGGCTCAGGCCTCTGGTCTTGCTTTCTACACAGGGCTTAGTCTTCTTACCACGGTGTGGACGTTTGCCCTCAAGGACGCCCTGCCTTGTACCTGGGAGCTGCAATTTTCTGATCTTTCTCACTCTTCCCCCTGCCCCCATGTTTGGCCATAGAAATTTCCCTGACTTTCCAGGGAGCTCAGCGATTCATTAAGGATTCTGTTTGTTGAAATTAGTGCAGAATCCAGGGGGAGGGCTTTGCAGAGTTTACTGGGGCCTCACTGCCGGGCAGAGGAGCTGCCCACAAATTCTGCTCTCTCACTGAGCCCCTTTGGTGGGGACAGGGGAGGCAGGTTGGCCAGGGCATTTGGTGCTGCATGGGCGGGGAACAGGGCGGGGTTCTGGAATGCTGGGTGCTGTGGACATGGGTCTTACCTGAGTGGAGAGAGGCACTACCTGGATGAGATAAGCACTGAGAGAAGGGTTAGACGCCAGGCCTGAAAGGAAGGGGAGGGGCCGAAGGGAGGACACCCCACAGGTGTTGGTTTTCCTGGAACTAGGCCGAGGCAGAAAGTCTTTGAGGCAGCAGAGACCAGCTTTGTTCCTTGTGGGGACCAGCTTTGCAGCACAGGGCTGGGGCGCCATGCTGGTTTAAAGAGGCGGGGACCAGCCACGCAAATGTGCCTCTGTGGATACAGAGGAGCCCAGGAGAGCACCTTTCCATTGGACATTTGATTAGCCTGTGGGCATCCCCAAGCAGTGCAACAGGATTTCAGAAGGGACTGAGGTCAGTGGGGGCTAGACAAGGCATACCAGACTTTTTTGTCCCTGTACACCTTAGCCCCATCCGTTCCCGCCGTCCATGATGATCTCTTCTCCATCTCTACCCTGATGGACCCCTACACATCTTTGATGGTCCAGCTTAAGGGCAGTCCTTCAGGGAATCCCTCTCTGACTGTCCTAGGTTGCTGGTGACTCCCCACAGCACCGACTACCACCCTCTTTTCTCTGCTTATCACAGTGCTTACAAAATATCTCCTATTCTGCCAGCTTATCTCTGGGCTCCAGGGAAGAAACCAGCCATTTGTGCCCCAGCCTCGCCGTGTGGCCTGGGGCCACAGGTGTGGACTATGCTCCCAGGAGCCAATCCCTCTGCTTACTGCTGGATCACCTTGGCACACTTGCTTAACACCTTGGGGTGTGTGTACCTCAGGTTCGTCATCTGAAATTGGACATAAAATAATACTTCCTTGAAGCATTGCTACAAAAGTTGTAGAATTAACACTTGTTAGGCACTTGGGGCCCTTTGGCTCCTCGGAGGTGCTCTGCTCATGTTGTTTGTCCTCATCCAGCATCGGCACTGAGTCGGGGAAGCACATCTCTGGCTGGGATTTCCAAGGTATATGAAGCCGGAACCCACTTGATGCAGTGTCAGTACAAGGAGGAGCTCTCAGGAAGGACAGCTGGGCTTGCAGGACACAAGAGGTGCAGAGTCTGCCAGCCCCTCCACAGGGGCCTTCTCTCATCTTCAGCTTCCTGCTTGTGCCTCGTTCTCCTCTCTCATTGCCACTTGTTCCTGCTGCTCCTGTCTGGGGCCACATGTGTCTCTGGTGTGGTCAACAACGCCAACAGGTGCTCGAGCCCTGTAACCTGCCCTTGCAGCCAGTGGGCTGAGTGTCCCAAATCCAAATCCCCAGGGAAATGTCCTGATTGTCCCAGCTTGCCTGAGGAGCAGCTCTGCACCAGGGAGCTGGTGCCTCGGGGAAGAGGGTCTTGTTCGGGCACTCAAATAGCGCAGGGAGGAGGGAGGAGAGAAGAGACTCAGAGCCAGGACTCCACATGGGGAGAGGGCAGTGGAGAACAAAGCACCATGTAAGCTCTATTCCCCAGGCCTCCAGGGGCGGCCAGTGGGAGCCCAGAGCTGGGAGGCCGGCTTGGGTGGACCCACATCAGGGAGGAAGCCCCACCCCCAGTCTCTTGTGTTGAGGCACGGTTCCACCATGGCCTTTCTGGAGCCCACCTATCCTCACCTCCAGCTTTAGGGCTGAGAAACTCCTAGTTCCCTTGGAGGGACAACAACACAAATGTGTGAGCGGTTGTGGTGGCAGCTCCATGACCTGTCACGGAAGCAACATCCCTGACGCCGCCACAGCCAGAGGCTGCCCTAATGCCAGTGGCATCATTGGCGTCCCCCTGAGCCTCTGGCGCCCAAACTGCCGGAGATGCTAACATGGCCAACCCCAGCCCTGGGCCCCACTCCCTCAGCACTCCAGCCTCTTCAGATCCAATTCCTGTTTATGGGAGGCTGCCCCGGGCATGCACTGCCTGAGGTTCAGACATTAACTGGCAGTGTTTATGACGGTGATGATGGTTTCCGTCATTCAGAGAAGCAAAGTGAGAACCAGCAAGTAAAGGGGTTGCCTGAGGTCACAGAGCTCATAAGTGGCAGAACTGTGATTTGGACACAGTCTCATAAACACAAGTTCTGTGCTTTATCCTACGCTGCCTCCAATGGGTGAGGACTGGAGGCCACCTGCTCTTCATAATCACCTTTTTCAGTTCATTCATTAAACAGAACACATTTACTGAGCACGTATTGTGTGTTAGATGTCAGACATGGGCATTGTGCTACATACAAAGGTAAATCAAATGTGTCTTGCCCTCAAATAGCTCACATTTATTCATTGCCAAGGTTGCAAAGGAAATGCATAAAATCTGCAACAAAAGAGCCTTTGAGAAGAACTGAGTGCTCATCCACACAAAACAAACTGAAAACAAACCGGTTCCTTCTTCAGTGGCTCTGTGATGCCTCGGATCAAGTCTAGACTCCTTCCCAAGGTTCTCAAGCCCTGTCAAGGTCTGGCGCCACCTTGCTCTCCAGCCTCACCTTCTGTCACTCTCCCTCCATGTCCCAGCCACCCCACAGTGCTACTAGTCCCCTCAAGGTGGCTGCCTGCTCTCTTTGCTTTAGCACCTGCTGCTTCCTGGATGCTCTTCGTCTTCCTCCTTCCCTTATAAACCCCCGTTCTGCTCTCAGAGACCTCAGCCATGCCTTCATCTGCGAAGGCAGCACTGCTATCACCTTGTAAAGGCAGAAAGCCTCTCCCTTCTCTGATCCTACCATACCTTGCACAGCGACTGGCGTGGGTGAAATGGAGGAGGACCCCAAAAGATATGTCCACCCAGACTCTGGGACTGTGAATTTATTTTGAAAAAGCGGTCTCTGCAGATGAAATTTGCTAAAGATCTTGAAGTGATATCATCCTGGATTAGGGTGGGCCCTAAATCCAGAGACAACTGTCTTCGTGAGAGAAAAGGTAAGGACGAGTTGACCCAGACACAGTGGGCATGGCCATGTGAAGATGGAGATGGAGGCTGGAGTCATGTGTCTCCAAGCCAAAGAATTCCAAGGACTGCCAGTAGCTCAAAGAGAGATGCCACCAGATGCTAGGAGCGAGGATTCTTCTTCAGAGCTTCTGGAAGGAATCAATCCTACAAACACCAGGACTTCCGACTTCTGGCCTCCAGAACTGTGAGAAAATGGCATTTCTGTTGTTTCAAGCCACCCAGTTTGTGGTAATGTACTAGGCCAGCCCTAGGGAACCAGTAAGTGTTGTCTGCACAACACTGAACACATTTCGCAGGCCTGTCCCATCCGCTGAGCTGCGAACAGGATCTGGGGCACCTCCGCTACCGCATTCCCAGCTTGGCGGTCCGTGACGTACATATAGTTGGTGCTTAATCCATGTTTGTTGCCTTGAATTGGCAAAGGAAATTAATCTATTAGAAGGAATTGAAAAGGAATCTGCTTCCTGGAGTCAAAATTGGCCGAGTACTAAGTGAAATGTGGCCCGTTAGCACTGGCTCATAGGGACAAATTTAGATTCGGTGGATCAATTAATAAATTGTCCGATGTCGTTGGCCCTGCGTCCACACCCAGATAGATGTGTGATGGCTGTTTGCTCCTCACTAAAGGATTCCAAGCAGAACAAAGTCCATTTAAGAGAGGAATAAGTGAGTCTCACAGACGCCATTTTTCCTGCAGGCTGCACACTTTCAGTTGTGAGGTAACGTAGTTTGTTTTGAGCGTTTGCAGAGGGAAGTGGTTCCAACAGCGGTGAAGGCTGAGGGCAGCGGGGGCTCACTGCAGGCACTGGGCACTTGGGGGATGCTCTTGTGCCCCGACATTCCTTCATCTCTCTTCTGTTAAATGATCCTTGGACTGTCCTTTGGGAAATTCCATCTCATCAACTTGCAGCCCTGTGGGAATGGGCCTAACACCACCCCTGGCATCCCTGAGGCCACAGGGATTGGTTCAGGGATGGGCATGTGAGTCTCACAGAGCCAATGAGATAAAAGACATTTTTTCTGAGAATTCTGGAGCAAAGGTATGTGCTTTTCCCCTTTGGATATAAGCCTGGCTGCCCATAGGTCAGAACTGCTGCCCAGGTTGCTGCTGTAAGTCTGAGAAAATGAGGCCGAAACACTGAGTAAAAGGAGTCCTGCTGAAATGGCTTGTGCTCCATTCAAGCTGCAGCAAAACTACTCTCAGACGTCTCAGTTTCTTGAACCAGTTAATTCCCTTGTCTTCCTCTGGTTTGGGTTGGAGTTTCTTCCATCTGTAATCAATAGAGTCCTAACTATTATCAGGGTGATGTGGTGGGTCCAATTACTCCAAAATCCAGTGAGATGTAATAGCTTCATATGGGAAATAGTATAAGCTCTGTAGTTGGGGAGACTCGCATCGAAATTGCAGCTCTGTCAATCAGCTGCGTGACCCTGAGGAACATAGTGAATTTCCCTGAGCTTCAGTTTTCTCATCTATGACGTGGAGGTAGTGCTTGACTTTGGGGTTAATGAGGACTGTCAATAGCATATGCAAGTCACTTAGCAGGGTGACTCACCGAACACACATTCCATGCATGGTACCTTAAGGGGGGCACCTCTCCTTTCTGTCTTTCATTTTTATTTTTTTTATTGTTGAGATAGAGGGAGGAAGAGAGAGAGAGAGCTTGATTTGTTGTTCCACTTATTTATGCATTCATTGGTTAATTCTTGCATGTGTGTACCCTGACTGGGGATTGAACCTGCAACCTTGGCATAGTGGGATGATGTTATAACCAACTGAACTATCTGACCAGGGCCAGCACCACTCCTTTCTTTGTCCTCTCTGGCAATACCAACTATCTTCTGGACTTTTGCGTGGTCCTCAGAGACATTTTACATTTTTTGATTCGAGATATACCAGGTTATTTTATTAGGTTGTTTACTTTTTATGATTAAGAGTAATAAATGCTCATTGAAGGAAATGAGAACATATAGGAAAAGAAAGAAATAAAAATCACCCATAGTCCTATGACTGACGGTTAATCATTATTACTATATTTAATACTTAGTTTGTTTATAACACGTCTTTGGCTTGACGAAGGTCACACCTTGAGCATTCCTTTGGCATGGGGTCTTCAAAGATTATTGAGGTGGTTGTGGAAAAACCTGTTTAGAGATCATGGAGCTTCTTGGAAGAGGAAGAGAGAATGGAAATCTACCCCATTCCATGGGAGAGCTGCTGCAGGTGACCCACCTGAGGCTCATGGGTAGAGAAGGGACCCTGCAGTGGGTTCTGCTGTAAGTAACAGAGGCTCAAACCAGTAATAGCTTAACAACATAGAAAGAGGAGGAAGAGAAAATGTTATTTCCCCCTCATATACAAACCTAGAGGTAAGCAATGCATGACTGATAAACTATTTCTGTTCCTCTTATGCTCCTTCCTGCTCATACTTTTCCATCCCTAGAGTGTGGCTCTCATTTCAATGATTCAAGGTGACAACCAGAGCTCTAGACAGCACATCTGTATTCCAGGCAGCAGGAAGGGGGAATTGATGAATAAAGAGGGGGAAGGGTCCATTCCAGCTACCTTTAAAAAAAAGTTTAAGGAAGTTGTTACCCTTCTGTTTATATCCTATTGGTGAGAGCTTAGTTTCAGCGCCAATGGAGCATGAGAAATGTAGTCTTTCTTCAGGATACTGAAATAGAGAGGTTGAGTACTATAGAAAAAGGGGGAGCTTTAGGGGAAATGCCCAACAGTGGTAGGGGTGTCTGCGCTGTGGCCCGGGCTCCACTTTGGAGCCCATACTGCCCTGGGGGGTAGATGAACTGTATACAGTGTGAGCCTGGGTCAGAAGCTCAGCCCCAGAAGTGTTCTATGAGATTATTGGTTCTGCAGTTAAAAAGCTTGGGCCCAAGTGTGTACCAACCGCAAATAAGAGGTCCACTGTTTTCATCTTTTCCTCTTCTTTTTAAAAAAAATATTTTATTTACTTATTTTTAGAGAAAGGGAGGGAGAGAAACATCAATGTGTGGTTGCCTCCCAAATGACCCCAACTGGAGACCTGGCCTGCAACCTAGGCATGTGCTCTGACTGGGAATTGAACTGGCGACCCTTTGGTTCATAGGCCAGCGCTCAATTCACTGAGCCATACCAGCCAGGGCTCATCTTTCCTTCTTCTTAGTGCCTTCGATCTAAGGTGTGTCGCAGCCTCAGACAGGGCAGCGTATGTCTGTGTGGGACCCTGCAAAACTGCCTGTTTGTAGGAGCACAGATGCCTGGGTCCCCATCTGTTACTTCCTGGATGGCCCTGGGGCTGTCCTTGGCTGAGCAGTCATACTGAGCAGGGCTGCTTAGGCTGGAACTTGCCCTGAGTACACTTTGAGTGAGTCTCTGGCTACAACAAACTGACATACCAGCTCAGGATGACTAATGGTGACAAGGGATGGCCAAGACTGAATGACATGTGTGAACAGCCCTAAAAAGAGATTAGTCCTCATCCGGGATCGGGCAACACAGCAGAGCCTCACAATGAGGGGGTGAGAGCTTGTCGTGTGTTAACGCGGTTGGCAAGAGGACTGTGATGGTATCGAGAACGTACTGGGCAGACACAAAAACATATTCTTCCAAACATACTTCACATTTTACTCTTTTAAAATACAGTATATGTAAACAATTTTTTCTCTAGTGTGTCCTGAAAATAGTTTGTGAACTTCTTTTAGGGTCTATATCTTGTTTATCTTTCCATTCTCAGCGGGATGCCTACCTGTTTCAGGGTCTGGCACATGGTGATGAGTTAACACGTATTTATGGAACTGATCTGACACTGTCATCTAACTGCCATTGTTATTGACCATATAATACCTCATAGGCTTGTTGTACTATAATTTATTTAACCCTTTCCCTGTTTTTAGATTTCAGGCTATGTTGATATTTTGCTGTTATATAAAACACTGTGATAGACACCTTTGTACAAAAGACTTTCCATCTTTAAGATGATTTTATTTATGTAGATTAACAAAAGAAGGATTTCTGGAATAAAGTTTAAATTAAAGACATTTTCTCAGGGGTACCTGGATCTTAGGAAGAAGGACCAAGGGAGATAAAGAGAGAGGGAAATTTCCTAGTGCAACTTAATGTTTTAAATTTTTTAAAAAGAGATTCAGAGGCATCTAATGACAGTCTTACAGTCTGGGCTACCTAAAAATGTTTTCATCTTCATTCTATGGGAAATAAGATAACATAAAAATACACTTAGAGTACTGGCAATGAATTTTTATACCACACCTATGACTATGTTCTTGGTCTACCACTTATGTGGTTCTGGGGAGAAATTGAGCTCTCTTGTGATTCTCTGCCTCTCAAAAGGCAAGAGGTGCATGTATAAATTAAATCAAATTAGTCTCTCTTCCTAGAATACACACTCACTAAGGAAACTCTTGTGCTGGATGTGGGGTACTTTGTCATTCATTGACCTTGGCCTTGGACCTGTGGACTGGCTTGATGGATGGAAGATTACAGAATGTCTGCCTTGGAGTGATCTGTAGTTGGCTGATACCCAAGGAAATGAGCTTTCATTCTGTTGCTTAATAACCTGTCTTTCTAGCTCAATGATGCACTCTGGTCACAGTTCATTGTCTCCTCTGCCAGGAGATGAGCAGTGCAGGGTTCAACTGGACAGGACCACAGACAGTCTTGTGAAGCTATGTTGGACCTATTATAGCTTCTTGGTGGTCCGAGGGGGCTCATGAAATATCTCACTGCAGGGTAATTCTCACCTGTGTCCATTATGCAAAAATTTGAATCTATTCTGAACAATTAGGTCTTCTCCACTCACCATCCACTTTCACTTATTAACCCACTGCAGTGTGCCAGTCGGTGCGCTGGGTGGGATGGGGAAAGCTTTGCTCTGAGGACCACTTGCTGATTGATTGATCAAACATTACTAAGCACTTCCTCTGAGCTGAGAGCTAGAGGAAAAAGAGGAAAACAGAGGCTCCACCTTCAAAACCTGGCAACCTGACAGGGGAGCCAAACATGAGAACTGAAAAGAACACTCAGGTAGCACCGGGCCTCTGACGAGAGAGGCAGGCCCAGAAGGACCCAAGGAGGGAGTGCTTACTTCGGTCTTGGGATGGGTGGAGGAGGGGGGCTATAAAGGCACCATCAGGCAAATGAAACCCAACTTGAGATTCGAAAGGGGAGCTGGCATTTACTGGGTTAGTGGAGAGGAGGAAGCAGATGGCACTGCTGCAGAGCGCACTGCCTGGTGAAGCTGGGTGGCCTTGGGGTTTGGCTGGGACATGGGGGCAATGCAGCAAGGGGACGGTGAGGGCAGGACAAGAGATGAAGGGAAGCTGGGATGATGGAGGAGGATCTTGTGGTCCCAGATGGGAGTTGGGGGAGCAGGTACCAGTGGGAGCAAGACTTGAGCCACACTCGCTCCTGTTCCAAGTCAATGAGGACTTTGAAGAAGCCTGTCAGGCTCTGGCAAAGAAGAGGGATTGGGTGGGTGGGTGCCCCCAGAGCCAGTGATGCCAGTTCAAGGCAAACAAGAAGCCAGGTCCCTGGCTCTGGCTGTGAAGGCTGCAAGAGGAGGGCAGGGAGGGCAGGGCAAAGGGCCAGTGTTTGTGGCCTGAGGGTCTGTTTGGGGTATTCAGAGACCACTGGCAGGTCTAGGGATCGAGCTCTGTGGGGCCTTTGCTTTAGGAAAATAAAGGAGTGGCTCCCTGACTAACCTCACCCAACCTGGCCAGCCCTGCTGGGTTTAAAGGTCCCCTGTACGCCCCTGAGTGGCTACTTCACTGCCAGAGTCCTGCAGCCTCTTAAAAGGTTACACGTGGACTGAGGACCTGAGTTTAAATTCTAGTTCTACAGCCTACCTGACTTCACTGAGCCTCGGTCTCCTTGTCTATAGAATGGGACTAGCTGCAAAGTGCTGTGATGGCTGAGTGATTAAAGCGTAAGCAGTCAGCGAGGAGACCCAGCTGGGCGGACTCTGAGGTGCTGATGGGGTCCTGGCATCAGAGAGGCAGAAAGAGGCTGGGAGCAGGGCTGACTTCTGGGGGGTCAGCAACAGCTACACCCCTCTGCCTGCCCCACCCACCCTGGAAGGCCCGCTGGTGAGCAGCTGGCCAGGCCAGGGCCCTGTGTGGGGGCTGGGGGCTGCAGGCTGTGCCGACTGAGCCACCTCCTTCTCTAATCAGGCCACTGCTGTGAGTGGAGTTGCTGGGCCTGGGATGCACTTGGCTAATCAGCGCGCATTCTTAGCTGCTGCGGTTGAATATTTTAACTAGGAGATTTCCTCCCCTGGGCTGATTGAGGCACATCCATGTACCAGCCTGGGACAGGGGCTGCCAGGGCAGGGGGCCAGGAGGCAGAAGAGGCAGGCTTGTTTTTAAGGAGCCTAGGCGGTGAAGTGAGTTCCAGGTGAGCGAGATATTTATCCTTTATAACTGAGACATCCGACTGACCAAGCACTCTGTTTGGGCCAACCTACCTGTAGGTAGAGTGAGTAATAAAAACCAGTTATTTACCCATCCACTCATTCGTCCATCTCTTCTATCCATCTACCTACCCACCGCTCTGATCCTTGCATCATCCCATCTGCCCTCCTATCCATCCATCCATCCATCCATCCATCCATCCATCCATCCACCCACCCATCCATCCATTAATAATCTAAGCCCTCTGGACTCCTGAAAATAACCATTCTCTGGACTCCTGTGTGACTAGAGAAAATGAGCTTTCCCGTCCTACTCCCACACTGATTTTCTCCAAGGGACTATTTCCCCGTGGTGGTTTTGGCTTTTCCCCTCCTGCTCCCCAGCCGTCCTTACTTCTCCGGGCTCCTCCAACCCCCAGAGCAGTTTGCCCCAAGCATGGACAGAGCAGCCCTCCCTTCCCCCCACGGCCTACATGATGTGACGTTGTCTCAGGTAATGGATGCTATTCAGGATACTCTAAGGAAATTGTGGCACCAAGAAGGAAAACTTAAAATTAAACCTCCTAGCAGAGTCCGCACAGCCATTATCTACAGCCCGTTGTAAGGAACATTTTGCTCGTCCCCTTCTCCCTGGTCCTGGTGGCTGCCGGCTATGGGCAGCGACCGAGGAGGGGAGGTGCTGCTTCCTTTCAGCTCAGGGTCTTTTCTCAGCTCTTTCCTCTCCCTGGGCCCAAGGCCAGGAAACCTCTACCTCCCACCCATTAGGAGTAACAAAACGGAACCAAAGGAAAAACTACCACACTTCTAACATGAAGAAAAACTCAAGCATCATTATAGGCCCTTGTCTATAGGGCAGACACTTAATAATTGTTTTGTAACTAAGTTTGACACTGAATTTCCTTTACCTACCCTTTGAGGTGAATCCTGGGACCATGTCTTTATAAAAACCAAGAGGCCAGCTAATATCTCCGCCACTACCCCCAGCCCCGCCCTGGCCAAGAAAAAAGTGGTCTTTCAAACCCAGGAAGAAATGGCCAGGTCTCTTTAGATTTCAAAACTGACCAGTTCCTTTTTTGTTTTTTTCCTGATTCCCAGGCACACACCCACTTGTCCTCTAACCCAATGCCACTTTTCCATTTATGCAGCAGATTTTATTGTGCCCCCTCTAAGTTCAGTGCAGGAAAGGGAAAATGCACCCCAAGCCCACTTCCACCTAGCTAGTGATGTATGTCTTCATTCGTCTGTTTTTGCCCATTGACTCAAGTCATCAACAGATACTGATTCAACACTTGTCATTTGCTTGGCACTAGGCCAGGTGCTGGAGACTCAAATACAAAAAAGACCTTGACCCTTCCCTCAAATCACGCGCAGACTGACGTGTGGGAGGAAACAGATAAGTATCAAAAAATGCTGCAGAGGGGCCGGTGTGGGAACAGAGATGCTCGCAGATGGGGGGAAGGCAGAGGAGGGAAAAACCATTGTGTGTGGGTCTGAGGGCCAGGCTCCCTGGCGGAGGTGTCGTTTAGTCAGGACCTGGAGGATGGGAAGGAGTTGGCCAGGTAGAGAAGAAAGTGAGGGCATTGAGGGCAAAGAGGGGAGCAGGCGGTGAGATCTGGGGGCTCTTAGGTGATGGGGTTGAGTTGCTAGTGGCTAGGAAGTGTGTGCAGGGGGAAACGGTGGCAGATGAGGCCAGGGCAGCTTCCCAGGCTCTCAGGAAACTTCCCTGTAGAAGAGCCTGACAGCTGTTCCTGCAAAAGGGGACACAGAAATGAAGCAGGGACTGTGGGAGACACAGGGTAAGAGAGGAAGTGGCTGGCTCTGTGGGGAGGAAAAAGGAAGATTTTCAAGGCATTTGGAGGCCCCCAACCTCTGCACTCGATACCTGCTGGGGTATGTTTGGCTTCTACATGAGAAGCCTGTTGCTGCAGGGTAAATTCTCCCTGGTTGCCTGCACTTACCTCCCAGCGTGCTAATGAGTGCAGAGCTTCAGGAGATGCCAGAGCCTGCTATTTAGTATTTGTTGAGTGGAGCAAAGCGAGGCGGAGGCACTGCCAGTTAGAGGCGAGGATACCAGCTCTGGCTCTGGCACCTGGCTCTGCAAGGCCAGCCACAGGCTCGGGGAAGGAACCAGGGGCAGAGCCAGGCCCAGGAGCTCCATGTGAGAGGAAGGTGAACATATTGGACTGGAGGCTAGGGAAGGCAATGTTCTCAAAATGGCATGTCAGTTCCTTGTCAGAATTCTTGGAAACATCCAGTAGAGCGGCTCATGTGGCAGGATGGCAATATGAAATATTAACTTTGGCATTTTGACTCCAGGATCTTTCTTCTTCTGGGCTGCTAGTCATGAAGGAATGCTTGCTAAGTGATTTATTTTTCCACCTGACATGAGATTAAAGCAAAACAAAACAAAACAAAACAAAACAAAACAAAACAAAACAGAAGTTCCCTGTGCTGGAAGAGGAAAAGCTGAAAGGTATATTAGGGTGAAGTCTAAGTGCCTGAAACAAAGAGGATTAAAAATGCTGTATCATAAAGAAGATGGAGGCAATTTCATTCTCAATCCTCAGATAAGAGAGGGACAGGTTTGCAGGCAGTCTGCTCCACAAAGACTCTCAGGGACTCAGATACCCACCATCCTGTGGCTTCACCGTCCCTAGAACAATGACCTCAGCTGCATGGTCAAGTGTGGATCACAGACACATTCATGTTTCAGCTGGTGGGAAGGAGAAGAGTATAGTTGTAGATTGTATTATTCAGCAAATTTTCACTTCTTTTTGGTCCACTTCCCCAGGGGAGTAAGCGTCAAGCCTTAGTTCCAAGTCTAGATCTTATGAGGCATCATGAGTTTCTGTTTGATCTTTTGGGAGCTTCTGACCTTAGCCATGAACTGAAACTGTCCAAGGTTCTATCTCTGGAGCTTGGGTGCCAGAATGAAATATATGAAGTAAGCTTGAATTTTTCCCTCATCTGGGAACCAAGCAGCTTCTCAGAGACCTGTAGACCCCTGAGTAAGAAATAAAGACTCGTATTTGTTTGCCATTAAGTTTTGTGGTGGTTTTGTGCAGTTATTGCAGCAAAAGCAGATTGATACAAAGTGTAGATTATGAGAAATATACTTTCTTTTAAGCAAGCATGAGTGAAGTTAAAAATGTCAATTTATCACCTATTTTACTAATCACATGACCACATCTAGCTGCAAGGGAGGCTGGAAGTGTTATAGCATAGTTGGGGAGTTCTTTGCCGAGTTTAAAAGAAGATATATGGATGGCAAATATGCATATAAAAATATACTCATTAGTCAGTAGAAAAATGAAAGTTAAAACCATAATGAAATGGCAGTAAACTCCCAGAAGAATGGCTAAAATAAAAAAGGCTGATCATACCATGTGTTGACAAGGATATAGAACAACTAGAATTCTCATATGCCACTTGCGGGAATGTAAAATATACAACTACTTAGAAAAATAACTTGACAGTTTCTTAGAAGGTTAAATGCATGTCTATCATATGATCTGGACCATACACTTCTACATATTTGCCCAAGAGAATGAAAGTATATGTCTACACAAAGACTTATATGTGAATATAGCAACTTTATTTGTAATTGCCCCAAAGTGGAAACAATTCAAGTTATCTATCAAGAAGTGAATGGATAAACAGATTCTTGTACACCCATACAATGGAACAGTATTCAACAATAAGAAGGAATGAACTGTTGGTACATGGCAAAAACATGGATGAATTGCAAAGTAATTATGCGGAACCAAAAAAGCCAGACAAAAGAATACATACATATAATTTCACTCATGTGAAACTTTAGAAAATACAATCTAATTTATAGAGGTAGAAAGATCATTGGTCGTCCTGGAGATGAGGGACGTGGGAAGGAGGAAGCAAGGAAAGGGCTACAAAAGAGTATAAAACAGCTTTTAGAGTGGTGGGTATGATCATCTTCTTGACTATGGTGATGGTTTCATGGGTATATACATGTATCAAATATACACAGTTTGTTGTATGTCAATAATATCCCAATAAAGCTATAAAACAAAAGAAAAGCTCCTACTGTGAGAGGAATAGAGAATGAATTTTGGCAAACAACTAGCAGCCTCTGTCACAGAGAGTACAGGAGATATTGAGATGCCGGTGGGTTTCTCTGAAAAATGGTTTTGGGTCTCCCTGAAGTTAATTCTTGCTCTTTCAAATAGGTTTTGTGATTGATAGTAAGATGGACCTATGTCCCACCCTGATAGAGCTGTGAGAAGAAGGAGACTTGTAGGAGTTCCCTGGGCTAGTGAAAAGAGTGGATAAGATGTGGCCACTTTGGGAGAGAGTGGTGGCTCTTTCAATCTCCCCCTGCAGTCTTTCTGGAAAAGCGGGGAGATTTTTAAGAGCTCTAGGAAAGGTATCTTAATCCAGACCCTCTAAGAAGTAAATGCCAAGACAAAAAGAAGTAACCAACTGCACTGAAGTGAAGTAACCAGCTTGGCCCTCACTCTCCTGGGCCCCAAACTCACAATATTTGGTCTTGGAAGGGGGGATGAGAGCTTAGGGTGGGAGGCTCACCCTTGTTTTGTACTTGTGTCAAGACACTGAGATTTAATTGAGTTATTCTTCCTCTGAGGTGGACAGAGAAGCCTTGCCTGGCCCAGTTATTAGCTCTTCCCATTGTGGACTCTCTGCCATGTCCTTGACTCTGGACTTGGCCAAGTGCTTTGCTTTGGCCAAGGGCCTGGTGAGGGGTATAGTGTGCAAGCGGAAGCCTCACAAGCCCTTGTGCGTTGGGTCTTACTCTCCTGCCGCTTTGGCTCCTTTGTCCCCCATGAGAACATGCCTAGGTAAGCTGCTAGAAAGCCATGAAAGACAGGCATAGAAGACCACAGCCACCTCAGCTAGGGCCCACCAAGACCAGCCAGCCCAAGCTGAGAACTGGTTACAGATGGATGAGTGACCTCAGCCCAAATCAGTGGAT
Organism: Mormoops blainvillei; assembly: GCA_004026545.1. Classification (NCBI taxonomy): domain Eukaryota; kingdom Metazoa; phylum Chordata; class Mammalia; order Chiroptera; family Mormoopidae; genus Mormoops; species Mormoops blainvillei. The sequence goes on from PVJD01001481.1 coordinate 47,932, forward strand.
CCTGGTCCAGGTCCTCATGACTGTCTAGCTACCCCTTAGACTCCTAAGAAATAGCAAATGGGCATTGCTTCAGGTTCCCACATTTTTGAGTAGTTTGTTTACACACAACAGCTAAGTGATACAGTGTCTAAACCTCTGACCCGCAACCCTGTCTTGATTTGTCCACTCAGCTGGGAATACTTATTCCAGCCCATACTGTCCCCTATTCTGTCCCATTCCTAAGCTCTGGGAACCTTCTGGAGAGCAGAGGCCAGGGAGGGCCTGGCCCCACGTGTGCCCCCTCATTCCTCTTGGGGGAAACATGAGATCGTGCAGAGGAAGCTGGAGTCATGAAGAAGCAGGGAAGTGAGAGGCTGCGAATTCCACTCAGGGAAATGCACGACTTGATTACTACTCAACATTTGCAGTACCCAGATACTCTAATTAAGAGAAAAGGTCAATAGGTGAAATAAGTAACTTAATCAGAAAATTATGCAAAGTGCCACCAGTCAAACATATTACACAGCCCTTGAGATCAATACCATATGCAAATCGATCACCCATGATCAGGACAATTCAGCAGCTAGAAGGTAGAAGTCAGTCAAGAAGGCTCAGGAGACACAGTGTCAGCTGGGGAATGTGGGTACCTGGCACCCCGAAGTGGGAGTGGGTAGGCATGGTGGCCGTGGGGTGTGTGACAAGTGAGGGAGATGCAGTGTCTGCAGCGGCAAGGGCAACACAGCACAGAGCACGGGGTTGGGGGCCCGCAGACCGGGGCTGGAGTCCAGCTCTGCCTCTGGTGAGCTGCGTGGCCTTGGGTGGGTGAGCTATTGAGCCCCGCTGAGATTCGTAACAAAGCAGAGAGACTAACATTGGCCTCTCAAGACTTGGGGAGGATTGATTATCGGTCCTGGGCTGGGGGGCAGGGGGTGTACGCACGTGTGAGAGCGATAGAGTTAGGCATTTGTGGTGTCATGGATCCTGTGAGGTTTCCTTTCCCTCTGCTACCTGCCTTCCTTCTTGCCAAAACACTACAGCCAGGACACTTGATCAGAGGCCAGCAAAAGGCCTTTAAGTCCATTTAGGACAGTTGTTCTCAATTTGGGGTGATATTTGGCATGTCTGGATACAGTTTTGGTTGTGCTAACCCGTGTGGGTGGGGGATTGTGCTACTGCCATTGAGTGGGTGGAAGTCAGGGCTGCTTCCTAAGCATCCTGTGACACACAGGACAGCCGGCTCCCCACAACAAAGAAGCATCCGGCCCAAGATGTCAGTAGTGCTGAGGTGGAGAACCCAATTTAGAGGACTGAATGGCTTGTGAGAGAAAGATTGGGGTAGCTGGATCAGCCAGAGCCCTCTAGGGTAATAAGAGGACCTATTGACAATGGCCTGCCAGGACTTCAGGAATCCCAGGGGACCCTGACAAGTCCTAGCCTTTCAGCAAAGGCCCCCAGGGCCCCTGCCTCAGGCCTAAGAGGAATGACAGACTCAGAGAGGACAGCATTTACTCAGAGTTGTCCTGCCAGCTCTGCTGCAGAGGGACCAGCGGCTACACAGCTCTTCCTGGCCTGGAGACATGAGGCCGGGACTGGGCCTGGTTCGGGGGGAGGGGTGGGCAGTGTGGAGGACTGCCTGGGTCTGGCGTTGCCTTGCAGCCTGAAGGAATGCTGTAGAAATGGACCCTTATTTGGGCTTGTTTTTATCCCCCAGCAGTGTTGGAGTTGCCTGGCTTTTCCCAGGCTTGCCAGCTGCTTCAAGGAGGGAAGTGGGACCTTGGGGACTGTCCCAGACCTGGTGTGGAGGGTAGAGCACCCATCCCCCACCTGGGCTACAGAGCAGAGGTCTGGATTCCTGTCACCCCGCAGGAGGCCTGTGCTACTGCTGGGGGCTCTGCAAAAAGGGAGGGGTGGGTGTTTGCCTCCTGAACCAGGCCCCTGATGGGTACTCTCCTTGGGGATGAATGAGCTGGCAGTCCCACTGGGTCCTTGGGAGGGAAGGAGCTGGAGCAGATCAGTGAAGGGTTCTTTGGGACAGAAGGCGGGGCACATGTTGGACAGAGAGAGCACCGAGGGCACCTCTCTTCCTTCTAAGGGATCCCTCAGTGTCTTGGGTCTCTTTCTGCCCTCTAGGGTCAGAGGATGTCACTGAAGACCGATGCCACTGACTCATGTCATGGGGTTCTGGTCCAGAGAGAAGAGCACAAGGGATGGTGAGGACAGTCAAGCATCTTCCCTTCAGCCCCCTTCTCATGATGTCAGCCGTCATCCCAGGCCTGCAAACTCCCCTTTCCTAGATACTGAGTCACCTGCAGTGGGAGCCACCGAAGAGTCCTGCCCAGTGGTACAGCCGGGGAAGCCAAGGCCCACAGATGGTTAGGGTCTTGACCAAGGCCATAGAGTGGGTCAATGGCAGGACCACACATGGAGCCTAGGTCCTCTGACTTGAGTCCACTATCAGAGTGTGACAATCTCACAGCTGCCTCTGTTCACCCTTGCTTTGCCCTTCTCATGAAAAACAGCCTTCCAGAAAGGACACTGTATTAGCTATGTACTGCACTGTAACAAATTATGCCAAAACTAAGTGGCTTAAAATAACAAACATTTATTATCACGCAGTTCCAGTGGGTCAAGAAACAAGACGCAGCTTAGCTGGCTCCTTAGAGGGTCTCAAGGTCTCTTACAAGGACGCTCTGGGGGTGCCAGCCCTGGCTGCTGTCATCTCAGGCCCAACAGGGGGATGATCTGCCTCCGAGCTCATGCGCGTGGTTGTTGACAGACCCTGGGTCTTCTCTGGCTGTTGGGCAGAGACGTGCTTTCTTGCGGGGATGGTCTGAGATGTGGTTTCCTGCAGAGATGGTCTCTGCACAGGAAATCTCACAGCATGGCAGCTGGCTTCCCTCAGAGGGAGGGCGAGAGAGAGAGAAGATGAGAGAGGGAGAGCGAGGCAGAGCTGAGTTTGTTGGTAACCTAATCTTAGTGGGCCGTGCATTATTTCACCAGATTCTACTCGTTAGAAGTACGTCACAAGGTCCAGCCCACGCTCCACAGGGGAGCTATGTGGTGCGTGAGTGTCAGAGCTGGGGATCCCTGGAGCCATTTGAGAGCTGGCCACCGACAGTTGGAGACAAGGCCCACTGGCCTGATGCGGATGGGCCCTTGGCTTCTCCCCTCATTTAATAATTCATTTGTTTTCAAACTCTTAGGAGAAATCCCAGTAATGATTTAAATGGAGCTGGAGCTGGCATGGAATCCTCTTCTTCCCTCTGGGCCCCCAGCTCCAGGTCAGGAACCTCAGCCTAGATGAAGTCCAGGCTTCTTTCCAGTTGTACAGCCCAGATGCTAATAGTATCAAATGAAGGCAAAAGTGTTTGCTTGTGGGTTAGAAATGTCAGATTGTAGTTCCAGCCTTAGGGGCTCCAAGTCAATCAGTTATTTCCCAAATTTTCTTACCTATAAAAGGAAGAGCCTGGATAGGGGATTTCTGATGCTCATTCTCCAGTGCAGAGGATTTCTCCCACCCTGGGGACAAAAAAACTCCCACATTTCTGCCTTCCCTAATGGGGCTGGAGTTCTTCCGGGCATCCCATACCTGGGAGATGCCTGTGCTGCAGGAAGGGGTTGTATATCACACCCTCTCCCCTGCATCTGGAAGGAAAGAGGAAGGGGGTCAGTGGCGAAGGTACCGGAAGCAGGCCTGGAGTTCTGGCGACGCAGCGGGAAGGCCCATATGGGAAGTTGGCTTCTGGTCCTCCCCAGAGGTCCCGCAGAGGGCAGCCTTTGTCCCAAATGGCCTCCTCTCACAGAGTCCACCTCCCGGATTTGCTTCTTTGCCTCAGCGTGTCAGCCCGGCTTCCCAGCCTTTGCCCATTCTTGGCTCTTCCCACTGTCTCCTTGCCCAGGCTCATCCTCAGCCTGCCCTCAGGTGCACTGCTCCCACACCAGACCCATGGGCTGGAGCCCGTGCGTCCACTGTCTTGGGAGGGTGGCAGTGTGGGTCCTGGGAGTTGCTGGAAGCTTGTGGGCCTGGGCTCCCACATTCAGGCAGAAGGGTGCTATGGGCCTGGGGGCGGGGAGGAGGCAGTGAAAACCGCCCCTTGGGTCTCAAATTCATTTCTAATTCACTTTCCTTCCGAAGTGGTTTTGAAGAAGTGTGATATCTGAAAAGGCAGCTAATGTAGGCTCTGTAAATAGTACATCCCCAGGCCGTAATAGAGGGAGAGGGAGAGAGAAAAAGATGGATTAAGTGCCCACCTTGGGGCTGGAAAAAAATCCTTTTGATCTCCCCACTGCACAATGCCCTGTTACCTTGTTGGCTTGCATCAGACAGAGAGGGGATGTTTCTTATTGTGATTGCTGCAAATTGGCACCTGTTTCCTGGAGAGTAGCTTTCCCCTGAATTAAGTAGAGTGCCTGGCTCTATCCTGGGTGATAAGGACCTTGTATTAGTAGGTAATGTCGCAGTGGAGCGACCGCCCATCTGCCTCGCCTGCCTTGGTGACCCCTGGCCGACCACACTGTCTGAGCTTAGCCTCCCAGGCCAGGGACAGCGGGGGCCTCCCAGCAGAGGCCAGCCTCCTCTTTCCTCCTCCAGGGCTTTGTTCGTTGCTCCTGACGGATCTTCCTGATGGCTGCGGTGGGCTGCAGGAGCACGTGGGAGATGACGTTCTGACCTTTGAACTCATTTTCTATTCCCAAACTTGAGCTCCCTGAGTTCTCCCTTTTAGTTAATTAATGAATTTATTCGACAAATGTTTATTGAGCACCTGCCTTGTTCCAGATGCCCCACTGGGGGCTGGGACACAGCAGTGAGTGAGACAAAGTTCTGCCCTCACAAGGTTTGCAGAGTAAGTGACCACCACCACCCACTGCTCACCCCAAAGCAAAAGGCACGGACGACTGCTTCCTTTTCCCCAGGGGACACATCCAATTGATCCCCAGGTCTTCCTGTTGTATTTGTTGATACAAAAAACTTGATTTGTCTACATCTTTCTCTCCACCCTGGACCAAGTCCCAGCACCCCTCATTTCATCTCCTGAATTAACCTCTGGTACTAGTTTTCTATTTGCTGCTGTAAACTTGGTGGGTTAAAACAAGGCAAATTTATCTTACAGGTCTGCAGTTCCGAAGTCTGATACAGGTCTCACTGGGCTAAAATCAAGCCCTTGGCAGGGCTGCATTCCTTCTGGGTACTCTCGGGCTGAACCTGGTTCCTGGCCCTTTCCACCTCGAGGGGCTGCCTGCCGCCCCTTCCTCCAACTTCAGAGCCAGCGGGGCCGCTTCCAATCCTTCTCACTATGGCCTCCTCTTCTGGCTCACTTCTTTTTCTGCTGGCGCACAGTAGGATCCTAATGAATATTTATTGAATGGGTGAATAATTATATTCACCATATATTATGGAGAGAAAACAAGCAAGATGCAGAGAATATGTGTAACTTGTAAGAAAAAAAAACAACCCTATGCATGTGCATGGCCATACATATATTTGTGCAAACAGAAAAGTTTGAGAAGGACCGAATTTATTGCAATGACAGCCCCTGGGAAGGGAAATAGATGGGGACAGAGAGGAGGGTGACTTTCCCTTTTTACTTTACATACTTCTGGCTGTTCTTTTTCATTGTTGTTATAAGCATATACAACCTTTTTTAAAGGAAAAAAATTAAAACTAAACACAAAATTGTCTCTCAGTTGAATATGATCAAATGCCATAGAATCTGGACAGTAATATATTTTCCAAAAAAAAGATACCTCCTAAATGCCCTCCTTTGTGCCCATTCAGACTCCCAGCTTTACTCACATGGCCGTGTCTGTCTGTGACTGGCCCTGACCCGAGGGGTGAGTCTTCAGTCAAATCTGAGCACTCCACCTTCCCCCTGTATCCCAGCTGTGGCTCTTCCTCACCTGGAGAACACAGGCCGAGTTCCTGGGCCCGTGGCGTCTGGGTGCGGAGAGCAGGGTGTATGGGGCATTGTGGGTCAGCGGTGCTGCCCGAGTCTGGCTTGACTCTCCAGACTCGTCCCTCATGTTCTCTTCACACCCCATGTAGGAACCTGGAGCCATGGCCCTCTGTTATTGCCCCTTTGGAGGTCTTTGTGGTTCATGCGTTTTCCGCCGGGAGTGCTCTTCTCTACCGTTTCTACCTGTATCTCCCTGGGAAAGGTCTCTGCATCCTTTAATGCCAACTTCCCCCAAGGAAGTGTTCATTCTGCTCTTCCTAGCCCTTCCTTGTCCCCAGCAGTGCTGTCCCCTCCCCTCTCTGGTCAGCAACTGCAGAGGTAGTGTGACATGGTTCGGGGAAGAGCCTTTGGCTCCATGCTGCCTCTTTCCAAATCCCTGCTCCAGTACCTATTAACTGTGACTGTGGGTGGCTTAAACTCTCTGAACCTCAGTGTCCCTATCTGTGAGATGAATGATGACACCCATTATCATTGGGTGGTGGTGGCCTTTAAATGGGATGACCCACTTGAAGCTCCCTGTTCAGAGCTCAGTGCCTGCTAGGGGCTCAAGGAATGCTAAGGACCCAAGGACCATGGGTCACAATTGATGGGTCAGGGCACACAGCAAGGTGTTCTGGGGGGCCAAGGAAGATTTGAGGAGAAAACAATATCTGAGCAGAGTTCTCAAGAACAAGGGGATGGCTCCAACTGGTGGGCGGTACCACACACATCAACCGCACACAACGGGAGTCCAGAAAAGTGGAGTCATGGACAAGAGAGCGCGCCCAGTGGCCCAGAGGACCAGAGCCCCAGGCGTCTGGCCAGTTCCCTGCTGGAGGGACTTGGGGACTTGCCGCCCTCGTGCTTCTTCGGTCCGAGCTGCCTGGGGTCTGGCGCGAGCCCACGATGGCGCCCGAAGAGGCGGCCCTGATTTTCCCTTCGAGCTCTCAGATGTCTTGAAATTGGTCTGAATAATTTTTTCCCTTCAAATTGTTCTAAATGTTCTGTTACTGGCCTGAGGGCTTGGGTTTCCTCTTGCCTCACAGAAAGGGTCCTGGGGCAAACTTGGAGGTCTTGGTGAGCTTAGTGAAACAGGGCACCCTATCCAGGTGCCCTGTTTCTCTGCCAAGCTGGGCCGGAGGGAAGGGTGGCTGGTGGGTGCTGAGGAGCTGAGCTCTGGGGCCCCACGGCCCAGGCTGCGGCCAGCGCCTGTGGGCAGGCTGGGCTGTGGGCCCAGCGCGAGCCAGCAGGAGCTGCCGGGAGTCCAGCCAGCTGAAGCCTGATACCTGGCTCCTGGTTCCTCGGGTAGCTGCCCAAGGGGGTGGGATGGAGGCGTGGGCCCTCGCCAGCCACCCAGCCTAGGGGCGGCTCCGTGCTCTGTTTGTGTTGGCTCCCGCGGGCAAGAGTGAGGAGCTGCTGATAGTGTCTCAGGGCCCGCCCAGCTTCCAGGGAGATAGGGCTTGTTCTTCACTGGCACCGGTGAGATGGGTGGGCTCCTACATGCACACGCACACATGTATGCACACATGTATGCATACTTGCACACACACGTACACACACATCCCATTCATCCATTGGACCCCTTCCAAAATTTGCCTTGAAACAGGAGCCCGCATGCCGACATTCCAGTGAAGGAGAAGGCATTTTAAGGGAAGGGGCATGTGGGGAGTAGGCATCCAGACCCGGGGAGGTAGGGAGACATCTGGGGCAAGATGCCGGATGCTGGACGCTGGACGGCCAGAAGCTTTGTGGAGGGCTGGGGTTGTGGCAGGAATGCTCTGATTATAGAAAAGTTCTTTCATACTCTCAGCTAGTATGTGCTTCCGAGAGCTCTGTGGGTCTTATCTCAGAACTCTTACTGCCCATGACAGCCAGGGCCACAGTTTTGTGTTGCACAACTCCAGGGGGCGCCGTTCACACTGGGTTCTATGAGAATCATGTTGCCTGGTATTCCAGTGTTACTCTCAGAAACTGTGCTATGAATGAACCCCCTGGGGCTGTGCAGAGAGCATTGAGAGCACCTCATGAAAGACTGCAGTGAGCAAGGGAACCTCAACTCACCCTGGGGCTCTGAGTCATCCTGCAGATGCAACCTCAGGAATTTGTTTTATTGCGTCTTATGCAGGGACAACGGGTGGAGTGGGGAGAGGGGTCTTCTCTATTGGTGCTGATAACTGAGGAACAGTACTTAATTCTCCACAGGGCCACCTGTCTATGGGTGCTTTGGAGCAGTGACTCTTCCTTCTTGAGAAACTTCCGCCTTTTTGTCCGACCTCAGACCAAACACATGCAGGTCTCTGATGCAGACCTGGTTTCTACCTTGCAAACACAGAAATCACTTTGGCTAATTTGGATGAAATGTATATTCATTAATGGGTTGTTGGGGAACTGGTAGAACCTCTGGGAGGGCCAGGGCTCCTGCCCTGCAAATCCCCCCCCCCCCAACCAGAAACAACATCCAAAATCACTTAGCAGGACTGATCAGGTTCTGGGAGAGTCCCACTGCCATCATCATGGGGCACTGACCTTGCAGTTGGCACTCTGTCACTGCCTCCCCAGGGTACAGAATGTCCCGGAACCTTAGCCCCAGCTCTTCTAGAACTGGGGTGTGGTGGCTGTTGCACCCTCAATGAAATGGGTTCCAGGCAGTGTCTGCTTTGTGGCATCATTTCCTTTTGAGTCAAAGATTCAGTGGGAGATTTGATGTGGGAGAGTTGGGTCAACAGAATAAGGTCATGACTTGACTTTTGGCTTCAAGGAGACTGGGAAAGCAGGGGTCAAGCTTCCATACAAAGAGGAGGACCCTGCCTCCAGCCAGGACATGGAGCAGGGAATTCCCCTACCATACAGTGAAGGGGCGGGGGGGGGGGTTGTTATTCAAAGATGACAAATGACCACTGTAAAGGTGTGCAGAACCCATCTCAAAAGAGCAGCACAAAGGTCTTTTTCTTTTCTTTTTCTCTCCCAAGGGCAGGAGAAGAAGCCTGGGATACAGAGAGGTCTTGGCTTCCCCTCCCTTACGCACAACTACTTTGCCATGACCGGTCAGTGTTCCTGCCTCCTTAACCAGGGAAACCACCTCTGTCCCAGGGGGAGAGATTCAGCCGCAACCCTCCCTACTTTGGTCCTCTTTTCATTTAAAAAAATATATTTGAGTACTTGGGCATCTCCCAGCTTTAAGTGGATAGATGCAAGCTCCCCTTTGCTTGACTTGATCCTGCAGCTGCAGGTGGTCACAGGATCTGTCCAGTGATCAAGATGGAGGTGTGCCCTCAGAGTTGGCTGAATGGCAGCTTGCTTCCTTTCCAGATGACACTGACAGCAAGCATACCTGGCCCAGGTGAGCATTTATCTTTCCTGAAGATAACAGAGTCTGGTCCCAGGTAGAGAAGGGCGTTTAGCACTGTAAACCTGACTTTGACCTTCTCTCTGTGCAGTGCCCAGTGCCCAGGGTGGACCCTACCTTGCCTGATTGGCTTACAGAAGGAGAGGCAGTGCTCTGGCTAGAAATGAGTCACCCTGTGTTGGGGCGCATGTCGTGGGGCACATCAGATGTGGAACTGAATACCTCAGAACACACCCCCCCTCCCCCACCCCCACTGAAATGGTGTCTTCCCTCAGTTTATCTCACTGTGCTACCACACAAAGGGCTTTAAAAAATATTAGCTTACTTATAATTTTAGAATGGAAATGTCCTTGTCTTTTATTATAGAAGTAATTCATGCTTTATAAAAATTCGAGCACTATATAAATCTGTAAATTAGTGAAGTGTCTTCTTATTTGGAACCCCACTTAGATAACCCTTGTTAAAAGTGTCTTTTTAATCTACACATATAAATGCACTTACATGTATATCTAAAGATGAAATCAGCATGTACATGGAAAGGTATCCCAATAGAGTGTTTATTTAAAAAGTCAGCCTATCTTAGCGTCTGCACTGTTTTGCACCCAATTTTGGGTGATATGGGAAGGGCTAACTGAATGCCCAACCTCAGCAGGGTACCTGTGGGGAATGGTGAGCTCCCTGTTGCAAGAGGGGTGCTAGCAGAGGCCAACCAGTCAGGTGCAGAGCTGGACCAGAGCCCCAATTCCTGTCTTTTTAGCACAATTGTACCCGGGGCCCAGTAGCTATCAGGGCCAGGGATTGCCAGCCATGGTCACCCCCCACAGAAGGAAGTGTAGAGGGAAAAGGGCACCCTGGCTTCTGAGGGGCCTCAACCCAGGTCCCCCCAACCAGACTGACTGGGGGAAGAGCTTCCCCTCCCTGGTGATCCCAAGGAAATGCCTGGGCCTGTTGACCACCCAGAGCTATGATCCCTGAGGTGCATTTACAGTCCAGAGGCTAATCCGGACCAGGTTAGAAGTTGGGTGGGCAGGGGTCGGTAACTGCTTATAGTTAGAGCTTAGCTTGTTTCCTTCCAGGACACACCGAATGACTATCTGCTGAATGAGTGAATGGCGACATGTCACCTTATTGGTACCATCTTCATTGGCTCTAACTACATTTCTGAGTTTCAGGGGACCTCCCCACCCCAACTCACTTCAGGAAGTGGACCTGTTCCTAGGAACTTACAGGGTCCTAGCCACCTGAAATGCCCGCTTTCTTAGGAGAACGGCCCCACTGAGGTCACCTGTCCTATCATCCCCTGGCCAGGCCTCTGATCTGTGATCACAGCTGTATGAGGTGGGACTTTTTCAGGCCCAGCCTCCCATGAGGGACAGAGCAGCCTGGCCCGCAGAGAGTGAACCTGCTCTCCACAGAGGCGTGCATGCAGGTCAGCTACTGGGGGTTGCAAGGCCAACTCCGCCTGGGTGGGGAACCCTCTCTTCATAGTTCAGGGGTGAGGTGGAGTCGGGGGAAGGGCATTTCTCATAGTCTTGGAGTCTTTAAGAGAACTGCCAAGGTTTACATTTATTAGGGGAGGGTCTGTGGACCCTCACCCTCACCCTCACCCCTAGTCTCTCCTCCCTGGTTCTGCTCAGCAGAGGTTACTCCCCATCACCCCTCCTCCTCTCCCATCTCTCTCCCCTCCCCACAGTTCCCAGAAGTAGGACCCAGGCCACCAGCTGCAGCCTGTCCAGGTTCCCTATCGGATTATGAAGCTTAACATTTTTGTGAAGGAAGAAGAAAGCCTTCCCTCTGGGAAGCGATAAGAACATTCCATCCTCCTCTGGCTCCAGGGAGCCTGGGAAACAATCACCAAAGGAGAGAGACTCCCCAGGGACAGGGGCACGGCACAGGGCAGAGCCGCCCTCTGCGGGCTCTGCTTTCCCTTCCTCTCCTGCCCCCTCCCCTCTGCAGGGGGCCTCTCCTTGCCTGTGGTCAGCCAAGGTGGCCCTCGGGCTCCAGGCCTGGGGAGCAGGGCATACCTCAGACCCCAGGACCAGGGCCCCTCTATGTGTTGGGCTTCCTTACTCCCAGCCTGTAGCTGCCACTGGGAACCTAGGCGGCTCCCTTGGTGGCATGTTTTGCAATCTGAAAGGTAGGGGGCTTCCACCGAGAGGAGCACCAGAGGAGAGAGGCATGATGGGAGTTCACTAGCAGTGGGAGATGGGCCCCGCACCTGGGGATGACCCAGAGCTTATGATATGTAAGGTAAGACACGGAGCTAGGCACTGGATGGGTTGGGGGCTTGAGAGAGGCTTCTGTGGTTGTCATGGTGATAAGAACGTTGCCCAAGCTATGCTCCCTCTGCATGTACATCCTCCATCAGGCCTTCCTTCTCTCTTTCCTCTCTCCTTTTCAATAACAACATTCACTAAAGCCTGTTGGGTGTCAGCTGGGCCTCCTCTTCATTCTTCGGTCAAGGAGGACATGCAACTGCGTCAGGGCCTTCGCACTTCTCTTCCCTCACCTTCTCTTCCTCTAGAATCCAAACCCCTTCACGTATTTCAGGTCATTTTTTAAAGTCGCCTTCTCAGTGAGCTTCCTTTGCCTCCTTATGGCAATCCTCCCTTCACCCACGATTACCATCCCCTTTCTCTTTGTACTTACCACTCTCTGATATATATTTTACTTATTGATCACACTTCTTGTCAGCCTCTTCCCACTAAAATTTAATTTCCCTGAGAACAGGAACTTCCCGCTTGCTTCAGTGACACGGCCTGGGACAGAGCAGGTTGTATGACCCAGAGACCTGGCAGGAGCCAAGTGACCGCACAAAATGCAAGGGGGTCAGGGTGGGGTGGGATTTAAGGAGAATTTAATGAGACATTATTTATAAGCCATGTATATGGTCAAGAGAAACCAACAAGAGTGTGAAGCACCCCAAAGCTAACAACAGTGGGGTGCTCGCTTGCCTCAGGTGAGAGAGTGGTGGTTACCAGAAGGCTGTTGGGTGAAGCAGGGCCATTGCCAAACTGCTGCTCAGCTGGGCAGAAATATCCATCTGCTCTTGACCTGTGGTCTTCTGAAGCCAAAGGATTGAGGGCGCCTGGGTCACGCAGTCCACGAGGTCAGCCTCCGGGGACCCAGAGCGGGGTAGCACTGGATTTGGAGTAGTGGCTGAGAAGACCCCCACACAATAAATATCTGTCCGGTGAATAAATGCATGCCCTTAAGAAACCCACATATTGATAGAGAAGACACACTTACTCTTTCATTCATTTCATTCATTCATGTATTTATTCATTTATTTAAGGCATAGCTGTTGAGCATTCAGTGGGTGTTAGGATCCATCAGAGGCTAGAGAAAAGATAGTCCCATCCCTGAACCAACTCCAGGAGGGCCTTGCTGGAAAGGTGGACACTGAGGGAAGGTGCTGGAGCTGGAACGGCTGGGGCCCCACACACCTTGTTACCTGCTGTGTGCTGTGGGAGTGGCCGTAGAGCACACCTGGGTTGGGAGGCATTGGGCCTGATACAGGGTAGGGCAGGTAAGAAATCCTTGGGTTCCTAGGGGGACCTGCCAAGTCAGGTCAAATTGGGCAGAGGCACTGGGTATGGGGAGCCATCATTTGTTATTTGTTTTTCAAATCACACTGTGGATCTGAAACTTGATGTGATGAGGAGGAGGTAACAGAGCAGGGCAGCCCGCAGGCCCTCTAATCTTATAATCACTCATGCTGGGGAGCTGTCACTAGGCCAGGACTCTGGCACTTGTCTGTACTTAATCTGTGTGACGACCCTATGAAGTCTTCATTACTATGCCCATTTGACTGCTGAGGGAACTGAAGCACAGAGAGGTTAAGAAATTTGCCCGAGGTCTCACAGTTATTAAGTGGTGGAGTTGGCATTTGAACCCTGGCAATATGTGTCCAGAGCCTATGTTACCATCCTTTATGCAGAGACCTTTGATGGAAAGTCTGTAATGGGTGAGGGCAACAATCCTCTAAAGAAGATCTATGGAGATTCTTGGTAATTCCCTTGCCCATCTGGGGAAGGAGCCCTCTGCAGGAGAAGTTCTAGAGGGAGGGACTTGCTCAGAGGCCAGTGTGGACCCCAGGTTGGGTATTTCTCCTGGCCAGGTGAGGCAGCACTGAGCTGGAGTCCCAGGCTCTAGAAGACAGCCCTCACCTGCATTCCGTCGGATACCATCTCTCTGTCTTTCACATCTGTCCTGCAGAGGCTCCTCCCTGACTACCAACCTCCTGTCTTCCCTTGTCCCATTTATTTTCCTTGCAGTATGTTTTCAGATCTCAAATATTGTCATGTCACTCCCACTGCTCCGGAGCCTCCAGTGGCTCCGGGTGGTACTGGGATAAAAGGTCCCACTTCCTCCTGTTGGCCTGAAAGGCATGATCTTCCTTGTCCACCTTGCTGGTCTCATTTTTAGCCATGTCCTCTTGACTTCTCCATACTAGGCCATGATCCCCCCATCCTACATTTCTATGCCCTGCCCCACCCCACCCCCAACCTTTGAACCTTGGGCTTCCATGGTTGCATCTCACTCTTGACCATACCAGCTCATTATCTGTCTCTCCACTTGAGAGTAAACTCCATGAAGGCAAGGACTGTGCTGTTTTGTTCATTTCTGTATCCCTGGTGCTTAGCACAGAACCTGTCATATAATGCATGCTGTAAAATGATGTGTTGAGACACCGAAGGGACCACCAGGGCCCTTAGGTGGCCATCAGAGTGAGGGTCTCTCCCAGCTGCTTCTACCTTGAAAGATCTGGAAAGCTCTGGCTGGCATTTTCATCCATGATCTCAATCTTTCTAACATACCCATGAGGCAGGTGCTGTGACCTTCTTTTCAAGACAAAGAGGCAGAGGTTTGGAGAGATTAAGGAAGCTTCCCAAGATTATACACTCAAGAGCAGCAGAGCTGGGACTCAAACCCAGGCCTCCTGACTGGATCGCACTTTTCCCTGGGGTCCCTTGGAGAAAATAAGCAGCAGGGTAGACCTCAGGCAAGGTGGGATGCAGCCCGCACCCCCACCAGGTTCTTCCCTTCCTTTAAGCTTCTACTAGTTAGCTATTGCTGTGTAACAAATTACCCTGAAACTTAGTGGCTTGGAACAACATTAATCATCTCAGTTTCTATATGTCAGGAATCTGGGTACAGCTAAACTGGGTCCTCAGCTTCCGGGTCTCACAGGCTGCATCAAGGTGCTGGCTGGCTGGGTTCCAGTCATCTGAAAGCTGGACTGGGGAAGGATGCACTCCAAGCTCAAGTTCACTCCATGGCTGTTGGCAGAATTCAGTTCTTTGCTGGCTGGTGGTTGCAGGCGGTCCCAGTTCTTTGCCACAGAGGCCTCTCCAGCATGGCAGTTGGCATCATCAAAGCAAGCAAGCTGAGAAGGCAAGAGAGCGCCAGAGAGATGGAAGTCACAGTCTTTATAACTTAATCATGGGAGTGACATCCCATCATAGTTTGCTGTGTCCTGTCACGAGAAGCATGCGCCTGGGTCCTGCCACACCCAGGGGAGGGATTACAAGGGTATGAACACCAACAGGCAGGGCCACTGGGAGCCATGCCAGAAGCTGCCACCACACAGCCCTGTTCTCCTTTGGCAGCTCTCAGATCATGAATTCCTGCAGGGCAGCTAACTGTGTCCCGTTCACAAACATTGTGAACATTGGTGGGGATGTATATGCTTTCATTCATTCATTGGCTTATTTGACAGACATTTATTCTGTACCTACTGTGTGTTAAATCCTGATTGCTAAGGTCACAAAACTAAATAAGGTGCATTTTGTGCCTTGAAAGAGGGATCTGTAAGAAAAAAGTGAGATTTTATGATGCAGCCTTTGAGAAACTTTGAAGCTGAGGACCTAGCTTAGCCATACCCAGATTCCTGACCTATAGGACCTGCGGTAATTAATGTTGGTGTTCCAAGCCACTAAGTTTCAGGGTAATTTGTTACACAGCAACAGATAACTAATACAGGCTATAAAGGAAGGGCAGAACCTGGTGGGGGCCAGGAGGGGTGGCTGCCTCCCACCTTGCATGGGACCTACCCTGTAGCTTGGGAACTAACAGTGCTAATGCTTATTTAGCACTAGCTGTCTACCGGACATCAGTCTAAATGCTTTATATATATTATCTTTTTTAATCTTCACAGCCACCTATCAAGCAGGTACTATTATGGTCACTCCATTTTATGGAAGGAGATACTGAGGCACAAAAAAGGTCAGATAGAAGACAAGGCAAGGTGAGGCTTCCAGCCCAGGCAGCTGGCTCCTGAGTCCATACACTTAGATGCCATCTTATGTCTTGAAAGATAGGCTCCGTGGGGTTGGGCTTGCAGCAGAATGACAGGTGTTGGGGGCCATCCTTGAGGGCAGTTGTGCCCCACTCTTTAGGAGCAATACATAGACAGATACTTCTCATGGGCCTTGGGGAAGCTGCCCACTGGATTATCTGGAGTGAGAAGAGTAGCTGGGACGCCCACTCAGCAAGCTAGGGAAGAGAGTTGTTTTGGTTTTAAAGATTGACATTTTAATAAACTGCTCTTAATTAGCCGCACTTTGAAATTCTGAGTGGCGCGCTCTCCATCGTAAAGCACGGGGCGGGCACGTTCTCCGGGAACGCAATGCTTGTGGGTGATCTCCCTTTTTGAAACAAACCCAGACCCTCCAGTCACAATTTATTTTTCATTCCGAAAATGATCTTTACTGTAAATGTTGCTTTGGTTTGAGCGAATTAGAAATCCTTATTACACGGGCAAGCACTTCAAACAGTGCCCGGCTCACCGCACCGGCTGTGGCATCAAAGGCTCGGCTGGAATCTCTGATTACCACCCAGGCTGGCGACCGCTTGCTCGGGAGCAGGCGGCATCTGAAGCAGGGCCCTGGCTCCTGGACCAGCGGCTCAGGGATCCCCGAAGCCAGACGACCTCCATGCCAGGCTCACTGCCTCCTCCATTCAGGGGCTTAGAAGCGAAGGAGAATGGCATAGCCGCCCTGGACTGACCACCTACTATGTTCCAGACACATGCTAAGAACTTTTATGTGCATTGTCCTTTTTAAAATTTCCAACTTCCCCCCACCGTAGTTGTTGTGAAGGTATAAGCAAGCTCAATAAATTTTAAAAAAAGCATTTTTCCTCCCTTATTTTGGACCAGTTGAGGAGTAAGATAAACGTGCGAGGCTAATAAGAGACCAAATATGCTTATCCTTGATACTAAAGCTGATGCTGGAGAAAGTAGCTTGTATCTGCAGGCAAGCCACGCTCCTAATTCTGAACCTTCCCCAGGCACATGACCACCTCAGGAGGAAGCACAGGTCTCTAACTTGCTAGCAGGAGAGCAAAATGCGTGGCCTCTGCAGGCAAGTCAGCTCCCCAGTAAAAGAGTGAGGAGTTGAAGAAAACATGACCACATTAGTCCTACCAAACTGACCGGTCAGATAATCCCCTCTCACTTTCAGAGGCCAAGTGAGGGCAGAGAGATGGGTCTGTGGGCCCGCCACAGTAAGGGAACAGAACCCCCCATTTCCCTCCCCCGCCATGGCAATTATTTTCTTCTGTAGACAACGAAGGGAGGCTGAGGTTCACAGCTGCCCAGATAGTAGGGGGTAAAGCTAAGATTCACCCTGATCTGTCTGATTCTCTCTTTCCCTCTAGACCTTGAGCTCCTCAAGTGTAGCGTCCTTAGGAGGTGGCATGGGATCTAGCTCAGGACAGGTATCAGGCAATGTCTTTGAAGTGAGCAAAGCAGATTTGTCCTTTCATTCAACATTTTTTGTCTCTACTACATATTAGGTGCTCTTCTTGCTGTTGATGACGTGAAGCTGGTATAGTGGGGAAGTGGTGGCTCCCTCACTGAAATCGTATGTTCACATCTCAATCTCTAGAACCTGCAAACCGGACCTCATTCTCATAAGGTGCCTTTGCAGATGTCATTAAGAATCTTGAGATGAGACGGATCATCCCGGATCACCTGGATGGGGCCTAAATCCAATCACAACGGTCCTTAGAAGAGACAGGAGAGAAGGCAGGGGAGGCAAAGGCCATACGAAGATGAAGGGAGAGACCGGAGTGATGTGGCCACCAGCTAAGGAAGGCCCGCAGCCACTGGAAGCGGGAGAGACAAAGCAGGATTCTCCCTTAGGGCCTTTGGAGGGAGCAGGACCTGGCTGACAACTTGATTTTGGACTTTTGACCTCCAAAACCATGAGAGGATGAATTTCTCTTGGTTTAAGCTCCTCAGTTGGTGGTAACACAGTGTCACCAGTGAAGAGGTTCTTGCCTACCCCCCAAAATAGAAATCAAGAAAGGAGGCAAAACAGATTTAGAAGAAGAGGTTTACTGAAAACAAAGCAGAGGGAAAGAAAAAAAGGAGGGAGCTTGAGGTTTCAACGGGGCACACACTAACGAAGGATAGGGCTTTATGATCTGCGGCCGGGCTCTGGCCTATGAGGGCTGTGTTCTTCACGCAGGCACAGAGCACTTTTCTTTGCTTTCCAAGTCCCTGTTGTGCATTGGTGACAACTGGTGCAGGCGCAGAGTGAAGCTCTTTGCTTTCCAGGTGCCCCCACCTTTGCTCTCCAGGTTCCCACTGTGCCCTGGTACCCACAGGTACAGGCGAGGAGCAGAGTTCTTTGGGGAGTGTGCCTGAAGAGAAACTTTAAACTTATCCTAGAGAGCCTTAAAGGAATAACTGAAAAGCATCCCCACCCACTGAAGAGAGGCTCAGCCTGTCTCAAAAATGCCGCCCAGGCAGCTCTAGGAAACTGCAGTGCCGGCATTGGAAGAGGAACGGGAGCCTTTTTTCTTGGACATCATTGTACACAGCATGTTCCTGATCAAGTCAGTAAAAAGTGAAAAATGAATTCCCACATATGCACATGGACCCCCCGCAAACCATACCCTGGAGATAGGGGGGCCAAGTATCTAGTTCTGGGCCGGTGGGTTTATCCCATGGCTTTGGCTGTTGAGATCTCTTGGTGTCCAGACAGGGAGGACAGAGAATTTTTTGGGGGGCCTGCAGAAGCCACCAGCTCCCCTCACCCACCTGTCTCCCAAGGAGACACCCAACTGCTGTCCCAATGCTTCAGAGAGTCCACACAGCATCAGGCCTTTCCTGGGGTCCCTCTGTCAAATGTGCTTCCCTGCACGAAACCCACCACCACCTCTACATGATGTCTGCTTTCCCTCTCACCTCATAGATGGAGGAATTGAGCCTTGGCATCTTTCTAGGGTAAGTGCTAAAGCGAATGTTTTGAGATCAGAGAACCTAATTGTCTGCTCAATACACTAGTAAGGGTTGTGGTTGTCACCACCCTGCTGTGAAGCCTCACTGTTGATAATTTTAACAAGTACTGTCACAACAGACCCAGGGCTTACCTGTGGTCCCAGGTAGGTTACCTAAACTGGTGGCTTTCTCTCTACACCTTCATAGATATAGGTATTTCGGGTGGGATAATTTTTCAGAATATTTCCTGGGTTTTTATCTCCTGGGTCCATCCACAAGCATGGATTCTACCTGCTGTGGGTTATCCATCTGAAACCTGTTGACTCTTATGGTAACCTTGGACGCACTTCATATCAATGCACTTTTAAGTACAAATACAGTTAGTTGGGGCATTGGGGAAATAAGGATTGTATTTGAGCTTGAATCCTTCCCATCTAGTCGTTGGGGGTGGTTACACACAAGGAAAAGGAACAGCCCCCACTTTAACATGTGCTGGGCCAGGTCTGCTGCCTGCCGGTGCAGAGATGTAGTATGGCAGGGCTGGAACACTGGTGGGGCCTCGTTCCCTCCATCAAAGCTCAAATCCGAACCTACCACTGCCTGAGGGGAGGGATGTCTTGTAGCACAGAGCTACGCAACAGAGACCCCACAACTGTTATCCTTCTACAATGATGCTTGTGTTCTGCATAAAGAACACAAATCAACATCCTGCTTTCTTCACCAAACAGCCTCACTGGGAAAAATATCAGCTGAACTAAAGAGTGTGTTTAAGGACGCAGTGACTTCACATTCTGGCATAGCTCCCAGTCTCACTGCAGACCAGAAAGACCAGTTCACAGGTTGACAGTGGTCCATGGACCACATTTTAACAGCATATTAGTAGCACACGTAAGAAATGTAGAAAGAGAAGATGCTGATTAGAAAGGCGACCCATCTAGCAGAGTAGGATATTTCTTCTTTGCGATGTTGAGTGAGGAAAAGGCTGGTCAGAGGGATGAAGAGAAGGATTTTTAAGCTGTTTTTTCCCCTGCAGACATTTCTTCTGATTGTGCAGTTAAGTCTTAGCAACAACAATGAAATGAATTCCTGGCCATTGTAATGTGACTCTTACATGTTCTTGGGTTTTACAGTTCTTGATACGTGTAACAGCAGGGGGCCTGTAGGCATCTCCCAACCTTCCTGGAAAACGTCTCGTTTCCAGGACTCTGGCATGCAGGTTTTTAGATCAGTAGGGTCCCAGGAGAGGCCGAGACGAGCACACCTAAACCAACTCTTCCACTGGTCAGAATCTGACTGTTAACTGACTAGAGGCCTGAGGAACAAGAAGCAGAAGAGAAGCCTTGGTGGGCTTCCCCGCCACCAGCCAGGGTGGTCTGCGTTTGAGGGGTTGGGATGCCTGGGCCCGTGTCCTGAGAACACATCAAGGACTCTCTTGGGGTACGGGGTCCTGCTGATTGGAGGGTCTGTGACAGAGCTGGTCATCTCCTGGGGAGGTGGAGAGCGAGAAGGAAGAGGAGCCCCGGGGTTGCCTTTGACCTCTTACCTGTCTGCCCTTGAGCTAGCCTTAGAAGGGTGCCAAAGGGGACCCACGGTTGCCAGCCTGCTGAGGAGTATGGGTGCGTTCTCAGAAAATCCTCAGGAGGCGCTGGCCCTGTGCGAGTCCCATTAAACCAATTCCAACACCACACTCATCTCCCAGGCTCCTCCTTCTTGGTGGGCTCTGTGCAGTGGACCCAGAGCTGAGTGACACACGCCCTGCCTGAAGCAATACTAATGAGAACTACTGCTCAGTGTTTACCACATGCTGTGCCTGTGCTCAGAGTTCGATGTACATTATCTAATTTAAGTCTTCCAGGGCTTCTTAGAGGAAGTGCTTTATTATCATCCCCTTTGATAGTTTCAGAAACAGAGATTTGATGGCTTAGCCTGTCTGAGGTGTCCCAGCTAGTGGTGGATGCCAGGCCTTAAACTCTGCAGTCAGGATCCAGATCAGTGGCTTTGACCTTGGCCACTCATTTGCATCACCTGGAGAGCTTTGAAAATATACCCATGTCTGGATCTCTCCCTAAACCAATAAAATCAGAACCCCTGAGGGTGAGGCTGAGCGGTGACATTTAATAACTTCACCCCAAAGCTGCATGTGTTCAGCCAGGGTTCAGAACTTTGTCTGTAGAGCCTGTGGGCTCAGCCACAGTACTGCACTGCCCCAGTCCCACGCATCTCCACCGCAACCTCTGATGCCACATATCGTGGTGACTCCTGAACACTTGCTTTTCTCCACTGGGCCATGCTGGCCCCAGACTGTGGCTCTCACAGAGGTTGCTGACACAGGGAGGACCATTACGGTGTCCTAAAAGAGGTACCCTGCCATCGGGGAAGAGTCGAGGACAGCTTCATGGAGAAGGCAGGAGAGTTTGGGGAAGGGTAACAGGTCTGAGAGGCTGCTAGGAGCGTAGCAGGGACTCCTAGCCTTCACTCACTTGTATGAACTGCGTTCCCTAGGTACTGGGGAGCCAGGGAGTGTTTTTGAGCATGGTAGTGACCCCATTAGAAAGCCATCCCCTTGCCGAAGCTCTTGCAGTTCCTGAGGGAGTCTGGGAAACCCAATTTGCTGAGGATTTCATTGAGACATCAGGTTGTAAACATATTACCAGGAAAGAAAGCATCTTTTTTCTATCTGCCCACCTCCCCGTCCATGGCAGCAATGGATGGGGAGGACCCCCAGCCCATGCCCCATGCTGCTTCACCTCTCTTTCCCTTTGTCCCCACAGCTTCTTCTGTCTAGAAAGTTCTTGTATCAGCCATGCAAACACATGTACATTTATGCTTCAAAACCTGCTCGCAATGCCATTACGAGCCTTCCCAGGTTTGGCTTTAACCCCTTTCTCCTGAACCCTCCTACACCATGTCCATAATTGTAGGGCTGCACTATCACCCTGTCACTGTGATTGTCCATGCGTCTGGTTCCCAGCCAGGCCGCGAGCTTCTTCAGCAGAGCGCCTAGCACGTAACAGGGCTTAAATCACCAGACCGAACTGCTCTCCAAGGTCAGGAGTCCTGGAATACCAGAATTTCAGGAAACACCCCTAACCGCCCCCTGTAATCCCTTTTGTCTATGTCAGCAATATTCTTCATTGTCTTACTGCCTTGGACCAAACCATTGCCTCAGAAGGATTACCTGGCCGTATCCGTAACTTCCTGGCAGCCCGCACAACGGAGTCCAGCCCAGCTTGTCAGATTGTTATACCAGGGCCTGGAAAAACACAGACATGGGTCTGGTTAAGTTTCGATGCAGGTAAGAGAGCAGGGAGGAAAGAGACCTAGGCTGGAGTGTGGAGTCTTTCGTGGGGGTGGGGAACGCAGATGGGTATGTTACTACATGCAGGGGTAGCATCACAGTGGGCTTGGGGACTGCCAAGTGGCCTGAGGGAGGTCATCGCTGTGTATACACAGAAGACAGGAATGCTTGAGGGGAGGACAAGAGCCCCGTGATGGGGACGGGAGAGGGAGCCATGCAGGACTCATTAAGGGCTGGTATCATTCAGGTGGGGCGGGATCAGCTGGGCGTAGAATGTGGACTGTGTGTACGTGTGCGCGTGTGCGTGTGCGCGTGTACGTGTGCTCGTGTGCGAGAGCGACCCGCCATTTCTCCCCCATGACCGTGGACAGGCTCAGGCTCCAGGGGCCAGTCAGAGAGGAGATTACTTTCTGGTTTAGTAGATTAAATGCTGAGGTTTCTGTGAATTAAAACCCTAAGCAGCTTTGGAATGTTTTCACTATCTGCACTGAGAAAATGAAATCTTTTTCATCTGGTAACACAGGGATAAGAATGCCCAGATCCCTGGCCTACAGTGAGGATTAAATGAGATCCAGCACGTCAAAGCCGCGGCCTGTGCCTGGGACACGGACAGGCCCCGATAAATGGTGGTTCTCGAGTGAACCGAGCTCAAAGGAGCTGGTCAGGGGTAAGCCTGAAATAAGAGAGCTTTATTCCTTAAAGATAGCAGCCAGTGCCCTTTTTCTTAGTGTCATTTGGTCTTTGAGCTTCCAGCCCTGGGACAGCTCAGGCTCAGGGTCAAATGTGTGTTCATTCCCAGCCTGCCACGTCCTGGTGTGGCATCTGCAGCAAGTTCTTTAATCCCCCCGAGCCTGAGTCACCTCATAATAATAGGAGTTATCTTATGGGGTTGCTGAAGGATTTGATGGTCCCCTCTGCCTCTTCCTCTTCTCCGAGCTTCACCCTTGACCTCCTCCAGACTCTTCTCCAAAGAGTGGCCACATAAGGCCCAGAAACTGAAGTCAGAACTTGTTTTCCCAAGCCCACGGCTCAGAGTGTTTAGAGTAAAATCTGAAGTCCTCACTATGGGCTGGCAAGCCCTGGGTCACCGGCCCCTGCTATCTCTCATCTCCAGTTTGATGCCCCTCACGCACTTTGCCAGCAGCCAGCTTCCTTGCCAGTCCTAAGCTTCTGCCTCCGGGCCTTTGTACCTGCTGTTACCTCTGCTCAAATGCCTCTCCCCCACTAATGGCACAGCTTCTGCGCAGCATTGCCTCTGTGCTCGTTAGACTCTGCTCGGATCTCTGCCACCGCCTCCTGGAGACTACGCCTGATTTTTCTCTCTAAACAGCACTCTCAGCCCTTCTCCATTCCCTTATCCTGATGCATTTTTCTCTGCGGCACTTGGCAGTGGCTGACATGGTCTCATATATTTATCCATTGTTGCTCCCTGGTCAGAATATAAGCTTCAGGAGAGCTTTGTTTGGCCCCCTGCTGTAGACCCAGCAACTGAATAACTCTTCCCGCAATGGCTATTTGGTAAAGGACTAAGCGAATAAGTTAGTGCCTGCAAACCATTATTCCCGCCACGCAGGGAGCATTGGGAATTATTAGCCATGGAATGAAATGACTCGAATTTGTAGCCCTAGCACTCAGATTTTGCCCTGTTTTCAACTTACTGTGCAACCTCAAGCAATTAACTTACCCTCTCTGGACCCCTGGGAGAGCACTGGGCAAAAGGGGATACCAGTCCCTACCCTGGCTGAGATCAGGGGTCATGAGAGGGTCAAGTTGATAAGGAGACAGTGTACCAAGAAAAAGAAGCCCAGGAATATAAAGTAGAGGCCCATTTTCTCTGAAGAAAGCCAGTGTCTCTGATTTCTCAATATGCTGCCAGCTGGGCTACGTCAGGTGGTCATGGATAAGGGGAAAAAAATCCCTTTGACTGAAATGGTGAGATTTTACTGAGGCCACTTGGTTTGCTTTCAAATAATTTCTTCAGGGCTCCCAAGTGCCTCTTTTTTCTTACTCATTAGCAGTCTACAGAACTTAAAGGGAGACTCTAATTAGGAAGAACTTTTGTATCATTTACTAGGGAAAGAATAAGGAGCAGGCTGCCTTGTGGGCCAGAGAGAACCTTCTGAATCTACAAGAAGGCCCTTTGGCTCCGGGCTCCGACTTGAGCAAGGAGCAAAACTGAAACCACAGGTCAGGAGGATGAATCCGTCATTCGAAACGGGCAACAATTATTATATTTTAAATATAAATTCTGGAAAAGTACACAGGTCTGGGGCATCTGGGGTGCCTGGGGATGGGTCTGACTCTTGCTTGCCGAAGAAGTGCAATTATTGACTTTGCCGCTAATGAGGAATGTGGAGTTTACAAGCTCAGGGCAAAGGAAGAGCAGTGGGGACAGCCTGAACTGGTAGAGAAGATTCCAGAAACTGCTCTGCCATACCCTGACTCTGAGACCCCACCAGGAAGGTGGCAGGGCCACTCACTCCCAGTCCCTCTGGAAATCTGCGAAGGTGAAAAAAATGTTTAGGTTCTTGTCCTAGTATCAGCTCAGGGTATGTCAGCAGTGGAGGAAGGTTACCTAGAGTGCTGATGTCTTGGGGTCATATTAATATAGGTAGAGTGTGCTGAATGAGGGAGGTGATTGTCCTACCAACCTCCATATTGATTAGCTCCAATAAAATCAGGGTGTTTGGGTGTGGTCCCCATAGTCGAGTGAGAATATAGACAATGTATAATTAGGGGGAGAAGTTGGTAGAGTGATATGATTAATTTTTTAGACCACTGCTTAATTAATGGTTAAGCAGGGTAATAAACTAAGAAAGGTAGAGGGAATCATTATGGCAGTAACATTGACTAGCCAAGTGGCTCTCAGCAATCTTGGAATTATAGGTCTCTGAGTTGGAATCCCGGCCCCATATTGCTAGCTGCGTGGCCTTAAGCACATGTGTTCCTCTTTGACTCTGAGCCTCAGCTTCCTCATTCCTAAAAGAGGATACTAGCGTATTCTATGGTGTAAGGTTTTGTGAGGGTCAGTTTGAGTAATCTATTACGTAAAAGGCTTAGCACACAGCACGTGCTCAACAAATAGCAATTATAAGTATGATCAGGCTTGCTCCGAAAGAGCAGGCGGTACCCTTGGAAGTATATAAGGAGAGGGATGCTGGGAGGAGCTCCCACCTGGGAAGGAGACGCACTAAATGGCTTTGGCACTTTGGGAGATGGCACTGGCAGGGGCAGGGAGGTGGGTCCTGGTCTATATGACAGCAACTTTCCCAGACTGCTCTGCTTCCTTGCCCTCTGCCTCAGCCAGGAAGACGCTTGTGTGACACTTGTGTGTGATGCTTGTCCTGTGGGTGGGGAGGTGAGGATTGCTCTTAGATGTGGTCCCTGAGGACCTCCTTAGAATCCTTTGCATTATGACCCTGAAAGCCTTCCTAGGGTGTGGGAGGTGGTGGCTTGGAGGGTGTTTGGGAATAACGTAGTGATGCCAACCCAGAACAGACCTGGGGGCTGCTGACTGCAGTCCCAGAAGCAAAGGGCCCTAGCCTCTCTCTTGTCTCCTTCGGTCTGACCTGGATCACCAGCCTAAACAATGGAGCTCCACCAGGGGCCAGTGGGACTCCCAAGGAGATGTGCTACTGAGCCCCATCTGCAGGGGACTGGGCTGCGGTTCCACCTAAGGCAATGACAGGGATGTGATGGATCAGGTCTTAAGTGTCTGAAGCCCTGATAATCCTCCCTCTGTGGGATTGGAGTCAGCATCCCCCAGGGAATCTTGTTCTGGGTAGATGCCAACCAAGGTCATTCCCAAATACCTGGTCCCCAGGCCTGGTGGTCAGTGATGGAAGGTGTCCAGGGAAGGGAACAATGTGTTATGCATTAGACATGTATTATCTCATCAATCCGTGAGACAGATATTTTCATCTCTACCCAACTGATGAAGAAAATGGCTGCAGAGAGGTTAACCAAACTTCCCCAGCTCCCATAGATGGGCAGCAAGAAAACTGACTTTTGCACCCGAGTCTTCGTGACTTTAAAGTCTGTGCTCTCTGACCCAAGACCGGCTTTGCACCTGAAGGAGGTTACTCTTGGGGAGAGGGACAGCAGCTCAGCATCTACCCCAAGGCCTAGATTTGGAAGCGGCTAGGAAAGTCCAGTTGAGAATGGGACTTGAGGTGAGTGAGTGATGTGTCAGAGACTATTCCTGCCCACTGCTTCCCTTAATAAAGGCAGATGGGGAAGTCAGAGGCTGGTTTCCTTTTGAAAGGGGCAGCACTGGGGAGTCAACTGGGGGAAGAGCCAGGGGGCGCACCACATTGGCTGCCTCCCATTGTCGGGCTGATTCTGCAATGGTGAGAAAGGCCGCAGCCCCAGCTTCGACTGTGGCAGCGCAGATGGCACAGACTGGAGTCAGGGCAAAACCTTGTCACTGGCTCTCCACAGGTTTTCTCTGTGGCCTTGGGCACGTCACTCACACCACCTCTGGGGGTGGATCTAGCTCTTATGTTCTATACCAGGGCCTCCCAAACTTGAGAGTGCCTGGGAGTCACCTAGGGCTGATTAAAAATTGGATCATTTTAGGGAGGCTGCAAAGAGGCCTGAAAATTTGCATTTCTAACCAGCTTCAAAACAAGGAAGATGAGGCAGATGCTGCTGTCCCATACTCAGCCTCAGGACTCTGAGCCACACTGTAGACAGTGCGAATCAAAAGTGTTTTCCTTCCCCGTGTAGAGCCTGAGTGTAAACAGACTGGCTTTGTGCCACAGGGCATGTCCAGCTGGCCTCTTGAAACTTCCTTCAAGAAGTCTTCTCTGACTTGCCTCCCATACTCAGCTCCTTCAAGTGCAAAGTGGTTAATAACGTGGATCCTGGAGCTAGATCTTCTGGGTTCGAAGCCTGTCTCTGCCTGTGTGACCTTGGGCACATTACTTAACTTCTCTGTGCCTTGGTTTCATCATCTGTAAAGTGGCGATGATGAGAATACCTATATCACAGGATCGAGGAGTAAGGGAGTTTTTATTTATTTACAAAACTGTCAGGGTGAGCACATTATAAATGTTAGTTCTCCCCATTATTTCTGTCATGATCACCCTTTCTTTGCTCTCAGCTCTCCACCAGCCCTGTCTTGTTAGCCTCTGACCCCAGTGCCCAGCACAGAGAAATTGTTCGGAAGTCAAGTGGGGAGCCCGTGGGCCGGGCAGACCAGGGCCGCTTCTTCTGAGATGCAGATTTATGGCCTGGAGGCCAACGTGAGGGCCGACTGAGGGATTCTGCTGGGATTACCAGCTCCTCTCAGCAGGGCTGACCTTTTCTCCTCTTATCTGGGAGCTGACAGAAAACAGAGGGTGTCCCAGTTCCAGCCCCACCCTGCCCCGGGGGCCACGGCCAAAGCCTTTGTGCCCTGGACCTGTGCCTGCCTCTTGGATTTTGCTTAGAGGCAGCCCTCTCCCATAAACCAAGCCTGGGGGGGTTGGGGGGCCTGCTGGCGTGGGGGTGGCGGTACGCTTCAAAGCTGCCAAGACAAGGCACCGACCAGATCTGTTTCATCACCGACTCTCCTGTCTTCTTGCCAAAGGCTGGGGATGCCATGCCCCGTCAGGGGCTAGAGGGGTCAGTGCCACACTTTGACAGAATGCAGTCCTCTCTTCAGACCCTGGGCTAAAAAGAAAAACGCACGCACCCCCAAACCAAAGCTCTGCTGCCTAACATAAAATACTGCTTCTTAATCCCAAGCGTGGCCAACTGCGCCGGTAAGATAGTTAGGGGCCCTTTAATTGTTTCCACTTTAAAAATGTTTTTTACGTCTCCCATTTTGTTCACTTGGTTGCCTACGGTGTAATTGCGCTGCTGGCCCAGGCTTTGCTTCCTCACCAATGGGGTCCACAGTTTTGTGTCTTGATATTAAGAACAGATACTGAGAGCTGAATGGGGCATTGTTTCCTAGCCAGATCAGTAGCTGCTGCCTGCTTTTAGCGAGTGAGCCGTCCAAGATTGGCAGCCCGACCTAGACCACGTTGTGGCTTGCTTTGATTACTTGCTTCCATCCAGCCCAGATCAGGAACTGATCATGCACGTCCAGGTTTTCATTTGCTCTCCCTCCCCCTTTCTATTTTCCACAGTTGCAGGTTCAAGGAGTGGGTTTGGGGGTGGGCAGCCTATGCGGATTTTTTAAAAGACTCTGTGTTCAGGGGGGTTGGGCTGGAGGGGCTGGGGGCACCCTCTGAGTGGTCCCCTGGTCAGACCCTGCAAGCAGAGGCCCAGAATCTAAGCAGCTTGCGAAGATACAACCCTGATTTGTGACCAGCAGAGGTTCTAAAAACTTTCTTCAAATTGTGAATAAGGAACACCCATTCTTCCCCCAGAACCCAGAAATCACTTGATATTTTGCTCTTTTCACATTTTAACTAGATAGATCTAAATATAAAACCACAGCATCTCATTTTAAAAGGATTTAGGAAAATGACCTACTGGTTACTTAAAAACTTTGACTGCAAGTCTTTATTGTCTTGCCCCAATCCCCCACCGCCTTTTTCTCCTTGCTCATAGTGTTTGCTCATAAACGCCAAAAACCCAAATAGAACCCTTTGAGCACTGGGACTCAGCTAAAGAACAATGACAGGATGTTGGCTTGCAAAGTGTCAGCATTTGCCAAATAAGTTTATCCTTTATTTATTATTTTCATTGTGGCTTAAAACACTCAGCCCTCAAAGCCAAGTCTCTAAACTGAAACGTATGGCAGGCCTGCCTCTGCTCGGAGTCCGCAAGGAACGCGGAGACTTTCGCTTCGCTCCTCGCCAGTGATTGGGACTGAAGACAGTATGTTTTGAATTTACAGAGAGATCTACTGCTTTGGGCTCAGTTTTAGTACTTTTAAAAAGCAATCAATAATGGCCAGTTTGTAATAAGAAAAATTTATGAACTGACAGGCAAAATGTAATTACGGAGGGGATTCCTTGAAAGAAAAAAGAGGTGATGTTAACAGACATCCCGACAATCTGTTTGCACTCATTTTCATTCATATAAATGATGATGTGCTTCTGGGTGGAAGCAGCGTTCTCCAAAGGCTTCCCGGGAGCCTGGAAAGGTCGCTGCCAAAGTTTTCACTAACGAAGGGCAATGAGTCTTTGCATTAACTTCTCATTGTTACCCACTGAATGGACTTTTCACAGGGTCACCTTTATGACTATGACAGTAACACAGCAGCCGTTCACACACCTCATCTTCCCGGTCCCTGAGGAGCTCGTGCACTTTCTGGAAACGCACGCTGTAGCAGGCACCTGGAGAGTCTCGATTCCTTCCACCCATCACTTTCTCTTGCCACTTTCTCCTTTCAGCCACTGTTGCTGAGGAGAGCCAGGGGACTTCCAGACTGTCAAAGGCGCCTTGGGAGAGGGAAAGCAGAGATTCCCAGGAACACAGCACAAGTTGCCTTACCGCTGCTTCGTGCTGATGGAAAGCGACATCAAGCCAAGGGCCTTTATACACAGTAGGTCTCAACAGATGCTTGAAAGTGATGATGGTGAGATCTGAGACCCGTGCATCATTGTCAACTCAAAGCGCTTTTGATACCAAAGTTCCTATTGACCTTCACAGCCATCTTAAGGGACATTTATTATTATACCCATTTTACTGATCAGGAAATTCAGGCTCAGTGAAATTACCTGACTTACTCATAGTCACACGGCTTAGTAGGACTTGAACCAGGTTTTGGACCCCCATGTCTCGAGCTCCTAGTACCTGTGCTCCTTTGAACGCCCCAAGAATAGAAAAACCAGTTCTTTTCAGAAGAATGAGGAACAGGGCAGATATTCTTGTTAAAGAAATACAGACCAATGAAATTGTACTTAAGTTTGTTGACTTTTAAAGGGAGGCCATGGTTGCCAGAGGTGAGAACTGTTTTACCGTTTTGCGTCTGTGGCATGTGATGGTTTTCCAAGTGCTTCCAAATCTTGACTTGATGTCATTTGCAGCTCACCACAGCTCTGTGGGGGAGGCAGGGAAATGCTCCCATCCTCACATTGTGGAGGAGAAGCATGAAGTTAGGAGGCTGAGTGACCTGCCTGGGGTCAGGGAGGGCACCCTTAGAAACCGCAAGCTCCTGACCACAGCTCAATGACCTAGAAGGGGATTCTTTTTATTGCTTTTGCAGAAAAACCTCAGCGAACTAGAAACAAAACAGTGGAGTCATTTGTGCTTTGCTCCTCATCCCTCCATGCTCACCTCTTGGTCGAAAGTCAATGATCACAAATCAAGTTGAGACCCGGGAGTCCATGGAAGCAGGCAGCATTCATAAAAAGAGCGATAATGGCAGCGCCACCCAGGAGAGGTGCCAGGACCGGCACAGCCCCGCTGTAGGCAGACCCCCATCCTGACATCTAGTCCCAACCCTGGCACTGTGGCCTTGGCAACGCTGAATCAGGGAAGTGGATGATCCCATTTCACAAAGGTTTTCAGTAACAAAGGTGGAAACAAAAGGAGTCTGACCCTTCGATTACCTGAAGATCCAAATGTACAGCATCTTGCGTCTCGCTGGGCATGACTGCCATTTGCAGGGCTGTGTATGTACAGCCCTGGGCACGGAACCAGGCGCAGTGATGCGTGATGAGTATGGTCGGAGGCAGTCTCGGCTGCGGAGGAGGAGGCCGGGATCACCCAGCCGACCTTATCAGTTAGGAATCTGGTTTTGGGATCTCTATCCGTATCTCTTATTTGTTTATAATAAAACTGCAAAGCCTCTAACTTAGTGGTTTAAAATAACACTTTCCTCTTGCTTCTTTTGGGGGTTGGGATCAGCCCCAAGGCTTTGGTTTGGGTTAAGGTCTGCTCCCTGTATTTTTCTTTCCTCCAGGGCCAGTGGACCACCCAGAGCAAGAGCCATGGTGATGGCAGACGCACAAAAGCCCAGCCAAGCTGCTCAGCACATGAAGGTCTCTTTTTGTGTCACATTTGCAAACATTCCACCAGCCAAAACCAGCCATGTGGCCAAGCCCGACCTCCGTGGGCCAGGGGAATCTGCTCTGCCCACTCCAGTGAGCCCAGAGGGCAGTGAATATTTACTGAATTATCCAAACTATCCCACCATCTGCCTGACTCCAGCATCCCATTTCTTAATTGACTAACTCAGAGGGAGAAAAGAATTGTGACTAATTATTATAGAAATCCCCCTGAACCCTTTAGACGGGAGGGTGTGAGCCATGGAGTGAGGGTGGGGAAGACTTAGAGAAGGGAGGCTGGGCAGTGAGGCTCCCCACCCTGAGGGGCCGCCACTGTGGAGCTGGGGGCCAGCAGACCCTGGGGAGTGCTTTGAGGAGCCATAGGACAGGAGGGTAGGACAGTGATGAAAAACAGAAGCACTAGAGCCTGAATAAATGGGATCCATGTCCCTGCTTCTTTAGTCACTGAGCATGCCACTTACCTCTCTACACCTCAGTTTCCTCATTTGTACAATAAAAGGAGGAGGATGACAGATACCTCAAGGAGAGCAAGTGTGCAGGGAGAGGAGGCAGAGAGCAGGGACCACTTGGTGAAGGAGTTTGGCTCTGAAGGGAAATGCATCAGTATTTGAGAAGGTTTGGATCTCTTTTTAGGAAGGGGGCACTAGAATAAGTTTGTCAGTAAAACAGGAGGAGATAGAGAGGTTGAATGAGGATGGCTTCTAGGGCAGCTAGTCAAAATTTCTCCCCATTCTTTAGAGAAATGTCTACTGAGCTACTACCATGTGTCAGGCCACAGTCTAGGTGCTAGGACTACATCGATGAATCAAACATCTGAGAGCCACTGTCCTCGTGGAGGGATTGGGGGAGGGGTGATGTTTATTAAGCATGCACTATATTTCAAGCACTGTGCTGAGTTCGATATCCACCATTGCAAGATGGAAACTATTGCATCTACTTTGAGGGTAGGAAAACTGAGGCCCAGTGTAAATAACTTCCCAGTGGCCATCTGCAGCCCGTAAGAGGCACGGCTGATACCGCTCGATCCCAGAAACTTTCTATTCTGTTGCGTCCCCAGGCACCAAGATGGCAGTTTGCAAACAAGCCCCTGTGGCCCTTGGAGGAATGCAGGAGACCAGAGGAGAGGGGGTGACAACAGCATGTTAAGGTGATTTCCAGAGACTAGAGATGGGGCAGGGGCTGTATACTGATGGTAGCAGAGGCACTAGGCTGGGGATCCCGAGGTGGGCGTTGGAGCATGGGTGAGAGTCCTGCCTGCAGGGGCAGTCCTTCCTGGCCTGTCCAGAGGGGCAGAGTGACCCTTTCTTAAGAGTTAGAAAGCAGGGGTTGTTCCAGGGAGATCACTGTGAGCTGCTTCATCCTTAAAGCCGAGCCAGCTCTCATCACTAGTGTCAAATGCCTAAAGATAACAGGGCTGAGGCTTGCCTGAAATCAAAAAGAAATCAGGAACAGATGTTAGAAAACCATTTTTTTTTTTTTTTACTTTGAATGTGAGGATAAGCCTTGAGATTATTGGCAGAACTCTGGCACATATCAGAAACAATTAGCCGCCTGGCCTGAGACTGAATGGAATCCCCAGCTCCCTTTTACTCCCTTCCCAGCTCAAGATAGACATGCTTCAAAGGACTGGACATGGCCTTCCCAATGGATGGATGGCCCCATGCTCGCTGTTCTCTTTGGTCTTCAAGGCTCTTGCTTTGCTTCTCCCAACCCACCGTCTGCCTAACCTTTTCTCTCTAATGTCCCCTACCCCTTGCCAATCATGCAAGCTTGGCAGGTGCACACATACACACTCACACACATAAGACACGTGCAACTTCCAATCTTGGCAACTGCCTCAGGGTTTATATGGGGTCACTCCCAACCATACAGGGGCAGCCAGAGACCTATGATCCTCCTGTTCACCAAGCCTCCTCAAAAGAATCTTTCTGTGCAGTTTACTCTCAGGCACTCCAACTGAATGGGCTTTTGGCTGGGGCCTGCTTTGGAAGTTCCATGAGTGTGGGGTTCAAGGAGACTATTAGTTGAACACTTACTGTGGGCCAGATCCTCTACAAGCATATTCTAACTTTGTTCAGGTTCATTCTAGCCTGTGAACGTAGATGGGCCTCTGTGGTGGTTGTATCTCATGTTTCATTGATTCCTGTCCTATCCTGCAGAACTCCCTGCTCCTGCTTAGAGAGCCATAAGATTGTCACCCAGCAGCTCCCAAACCAGCTGGTTGGCTGTTATGACCACACAGCCTGTGTCAGAGTCTTCCTCTCCTGCCCTTGGCCGTTGTTAGAGCTCTGACATCAGTGACTCAGGCCAGGTTCCCAAATGCTCCCAATCTGCCACTCTTTGGAGGCTAGAATGTGACTGTGCTCTACCTAGGACTTCCCTCCATCCACCCCTGCCCCCCATTTGTGTTGCTTGGACCCAGGCTGTGTTGGTTATAAACGATGTTTTATCATATCAGAATCTTCTGGAAATTTATTCCTCCCTTTTCTGCTTGCAGCTCCTCTCTTCACAGAGCTTATATTTAAGTTCCTTGAGCTAGGCTGGGTGACCAAGATCCCCAACAGATGTCATCTTGTCATTACCACCCATGTTTTTGCCCCTACCTTTCTCCTGCTTACATCCCCTTCTCTCCATGAAAAGAGGGGCCCATGATCTCTGTCCCATGTCTTTGGACATGCCAAGATGTGTCTGACTCTAAGTCTTCCAGTGGTATGCTCCACTTGATCTCAGGATATATTACATTGACTCTTCTCAACAATCCTTTGAGGTTGACCCTATAATTTTGTCATCTAAATCAAGGGGTGAAGCTGAACTTGACTGAGGAAACAACACTGAACTGTACTCCAAAAGCCCTGGGTCCTAGACTTGGTTTTGCCATGAATCCTGATGTGACCTTGGGCAAATGGGTTCTCCTTTGTGGCTTTCAAACACCTACCAATGAACTAGAGGCAGTAAGAAGATGACTCTCCAAATTTCCTTCCTGCTCCAGCAAGAGTGATGCCTACTTTAACAGACTGAGAGGATGTTCTTGGCAGTTTCCTTGTTCACCTGGCATCTGACCATGCACTTCTTGAACATCCTCAACAAGTACATTCAGTGATTAAAAAATGGGATCAGCTCAATACCTATCTTTGCTCCAAAGGCTCTCTGCTCCAGTTTGAGAGCCTTGTGGCTCTCTGCATTATCCCTTAGCCTTACTTAATGGATAGGATACCAGTGTCTGCCAGACCTCTTCTCCTACTGCTCTCTCCTTGTTCTCTCCACTTCAGCCACACTGACCTCTGTGTTGATCCTTGACACATTAGACACGGTAGCCCCAGGGCCGTTCCCTCTTCCTGAGACACTTTTATCTCAGATACCTGCAGAACTTGATCCCTCATCTTTCTGGTCTTTGCTCAGATGTTAACTTGAGCAAATGCTAACTCAGATGTTAACAGCAAGGGCTTCTCTTTAGCCTCTTTAAAAGTATTCCACACACCACAACTCCTATCCCGTTTTCTGGCTTTATCCCTCACCCCAGCACTTATTACCATCTGACATGCTATATATTTCACTTATATTTTTGCAACATTGTCTGTCTCTGCACATTGGGATGCAGGGGATTTGGTCACTTTTGTTCATTTTCATGTCCCTAGGATCTAGAGCCCAAGCTAAGATATCATACAACTCCAGGAAGCACCCTTCACATGTAATATAATGTAGAATACAATGTAGTGGCTCTACCTAAAACAGCTCCTGGCACATAGTTGGCACTGAGTAAATAAAATTTTGTGGCATGAATAAGCTGTCTACTCTTGGCACAATTAAATGTCTTGGAAGTAGAATGCAATGCCTATACTTGAGTTTTCCATTCAAAGGGAATAGAGTCATGAAATAGGATGATATAGCCTTAAGATTTAAATTAAAAAATTTTTCCCCAAAGATGTAGGCCAGTCTCTTCTCCACTCTCACCACTGAACCAAGTGATTTAATAATCAGGGAGGATATCCTGGAGGCCTATGAGAATGACAGCTGACACAGAGATTCAAGTCTATTAATTGTTGTCATTGGAAGACAGTTCTCATGGGTCTCTTGCATTTCTGAATGTCCTGCAAGCAGAGGCACTGACTGCCTTTATTCCGGACTACCTTTCCAAGGATGTTTGTGTAGCTAACAGCCTTGATAGACAAAGATGGTGCCTCCTTCTGGAACAAGAGTCAGAAAAGATAGGTGTCCTTTATAAAAGATGTGGGTTCCCTAAACTGAGGGTTGCTCTCCTGTGGTGCCCTATGGTGCATGTGCAGGTATCATCTGACCCACTTGTGAGAACTGGGGCTCTGGGAAACAGTGCAAATACTGATACTCTGGCTATTCTGTTGATGCCTCTTCTCTTCCATCTTGTTGCCCAGTCCAGCATTCATGAAACATGCCTAACTCCAACTTTGTTAGTCTCAGATGAAATCTAGACCCATCACAGTTCTTGCCACTCATTCATCCTTTTTCCCATTTAACATTTCAAACCTCTTTTATTGAGCTAATTACAAAGCAAATACCTGTTTGCTGTGACAATTTTAAATAATGCAGAAGTGTAAAAAGTTTTAAAAAGCAAAAAGCTCTTTTTCCCAGTTTCTTCTCCTGTAGACAGCCTCTGTCAGTAGTTGGTATCTATCTTTCCAAACTTTTGTGTGCTCATACATAACCTCCCTCTGTCATGTGCATGCTGTCTCTCTCTGATTCACATTCACACCCACTAATTTAATTTGAATTTTTAAATTAAGGCAATTGGCACTTGAAAAGCTATTATGGGCACCCCTCTGTGTCGGTACACACAATAACCCCCCTTCCTTTAAACAACAATATATTTCCTCATCCTGTGGGTCTGCACAGGCCTGTGGCTTCTATGGACAGAGCTCCTGTGTGAAGGAATGGAGGTACACAAGGTGAAGGACGCTCAAGTCTGCCAGTTTGACCCAGGCATTTTGAATATAAATATTTCAATCAGTGTTTTGCTAATGCTGATGAATTTCTTCTATGAAAATATTTTTAGCCTCCAAAAGGCCTTAGGCCAATTCAAATCCTTGATTTTTTGGTAGTTAAACTGTTCATTAAACCATCTCTATTTTTTTTGTTGTAATTGTAGATTACTAAAATAATACTTATTTTTATTAATTATTTTTCCAGGAAAACTTTGCAATAGAGATCTGCTTTATGGATCAGTTTTTGATCTAGGTCAAGTTATGTTGATTATAGATTAGGCTTTAGTGAGTTTTCTTTCTAGCCATTACTTCTACCAAGTTCAGTTTTCCTGAGTCAGACTGTCTATATCCACATGTTAGCATTTCTGTTTTTATCCATTGTCTGTTTTTTTCATGTTAATTATTTTTGAAGATAATATTAATTAAGACTTGGATAAAAAAAGCTTCATCATAATTATTTACAGCAAATCCTAGAGAGCTGTGAGCAATCGCCCTTGGAGTTCTCGAATGGCTTCCTGGCCCTGGACTGGGCTATTGTATGACTAGTCCAAATCGCCTCTCTCTTTCCCATCTCTGTGCCTACGGAATGTCCTTCCTGTGCCCTTGTCTAGGCCAGTAGCAAAGTGGAGGACACAGCATGTGGAACATCCTCATGCTGTGTCCTCCAATGAACATATCTCAGAGGATATGGCTAATATCCTCGTAGCCATAACGGTGAGGCCGTTATGGTTACATCCTACTTTTGGTACATGAATATAAGACATGGTTCTGGCTCTTTCTAGGTGTACAGGAATAAGAATAGATACAAAAGAGAAGAATAAATCACTTGAGCTAGGGCTAACAGAATCAAACTCAGTGCTCTGTGAATATAGAGGGATATTCAACTACCCCTTCTTGAAGAATTTAAGATAGGAGCAACAACCATGTTCAGCAACCCACCCTAATGTAGAAATGTGTGATTTCACAAAAACATTTCAAGAAAAAAGTTGAAGTATAGATTAGGAGGGGGAAAGCTTTTTTGGTTAACTTTCAGTAAGCTAGAACTTTCCAATTACTTATAATCCTCCCTCCCTGCCCCCGGCCCTTCCCTGAACACTCTGGTTCATCAAGGCTGAACTGGGCATCCCAGGGGTCTGAGAGAAGTGCTCTTGAGCTTAGGGAACATTTGGCTTTAGGGACAGGAGGACAGTTACATGGTGCTGTGTCTTTCAGACACAACAGGCTAAGTCATCTTTCTTTGTCTATTTTTCTAAACTGCGTATCTATTAATACAAAACCTTACCTGGTGCTGGGGCACAGTGGGCTGGGCAGGAGAGGCTCCGTGTGCCGCTGAGAAAGCTTTCAAGGCCATTATCTCCTGGGGCCCAGCAGGAGCCAAAGTGGGTGTCATTAGAGTCCTCTAAAAAGCTGGTCTGCATCCCACCAGAGACACCCACAAAAAGGTTAATTACAAAGATGAGCTGGCTGAACAAAGGACCAAGACAAGTGTAAAAGGAAGAAAAAAAGAAAAAGTAAAGACGAGGTAACTTGGGACCAAATGGCTGTTCCCTAAATATTAAATGCAGTGGGAAGTTTTGGGGCCTCTCAGTAATTGTGGGAGCCATGAGGGAAAAGGAGCTTTTAGAACACCATTAATATAGGAATCTTCAAACACTGGCTGATCCTCAATCCTGCAGAGCCAAGAATGGAAAGAAAGAGGTCCCCCCACTGGACTCCCAGGAAGGTTTCTTTCTATGCACCCCACCAGCTCCCTAATCTCTTCCGATGATTAAGGAAAATACCGTAAGTTTCTCATCTTTCGAAATCATCCAACTTAATAAGAGTAAATCACCGCATTGCCTCTCCTGGTTTGCTTATATGTGACGTTTGTCATAGGAACCTTTCTTAGCAACCACTTTATAGATGTGCTTACAGCAGACGCACAACAGGCCACAGTCTGAACCCGCAGACCAAATTAGGTACCAGGACACAGACCCAGGATGAAATTATTAATGGGTCATGTACCGTAAGCAAATCTAAGACATAAAGAATATTGAAATAAAAAAAGACTTGGTTTTAGGTCTAGCTTTGCCTCTTCTAACTGTGAGAATGTGAGGAGTCATGTCATCTCTCAGAGCCTCTATTTTCTTCTTTGTAGAGTGGGTACAATAATATCTGCCACAAAGGGTCAGTCTGATAATACAATAAGATGACTCCAAGTCTAGGCTCCTTTAACTGCTTTCAGGGATGCCATGGCACACGTACTGAGGGAGCTCATTAAAAGATGATGATGGTGTCCTCCATAGGGAGGGTGATGACAAGGACGGGAGTACAATCTTAAGTTTTAACGCCCAGAGTAGGACCTAAAGCAACAGGAATCTTGACAATCAGGATAAATGGAGACACACCTCAGACCCTGTGGGGTTGTTAAACCGGGAAGTGTGAGAGGGATCCCCCTCACTCAAATATCTGCCGACTGTGACCGTTCACGTTCATATTGATTATTGATTGTATAGGCAGGAGCCTCTCTCTGTGAGATTTCTCATGGATTGGTCAGATAATTAATATCATGACATATTTCATTAACCAACACTCCTGGGAAATCTGAAATACAAATAAATACGTTTATCAGGAGTTATATTAGATTTAATATTTGATTAAGAGGTTAATAGATATCTAACATAATATAGCTAGGCCAGATAGAAACCTTGGGATTTTCTGGGTGACGTCAGTCTGCAAAGTTTGTTTGCAACCCATGCATTTTCTTTTCCTAAAGACATTCCAGCACACAAGACACCTTTACTCATTCCCCCATTCTGGACATCTATTGCAGGCTCAGAGCTTCTGAAGAGGCCAAGGAACTTGGGTTAGCTCTCCCTGAAGTCAGCCTCTCTTCTCTTAGCTGTCACCTCCCACCACATATGTGATATCCTTAAGTCTGGCCTGTTTCCTATCGCAGTGGATTAAATGGTGCCCCCAAAACATATGCCCACTCAGAACCTGTGAATGGGAACTTATTTGGAAAAAGAATCATTGCAGATGGAATTAAGGTAAAATGTCAAAATGCGATCATCCTGCGTTGCCTCAGTGGACTCTAACTCCAATGACGAGGGTCCTCAGAAAAGACAAAAGTGAAGACACAGCCAGAGAAGAGGGGACAGCATGTAAGGATGGAAGCAGACTGGAGCAATGCAGCCACAAGCAGAGCTAACGACCACCAGAAGACAGAAAGGCAAGGAGGACCCTCCCCTCGAGCCTCCAGAGGGAGCGTGCCCCTGCTAACACCTTGATTTTGTGCTTCTAGCCTCCAGAACTACGAGAATAAACTGTTGTTTAAAGCCACATGGCTTGTGATCATTTGCTGCAGCAGTCAAAGGAAACTAACACGCCAGTCCAACCTGCTGTCCACCAGGCTCAGTTCTCTCGCAGCCCTCCCTCCAGTATGGCCTGGGAAGGGTAATTTAAGTTACAATGGGGGCATTATCCTGCCTTTTCCAGTAACTTTCAATTTTCCTGTGTAACTCAGAAGGTTGTTCCTCTCCCAGTGTTCTATCTACTCACCCAGCTCTGCAAGCCCACTCTTTTCCCTATTATATCTCGTTAGTGTACTTTATTTTTTAATATTTGAGGGCTCAGGTGTATGCATCTCAGCCTCATCTTTTTAATCTGAACATACCCGTGCTTAGGACACTGTTGGCAGGCATTGCCCCCTCCCTGCGTGTTTATCATAGATGGTCATCTAGCATGTTCTCTCTTCCTTTTCTGATTTCACTGCTATAACATCTTGGCAGGGGGCCTTACTAGCATCTACTCACCTGCTTGCGTTTATTCACGGACGAGGCGCTCACCAACCCAAGGGAATCTGTCTGCCTAGGCTCTGTCTGCCTTCGAGGACCTTGGATGGGCCAGATATTAAACCAAAACTGCTTTCCGGCCTGTCACTTCACCCACTACCTTTTTCCCCATCTGGAGTTACACAGGACAAGCAGGCTTCCAGTATTTGCAAAGTGTTGGCTGTTGTCATCCCTAGGTTCTCTTGGTCACAGGGTAAAGAGTTCTGCTTTCTGCGGGTAGTCTATGCTGAATGTGCCCTTCTGGCCCATTCCAGATGCAGGGCATTCTCCGCTGCAGTGCCTTCTCTAGTCTGGGCACCTCCACTGTGGTTCTCCCCACCCCCATGGATGATGACAAAGCCTCTTCGGCCCCTCACCCCACAGCCCTGCGGGGGAGGCCTGGCAGGCCGTTCTCTCTTGCCTGATTGCCTTCCTTCCTTTTGAGAAGAGTCGGAGACCCACTCCTTGTGATTCTGGCAAGGCTGACCAAGGGCGTCAACATTCTCACCACAGGGAGAGCAGCTCATTCCCCTGGACACAGTTTGTGGGGCAGGATGGATACTTGGAGGGATTCATTTGTGATCAGGGTTGTTTTATCATGTAAGCCTCAAGGGCCATCTTTCCTTCCCCTGGGACAGACCTTAGTAGAAAATGCTGCTCGCACAATGGAAAACAATTGAGAGAGAGAGAGAGAAAGAGAGAGGGAGATGTTGGGGGAGAGAGGAGAGAGACAGACAAACAGACAGACAGACTTTCTGGTGATGTACGTGGGGCATTTAGATTCACCTGTGTTTGGCACAAAACCATGCCTGGACTTTTCAGTTATGTGTTCCTACAAATCTCATCTTTGCTTGGGTTAGTTTGACTTATTTTGCTGCCTTTACAAGCAAGAGTCTTGACCAATACATCCAGTCCAGCTAGTGCTCCCCTGCCTAAGAAGGACTGGCTGAGCTCGGTCTTGGGCATTGCCAAACCTCCTTGCTTCTTTCTGATTCTGCCTTTGGCCGAAGTTGTGCATTCCTTCAGGACATCTGAACAACTGCTGTCTTCTTGTTTCACATTAGTCATTTGCAACGCAGCTGCCAGCCTAGGCGTCCTACCCTTCCCTGCTCCCTAAGCCCCATCACTGGGCTCTACTCCACAAGACCTCCTGTGCAGAGATGGGTGTCCCCATGCCATCGTCAAGATCCTGTCCTCCTTAAGCCCAAAAGGGGTGTCTTTGGCCTAGTCCATGTCTCTGCATTCCTCAAATAGAAACCACACTGCAGGGGCTCCGAGAAAGCTTGTGTGTGCCACGTGAGAAGGACCACCTCCATTCCATCCAATTTAACCAAAAGAATAACAGTGTTGAAAAACTATCTTTAACAATCAATGCTGTGATGAATTATGCAGTGAATCGTAAACATCAGCCCCAAATATTATGTCTACAGGAAATGGTCTTATACAGCTAATTGTTAACTGGGAAACTCTTTCATTAATTCAAACGGGTCAACATTTTAAATGATACCGTCATATAAATGCAGTGTAAAGGTTTACATGCAGATCACTCTAAGGTATTCCTTTTTTGTGTGTGTGAAGCCGACTAATGCTGCATTATGTTTTATTGTGCAATAAAATTATGTGCTAAAATTATGCTCATAAATGTACGTAAATGTAAACCAAGCTATTAGTTATGTTTTCACAGATAAAAGTCATTAGCATAGCTATCAAACTCTTTTCCCATTTGAATAACAGAATTATGTCTGGAGTCTCCGGCTGGCTTTCTGGGGCCCAGTCTCAGAGAGAACTAGTGTAAATCTTGCTGCCTATTGGTTATGTGGGAGCAGGCAACCTGACCTGACTCCCACCGTGGAGGCCAGGCCAGTTCTGTGTCGGACCCGCTGGGATCACTAGCTGAGAAAGGACCCTTCCAGCATCTCTCAGCATCTCACGTCCCTGGGAAGTCATTCTTAACACCTCCCCACTTACTTGCTGCTAATTAGACTTATTGAAAAACAATTGCAGATCTTTTGAGATTTCAGGAAGCTGACAGCATCTTTAGCCACAGTCACAAAGAAACAAAGTTTCATGTATAATTCATGAGATACGTGGTCATCCTGGTGGGAAATTATCTCCTGACAGGCTTGGCGGTGGTGGTGTCCTGTCAGAATGGCCTACAGTGTATAATTAAAATCTGAACAGTACAAATTAATGCTGATTACTTTATAAACAGTTTGAAAGCTTGAATTCTCTGCCTTATCTTACAAGAAGAAAACAGATATTTCAGAAATGTGTAGATTTCCATCACCCCCCTCCCCCACTAATAGTTCTGTTGTGGACCCTTGAATAGATATTACAGTTAACATTCTTTATCCTCCAATTTGCTTTCAGGAAGCTCATCTGTACTAAGTAGGAGGCACCAAACCCAAAATTTGGCAGGTGCTAAAGTCCATGCTAGTCTGCCCAGGCTGATAAAAGCTCTAGCGTCCACAAAATGTGAGCACTGTAGGGGCCTGACCAGGTCAGTTAGTCACACCCTTATTTTTAGAGATCAGGTGACTGAGGCCAGTGAAAAGAGTGATTGGCCCTGAACCAGGCTGAGCTATGATGAGATCAGTTATTAGCTAATCCGGAGTTCCTTCCAAGGCCTTATATTTAGAACAACCACAGCAGCGGTATTTAACGTTTTTGAATACTTACCATATACCAGGCACTATGCTGAAATCTCACTGAATTCTCACAACATACTAGTATTATCCCTAATTTACAGATGGGAAACTAGGCTCAGAGACATTCAGGTGCTTGCCAAGATGTCCCACACAGTTCAATAAATCAGTGACTGATGGTTGGATCATGTTACTTTTCCTCCATTCGTACAGATGCCAGCCTTACGCAAGCCCCTCCATTTTTGTCTGAATTGTTGCAACCATTTTCTAAGAAGTCTGTCTCACTGCCTCCAACTCTGATTTCTTCAAGTCGATTTTCCATGCCTCAGCCAGAGCTAGCTTTTAGAAACAGAAATCTATCATTTCATCTCCAGCATAAAATAATCAGCTCAAGGAATGCCTATTTAGTTCCTACCATTTGCCAGGCACAGTGCTAGGACCTAGGCATCTGCTGGAGGCTAAAACAGACATAGAACCCCCGCTCATGGAGCTTACAGTTGGGTGGAGGGGACAGATGACAGCTCCCCAATGCCTTGGGTCAATATTCAAATTCCTAAACATAGTTTAAAAGGTCCAACAAAACCTGGGCTCTTTTTAAAAAATATTATTTTTCGATTACAGTTGACATAAAATGTTAGTTTCAGGTATGTAACACAGCGATATGACATTACATAACTTACAAAGTGATCACCCCAATAAGCCTAACACCCATCTGGCACCATATATAGTTATTCTATATGATTTATTATATTTCCTACCTTGTAGTTTACATACCCATGACTATTTTTTATAACTTCCAATTTGTACATCTTAATCTCTTTCACCTTTTTCACCCAGCCCCCAACCCCCTCCCACCTGGCAACCATCAGTTTGCTCTCTATATCTATGAGTTTATTTCTGTTTTGTTTGCTTTTGTTTTTTTAGATTTCACATATAGGTAAAGTCATATTGTATTTGCCTTTCTCTGTCTGACTGATTTCATTTAGCACAATACCCTCTAGGTCCATCCATGTTGTTGTTGCAAATGGTAGAATTTCATTCTTTTTTGTGGCTAAGAAATATTGCATTGTATGTATTTACCATGTCTTCCTTATCCATATGTGTATCGATAGACATTTAGCTTGCTTCCATATCTTGGCTATTGAAAATAATGCTGCAGTGACCATAGGGTGCAAGTAGCTTATCAAATTAGTGTTTTGGATTTCTTTGTGTAACTATCTAGTGGTGGAATTGATGGGTCATATGATAGTTTTATTTTTAATTTTTTGAGGAAACTCCATACTGGTTTCCATAGTGGCTGCACCAATTTGCCACCACACCAACAGTGCACTAGTGCTCGATATCACTAATCATTAGGAAAATGCAAATCAAAACCACAATGAGATACCACCTCACACCTGTCAGAATGGCTATTATCAATAAATCAACAAACAAGTGTGGTGAGGAGGTAGAGAAAAGGAAGCCCTGGCCCTTTTTCTCCATCTTCACTTCCAGCGATC
This sequence comes from Mormoops blainvillei, assembly GCA_004026545.1. Lineage (NCBI taxonomy): Eukaryota > Metazoa > Chordata > Mammalia > Chiroptera > Mormoopidae > Mormoops > Mormoops blainvillei. Next base: position 91,582 of record PVJD01001481.1, read on the forward strand.
CTTCCGGAATCAGGCAAGTTTACAGAAACAAAGAAATGGGTCTCAGCTGGATTTCTTCATTGCAAAAACCTGTGAAATTGAACTTCATGCCCTTCTGTCCCATCTGCCCTGCAAGAACGCAGAGCGATGCTCCTCTTTTTTTAATGGAAGTAATATAATACAGCCTCAAATTACACTCCACCTGGCTGAGCCATATTTCAATAGAAGAGGATGATGTAAATGGGTCAAAGAAGCACAGGACTGAACCAGATATGGGTTCGAATTCTAACTCAGCCTCTTAGTAGTTGACTGAAGATGCACATGCTATTTTCTCTCTATAAACCTTCGTTTTTTCATTTGTAGAATGGACTAATAATACCTATATCTTATGGCAAGGGCACTTGAACTTCAGCATGCATTAGAATCACTCTGGCTTGTTAAAACACTGATTGGTAGACCCCATTTGCATCGGATTCAGAAGAACCGTGGTGGAGTCTGAGAACCGCATATCTAATATGTTCCCTGGCAATGCCGCTGCTGCAGTGCAGAGAACTGTATTTGGAGGACCACTGCCTCACGGTGAGTTTTCTTTTTGGTTCTCCTTTGTTAAGGTGTAATAGTGCATACGTCTTAAGTGTACATCTCATTGAATTTTTACTTATGTGTGCCCCCTTGTGTGTGCCACCCATCCCAGCTGAGATATAGAGTATTTCTAAGACTCCAAAAGGATCCTTTGTGCCCTTTCCCAAAGATAACCACTGTTCTTTTTTTAAAGTATATTTTACTGATTATGCTATTACACTTGTCTTTTCCCCCCGCTTTATCCCTCTCCACCCTGCACCCACACCTGTCCAGCATTCCCTGCCCCATGCTTAGTTCAAGTCCATGGGTCATGAATATAGGTCCTTTGGCATCTCCATTTCCTATACTATTCTTAACCTCCCCCCGTCTACTTTGTACCTACCAATTATTCCTCTTATTCTCTGTGCCTTTTCTCCCCTCTCCCCCCACCCCTCACCACTGATAACCCTCCATGTGATCTCCATTTCTGTGATTCTGTTCCTGTTCTAGTTGTTTGCTTAGTTTGTTTTGTTTTTGTTTTAGGTTCAGTTGTTGATAGTTGTGAATTTGTCATCATTTTACTGTTCATAGTTTTGATCTTCTTTGCCTTAGATAAGTCCCTTTAACATTTCATATAATACGGGCTTGGTGATGAGGAACTCCTTCAACTTTACCTTATCTGGGAAGTACTTTATCTGCCCTGCCATTCTAATGATAGCTTTGCTGGATAGAGTAACCTTGGATGCAGGTCCTTGGCTTTCATGACTTTGAATGTTTCTTTCCAGCCCCTTCTTGCCTATAAGGTTTCTTTTGCGAAATCACCTGATAGTCTTATGAGAACTCCTTAGTAGGTAACTGTCTCCTTTCCTCTTGTGGCTTTTAAGTCTCTCTCATTATCTTTAATCTTGGATAATGTAATTATGATGTGCCTTGGTGTGTGCTTCCTTGAGTCCAACTTCTTTGGGACCCTCTGAGCTTCCTGGACTTCCTGGAAGTCCATTTCCTTTGCCAGATTGGAGAAGTTCCCCTTTGTTATTTTGTCAAATAAATTTTCAATTTCTTGCTCTCCCTCTTCTCTTTCTGGCACCTGTACGATTCAGATGTTGGAACACTTAAAGTTTGGACCAGAGGTTCCTAAGCCTCTTCTCATTGTTTTAAATTCTTGTTTCTTCATTCTGTTCTTGTTGAATGCTTATTTCTTCCTTCTGCTCCAGATCATTGATTTGAGTCCTGGTTTCCTTCCCTTCACTGTCAGGTCCCTGTGTATTTTTCTTTATTTCACTTTGCATAGCTTTCACTTTTTCCTCTATTTTGTGACCATACTCAACCATTTCTGTGAGCATCCTGATTACCAGTGTTTTGAGCTCTGCAGCTTATAAGTTGGCTATCTTCATTGCTTAGTTGTATTTTTTCTGGAGTTTTGATCTGTTCTTTCATTTGGGTCACATGTCTTTGTCTTGGCACTCCTGTTATGTTATAAGGGGTGGAGGCTTAGGTATTCACCAGGGAGGGGCAACCCATGTTGCTGTGTTGTGGTGTTATATGTGGGGGAGGGGTCAGAGAGGGAACAATGACACTTGCTCAGCTCTCGGCTGGCTTTGAGTCACTTCCCCTGCTACCCACAAGCAAATTGGGCCCTTCTGGTGCTGATTCCTGGGTGAGTGGGTTTGTGTATGTTCTAGGTCCCTGTGAGTCTCTCCAATGAACTCTCCTATGAGGTTGGGAATTTTCTCCTGCCACCACAACTGCCACAGGTTTTTACAGCCAGGGGTTCTGTGGCTTTCTTTTCCCACACCGGCACCCTGGATGCGCGATCTATCTAGCTCTCCAGTTGTTCCTCCCAGTTTATCTGCACACAGATGTGGGACTGTCCAGTCCACCAGCCACCACTTTACTCAGTCTGCTTTGCTGCGCACCCCCTCTGCCCTGGCTGCCCATCTCCACCCCTCCTACCAGTCTGGATGAATGTTTCTTCTTTAATTCTTTGGTTGTTGGACTCCTGTACAGTTCAGTTTTCTGGCAGTTCTGGTTGTTTTTTGTTTTTAAATTTGTTGTTGTCCTTTTGGTTGTGCAAGGAGGCCAAGTGTATCTATTTATGCCTCCAACTTGGCCAGAAGTCAAGACAACCATCGTTCTTACTTATATCACCATCTATCAACTTTGCTCATTCTTGGATTTTTATAAATAGAAACTTATGATGTGCACTTTTTGTGTCTGGCTTCTCTGTTTGGTTCAATATTATGTCTGTGAGAGTTTGTTCTTCTTCATTGTTATGTAATATCCTATTATATAAATATACCATAATTATTTACCTATTCTACTATTGGTAGAAATTTAGGTTGTTTTCAGTTTAAGGCTCTCATAAGTGGAGGTGTTATTTGTGAGTATTCTTGTACCTGTCTTTTGGAAGACTGAGAACTCATTTCTATTAGCCATCAACAGAGCTGTGTAATTGCTCGGTCGTAGGGAATGCATTTGATTGGCTTTAGTCAATGCTACCAGTTTTCTAGTGGTTGTACCAATTCATACTCCCATCAGCAATGTACAGGCATTCCAGTTGCTCCACATCTCCAGCTCTTCTGCTCCTAGGAAATCCAGGCGAGCATGGGGCCTAAGGGAAGGCATACTGCTTCCTCTGGGGCCCTGACCTGCAGGGCCTCCTCAGGCAGCGTAGGCACTCAGCCCACTACCAGCCTTCCAACCTGGATACCAGCTCTGGGGGTGATCTTGGCCAAGTCCTTTTGCTTCTAGCTACCTTTTGTCATATATAAAATGATAAGGAAGATAACTGCTTTCCTCAGGTAATTCTGATAATGAAATAACATGAAAAGTCTTTTCATGGCAAAAAGCACCTAAGTGAAGAGCAATTAACTATGTTTGGATAAATGCATATAAGCTGAGTATCCCCCCCTCCAGCTTTTTCTGCAAGATCGTACTAAGCTAGCCAGTACCTGAATTTCTTTTCATTATTTTATTCCCTTGACCTGCAGTATGCACAGTTCGGTAAGTGCAGACAAAGTCTGTGGACCCTGGCCCATTTGTAGACAGCCATCTCCACTTCTGCAGAGGTCAGTGGTGGCACAGCCTGGTCTGCCATGGCAAGGAAATCCTTGGCCTACTCCACGCTCAGGGGAAACTCTCCTTTTCACTCAGCCTGTGGTAAGGGACTGAGGGCTGGTGAAGGCAAGCCTAAGTTTTTTGCCATATTTCCTGATTGGTAATCTCAGAACCCTTTAGAATCTAGGAGGGAAGTCTATTTGCCTCATAAGTGGTAGCACCCACACGAAGAGAGACGAGTCAGAGCCAACTGAAGGAAGTTCTGCTGTAGAATTTCTTTGGTTCCACTGGTGCCAGGAATAACACCTGCCCAGCTTGTTCTGGAAGCGCATTGTACAATTTTGGGGCATGCCATTCCTATCCTATTCATTGTAGATTTGTATATTTATAGCACTTTTCTGGCAGGCGGCAGATAGTAAAGTACCTCAATAAAAGGGTACCTTGTTCTCACTTGTACAAAGTATCTCACAAGCTGATGATGGTACTGATCAGATGTTTAGTCCCTTCACCCATTCCCCAGCTGTGGAATTCACTCCCCACCTCTCCTCCTAGCCTGATGTGCAGTTGTTCTTGCCCTCAAGGCAATGCCTGACCCTGGCGTGCCAGGCCTAAAGGACTGGGCTCAGGCACTCCTTGGCCAGAGCCCATGCCTGCTTGTGGGGAGAATCGTCTCAGGGTCCAAATAGACTGAGTGAAATTTCCAGTTACAAGGTATGTATGTATGTATGTATGTATGTATGTATGTATGTATATGTTTATGTATTTAACCCTCATCTGAGTATATGTTTATTGATTTTTAGAGAGAGGAAGGGGGGAGATCGAGAAAGAGAGAGATCAAGAAAGAGAGTCATCAACGTTACAGAGAAACATCCATCAGTTGCTTCCCATAGTCACCCCAACCAGGGATTGAACCTGCCATCTTTTGGTGTATGGATGACACTCCAACCAACTGAGTCACTGAGCCAGGGCTACAAGGTCTTTAAAAACCGTTTTCTCCCAGAATGATCTGGGGAGTAAATACTAGATGCCAGCACCAGCTCACCCTGAACTTCCCCAGGAAGAGGAATATCTCACTCCATGCATTCTAGAATTGTGGAGTGACATATTTATCCCTCTGCTTGGAGTTAGGACTCTTATTGGACTGTCTCTCTCCCAGCTGTCAGGAAAGAGCTTTGACAGGGGAACTAAAACCTGGGTTCTAATCCCCTCCTCCTACTCCCAACCATTCACCTTCCTTCTCTGGGATGTAGTTCTTTTAAAAAAACATATGCTCATTGATGGCAGGATAAAGTGTAGGATCCCAAATCACCCCTTTCTCTATTAAGTTCCATCCCAGGTGCCTGGTATATTTTTTTTTATACCTCCAGGTATCAATTTCTTTTCTTGGGTTTTATGTTAAAAGTCCACCACTGTTCTGGTTCCTCCTGTGTTGAATTCTTTCTCTGCCTTTACTTCTATTAGCTTCTGACTTCAAGTTAATTTATTCTGGGGTGGGGCGTGAGGGTTGGAGTTGTGTTTGTTGCACAGACAGCTTCTCCTTGGGCTCTGTCTTCTGCAAATTAAATCCATGCTGTCAATTTCTATATTCCTTGGCACTGAATCCTTACCAGAACTTTAAGTGAAATCTTCAGGTTCTTTTATTCTTTTTCCCCCTTTAGAGTGTGATATCTTCAGCATACCAGCACTATTTAAGTGCCAAGATTTGTAGTTACAAAGGAGTGTGTGCATTAGTGCCCTTGATGGGGGTGACAGGAGGAGGCTGCAAAAGCAGCAGTCAGGGTATCTGTTCTCTGTCTTAGCAAGTGAAGATATGCACACACCTCAGGCCAGGAATGAAGATTAGACACCAGGGAGAATTTACTGAAAGGGCGGAATGCAGACTTGCAAGGTCTGTGTGTATGAACGCATTCAGGCATTCCTGGATGCCAATGCCCTGTGTATCTGGGGCTGTGAATCTAGAGGTGAGTGAGACTAAGAGCCCCTGCCCTCATGGAACTTACAGTGGAGGTTGAGAGAAAGAAGTAAACAAATGCACCTCGTAATTCTATGTTTACAAATGGAAGGGGGAAAAAAGAGCTTTTTAAACAAGATTTGAAATTTAAAAGGCATAGAAAAAGAGATTGATACACTTGAAGACACCAAAAATTTAAAGTTCTGTATAATAAAAGACAAAACATAATCAAAGTCTATGATAAACAAAAGATTATTAGAAGATATTTATGACATACATAACACACGAAGGATTTTGTACTGTGTTGTATACTAAGCTACAAATCAAAAAATAGGAAAGTGGGCAAAGGATATGTATGAGTTATCTATTGCTACATAACAAGTTACCCAGACATGACCTAGTCTTCTCCTTTTTTTATCTTTTTACAAGCCAAAATTTATTTAGAAAATCACAGGGGCAGAAGAGGTGAGGATGGACGAAGAGAGCCAGCTGGGCTGTGTGGACTCAAGAAATGAGTAACAGAGACAAAAGAAGGGCCCTTGGCGCTTAGGAGAAAGCAGAAAGACACACCTAAAGGAAGAAGACCCAGGCAGGGGGAGAGAGAGAGAGCACACGCGCTAGTTGGTCTTCTTACTTGAGAGCTCCCACAAAACTGCTATGAGGGTGTTGCCTAGGTCTGCAGTTATCTCAGGCTCGACTGGGGGAGCTCCACTTCCAAGCTTACTAACATGATTGTTGATGGGATTCTGTTTCTCAAAGGTTGTTGGACTGAGAGCCTCTGGTCCTCGCTGGCTGTTGGCTGAAGGCCATGCTCAGTTCCTTGCCATGTGGGCTTCTCCACAGGACAGCTCAAAATATGGCAGCTTGCTTCATCAGGCTGAAGAGCCACAGAGAGTGGTTAACAAGGTAGAAGTCTCAGTCTTTTCAAACCTAACTTTGGAGTTGACAAACTATCATCTTTGCCATTTTCTACTCATTTCATGTCACTAGGTCCTTGAGGGAAGGGGATTACCCAAAACCATGAATACCAAGGAATGAGGACCACTGAGGACCATTTAGAAGTCTGCCCGCTGCAGGATGTAAATGGGTAATCCTTGGACAGAAAAATGACCTATAAACTTATGAAAAGATGCTCAGCTTCACTAATAATGAGGAAAATTAAAATTAAAATAATAGAGAAATCATGCTTTCTCTATACATAAAAATATGAAAATTAAATCTAGTTTTGGTAAGAGCCTGGGGAAACATTGTTACACATGTTTTGTAGAATAGAAAATTAATATTGAATATAAAGATGCATATACCTTTTTGCCCAGAAGAGGAATTTCTAAGGACCTACTGCAGAAAAATGCAGGTGCCTGAAGACTCATGTTCAAGAAAGCTCATTGAAGTAGTGCCTATGGTAGGGAAACACTGGAAACCGCATGCACGTCCATCTGTAAGGTTGGTTAAGTAAATTATGGGACCTCGACCCTATGGAATTCGAGCCAAAGATAGAAAGAATGAGGTACCGCAGGTCCTCAAATAAGGTGGTTTTGTTCAACGCCATTTTGTTATACTATTGATGAGGTGCCACAGAACTTAACTCTTGTTCATACAGATTAGCATACGGTAAAACTGGTTTTGTTACATGTTATTTTTTTGGAGTTCCAAGGACATGCCAACAATGTTAAGGGAGGACTTACTGTGGACTAACAAAGATCTTCAAACCACATTTTTAAGTAAAGATAAGAAACTGCAGAATACTTTGTATAATGTTCTGTAAAAAGAAAACAAAAGCACACAACAAAAAAACCCCACATTTTTTTCTATATGCACATATATGACTGTTGATAACATACTGAGAGTGTGGAAGGACACCGACCAAAGCGGTGATAGTATTTACCTGTTGGGGGAGTTAGAAGGGAGGAAAGATAGCTAAAGGGGGTATTCCCTTCATCTGTATAGCCTTAAGTTTTACACTAAGAATGTGTTCATGCGGTATTTATTGAATTAAAAAATAACTGAAAAGAGTGGGTATTTTTGAAACACACAATTACCATCAGTAGAAATAGTACATTAGAGAGTTATCTTGAAAATCAGAAGTTCTTCCTTTCAGGACAAGAGCAGACTGTGGCCATAACCCTCTACCTGGGCCCTGCATGTTGTGGAGGAACATAAACCAGATGCCGTCACAGAGACCAGAAGCTAGACCAGCCTCAGATTAGAGAAGAAAGCCTGACAGACAAGCAAAAATGGGGGGGACTCTGTGGACTTTCAGATCTGCTTCCCACACTTTTCTGACATTATCTTCTCAAGACAAAATATTAAACAGGTTAGAAATGCCATATATCCTACAGGTATGTGGGCACCTTTGCTTGGGATCAGTGAGAACCTCAACAAACGATGGTGAGATCAGATGAGTATTTAGACCCCCTCCTGGTCTGCAACGTCTGCAAGTCTGTCATTTCTGGTGAGCTGTGGTTAACATACTGGAATATTTCCATACTGGTTAGTAAATGATCGCTGTCATGTATGTCAGACCTCTTTCCCACCCACACCCCCACACCTGACACCTTTATCTCCTCCTGGACTTGCACCTCCCCGCAAATAAACAAGAAAAAAGGAAATGTCTGACACACCAGGGGCATTGGCATTCAGGACCTTGCTTGATAGGCCAGCATTGGCTCAGATTGGCCAGTGCCAGGCCATTGCAATTGTTAATTAGATGTCTAGGTTTCAGAAAATTTAGGATGCATGGTATGAGACAATAAGGATGCCAACCGATGTAGAATAGTCGAGGAAGGAACAGGGTCAGTGGACATGATAACATCTCTTTCCTTCTCCCCTGTAGTTGTGCATCATGATGGTGATGGGAGGAATAGAACCAGAAGGGAGTTGGAGAGCTTACTGTAATATTGGGGCCTATGATCTTTTTTAAAAAGTTGCCCTCTGGTTCATTTACTTTAGACATATCTGATGATAGAAGTCATGCTTTTAACAATGCACCCTTAGATTCCTTGGCATGGGCCAACACTGAAGAAGGGCAATGCCACACAGAAGTGCTGCGATGCAAGCCTGCATGGCAATAAAGTGCTGTGAGAGCCCAGACAAAAGGATGGGTCAGGGAAGGCTTCCTGGAAGAGGTGAGGCTTGAGCCTATCTGACTTTTGGAGACAAATAAGAATTAACCAGCTGAAGAGGAGAAAGGGTATTTCAGGTAATGAGAAAAGTGCAGAGAAAACAAAAAGCCTTGAAAGAGAGGTTTAGCATGGTCAAAGAAAGTGTGGGTCATGAACTGGGAGGAGACTGGGTATAGAGGCCAAAACAGGTGTAGGTAGGAGACCATAGTGACCTAACTAATGCAGAGAGAAACGCAACTTGCTAAGCCTAAGCAAAAGTACCACGTTTCCTACCTATTCCACAGTCCCTGAATTCCTCATTATACTTGATTCTCCTTTTCTAAAGTCAAACTCTGTGCCTTACCTCTCTCACTCTGCCCCCCACACCCTGCAGGAAACAGGTTAAATTTTGCACAAAAGCACTAATAGGATGGAAATCTTAAGCAACAACTGAATTTGAGTCTCTTCTGGCAAAGATGTAGCCCATGGCTTTGAAATGACTGACAAAGGATCATAAGCCTTCGGTTCTTGACACCAAGGGGCAGGCTGAATTCACCTGAGACAGATGAATAATTATAGACTGGAGTTCCAGGTCTGAAAGGGCTTGTCTCAGGGGAGCGAGATGGACTCTCGCCGCTGTCAGATTCAGAATCCTGGAGGCCACGCCATCAGACAGCCTGCAGACCCCAGCTTCTCCTTCACCCTGTCCCTATACTGACTGGGATGCTGGGACGGGATGGGACCCACCAGGCTCTCGTGAGACCTGGGGGTTGTGATTTGTCTCTTCCAAGCAGACTTTGGTGGTGAGAACTCTGACTGATTTCGTGTCTGTTTAGCTACTTTAATGGTTACTGGCGAGGATATTGAGGACAACGTGTTGTTCACATCTGAAAAATGAGAAAAACAAGAAGCTCTCAGAGCTCCTTTCCAGGTGCTCCGGGACCGCGTGCCGCAGGAACAAGCTTACTCTGTAATATCGAGCTGCAATCTTTCCCACAGTTCCTGGGGATAGAGTCCTTTTTGCAGGAAGCGTGAACTTTTGGTCTTAGACAAACCCTGTGGTGGACTTTTGGGTCATGTAAAGGGGGCACCCAGCTCCTGTTCCCAAATGCCGAGCTTGAGAGGATGAGAAGATAATCTGTTCTGTGTTAGGGGTGCCTCTCTGTGGATTATTTGCTGGACTGGGGCCAACATGGGCCCTGGCTGACATGGGGAAAAGGGTTTGTTTTATTTGCTTGTTGCTTGTTTCTCCTCGCTGGGAGAAGGTGGAGGTACTCAGGTGGAGTAGTACCCCGGAAGATGGCTTGAATGATGATGGCAGAACCAATAGGGAGATGAGATGGGCCATTTTTCTCCCCTCTTCATTGAACCCAGTAAAGCTTTGAGAGGTGTATTTCAGGTAGAAGCACACAGCCAAAGGCACTTCGTGGCAGCGGGGTCCCTGCAATATGCCGGTGTGCGGGGGTGAAGGAAGGGAGGGTTAGGGGGGCTTCCCTGGAGGGCCCATGTGGCAGGCTTCACGAGCCATGATGCCCAGCATTCAGTTGCAGGTTGTTTTCTTTTTTCTGTTTTTATGTTTTCTAATTGTTCTCAAATCCTCACCAACATTCTGTAAATGTGTAATCCTTCCTGGTCTTACTAAGCATTGAAAAATTAAGTCAGAGCCAAAGTTAGCGCATGGGGCAAAGAGTTCTGGGGAGAATGCAGCTGTGGCAGCAGGAGGCAGAGTGAAGGAACAGCCAGGGTGACCCCAGGGGTGGACAGCGGCCCCCAGGCCATGCAGGAATACTTGGGCAGGAATGCTAAAAGGACTGGTTTTCTGGAGATGCCCATAAACAGGACTGGAAGTCTGGAGTTGGGAGCTGCTTTTTGGAGCTGATTCATTGTCTCCTTCCCACCCTGGATTCTCAGATGGACACAAGGGTCAAAGTGCAGTGTCAGCAGTGAGACACCTGGCATCAGAATGAAAGTCCTAGTCCACATTGTAGTCTAGATGTTAGCTGCCTGAGGAAGATATTGGGTCTGCCAGACAGACCTTCACTGAGCTGTGTGAAGGATGGCAATGCCTTTGCCTGACAATAGGAAGGATTCAATGGCCTTGACCAGTGAAACTACCATCGCCTCCTCAAAGGGGTGGATGGACCAAGAGAAGTCACATTCTTGCCAACTCCCACTTCAGGCAAACTACCCCATTCTTGGGAGAGAGCAAGAATGAAACAAAAAGCATAGCTTTCTTTCTCAAACCTGGGGGCGGGGGGCGGGGGGATGAGTGGGCAGGATAGTTCCCTCCATGTGTATTAAGATTAGGATGATTCTTGAAGGAGGGAGAGCCTGGAAACCTGTACCCACAATGGTAAGCACACACACAGGACCAACCTGCCTCTGCTACTTACCAGCTGCGTGGACTTGTGCACGTTCCTTAACATCTCTGAGACTCAGTGTTCTCACCTGTACAGTGGGAGAGTGTGAGAATAATATCAATGACAGCTCCTGTTTCATAATCTGCACTGTTATAAGGATTAAATAACTTGGTACATGTAAAGCTACCAGATTAGTGCTAACGCACTCACTACTGTAAGTCTGATGAGTGCTTAAGTGCTCAACACAGCTCCTGGCACACCGCCGGCACCCGGGGCGGTGGTCGAATCTGCCATTTTATATTGGGGGTGGAAATCAACACTAGCCTCCCCCTGAGTGGGAGTGGTCACTGGGAGTAGCAGTGATTCTGGGCATGGCCTGCTTTTCAGGGGAAATATAATATGTTGTTTCAATAATAGTGTTGGGGGAGAAATTCCTTTTCCAAGTGAGGCTGGTGATTTACTCTCCAGTTGTGAGTATATAACGTGGCTAATGTAGGGTGTGTGACCCTAGCTCTCCTAAACTTTCAGTGTCTATGGCTTTCAGCAGTCCCTGCCTTCTTCTCTCCTGTCCCCCTTCAGCCCCTCCCTGCAGCCCCGGGTGGAAACTAAACTCTTGGAGCCCTTGCCAACACGAGGCTGGGCTCGGGTGGCCCACTTCCTCACTGAGTACAGGACGAGGCAAGAGGCCAAGGTGATTTCCTCTCTTTTACTACATCATAAAAACGCATCTTATTCTGCACGTGACACCTCTCAAGTGCTCATGTCCAGGCCATGATTAGCAGATAATCTCATAAAGGCCTGCGGTCCAGCTGCCAAGACCCACCTGTAGGAGAAAGAGTGGACCCTTGATGGATACCTCTTCCCACGGCCTCCAAGGCTTGCTTGCTCTCTTGCAGTTGCTCTTTTCCCATCGGGGGGTAACCCAGCCCTCCAGCTCCTTGGTGGTTTGGCTCCCTGGCTACTGCTTTACCATCTCAAAGAGAAGCCTGCCCCCCAAACACCCAAACTCTACCAAAGACTGGACCTATCCTTCGACTAAATCACAGAAGTATTAAGCTGAGAACTTTGGCAAGTGTCCGAACACTTTCATTTTTCTGGTGGGGAAAATGAGGCTCAGAGCCACCAGGTGACTTCCCCAGGGTCACACCACCAAGGAGTAATAGGAGAGAGATCGAAACCCAAGGCCCCCAACATTCATCGAACGGAGATGTCGTCTACACTGTGCTGAGCATCACTCGAGCCTCTCTCTCGGCTGGGGGCTTATCGTGTCAGAGCCACCAGGAGATACCTGCTGAGATGGGTCCTGTGCTCCCACGTGGCCCCGGAGCTGCCCTTTTGCCTGTTCGGCTCAGCGGGGACACCTAAGAGGGGGCGGGGCATTGATAACTGTGGCTGCAGCGGAGTCCTCCGCGGAGCCTGACTCTCCGTGAGACCCGCCAGAGCGCCTAAGCAGCCGCTGCGGTCACCACGAGGCCTAGATGGACTTAGGGACAGGTGAGCCTCCTGCCGGTGACCAGCACAGGCCGCTCTTCTTCCTCCCCAGAGAGAGCACAGAGTGGAGGAAGTGGCATGGGCTTGGGTGTGGAACAGACCTTAGTGCCAGTCCTGGCACTGCCACTTTCTAGCTGTGTCACATTTGGCAACACAATTCATCCTTCTGAAGCACGTTTAAAACTGAAAATAAAAAATGCTGGCATCAGCAGCTTCTGTGAGGATTGAAAGGGATTCTTCGTGGATAGACGGAGCATGAAGCTTGGCTCACGGGAAGCACTCGATACACAGTTATCATCACTGCTATTGTTATTACTGTTATTATCTCTATGTACAAAATAAGGCAAACCTCAAATCACAAACCTCAAATTTATCGTCAAAAATAGGGAGATTATCCCTGCCCCGCAGGTTTAACCAAAAGTTGATGGAAAAGCACCTAGTGGGTTCCCCAGCCAGCAGTAGTTTCTTTCCTTCCTCCTAGCAAGTCCAAGGTCCTGGTGAACAGAGAGAAATGCACGTTAACCGAAGGCTAAGGCTCAAGTCCTAGTATTCCACTACGGGCTCTAAATATCTGTATCTGTATAATCTATATGTACATCATCATGTATATGCTGTCAGTCTTTTCCTTTCTTTTTAAAAACAAAGGCGAGCCATTCAGTTTCGTTTGAAGAAAAGATGCTTGCTCATTGTAAATAATTGCTATAATAGAGAAAAGTTTAAAGATAAAAGTAGTTAGATAGCTCCCAAACTCTACTACTCAGAAATAACCTTTATTAATAATAAACACTATGTGTTTATCTTTGTATTCAGATACATAGACAGGAAAACAGATATCTTAAAACACTTAAGAATGAGATCATAACTCTGAATTCTATTTTTAAATATGAAGTGTTACCTTTTACTTTCCTGGAATTTAGCAGAAGAAAACTATGGCGGAGTAAAACTATAGGTTAATGAACACATACTTCTTTACTGTTGGATAGTATTTCAAGAAAAATCCTCTGCAAGTTAATCAAAGTGATTATTGACAACGAGAGGTGGCAGCCATCATTTCTTTATAAACTTCATATTTCAGTGTATCAATTGTGTTTGGGTTTTGGAAAATAAGGACATTAGCACTCTCACATCTCTTCCAGCTTTCCTTCCCACGCAATTCAAATTTTGTTAATTGGATGATTATTTTTACACTGTTCATATGTACGGCTCCCACTGGCTGCTCTGTCACTGGACTAGTTCCCATGTTTCATGCAACTTTGTAATTCCTTTCTATGAGGTGAGGTAGGATGGAGGGAATAAACAACAGAAGAGTAAAACACATGGTATATTAGAAAATCATACATGCTATAGAATGAAAGCAAAAAGTAAAGCAAGGGAAAGGAGATCGAAAATGTGCAGTGGGGTGGGGCACAGTGCCATAGTGAGTAAGGCAGTCAGGGTAAGTTTCCCGGACAGATATTGTTTGATATTAGTAGGAATAGCAAATAGAATTATTGCCTGCTGCTAGTGCTCTTTCATGGTGTTTCAGTTTCTTTCTTTCTTTCTTTCTTTCTTTCTTTCTTTCTTTCTTTCTTTCTTTCTTTCTTCCTTAATTAGCAGAATGTCATTGTCACACAGTTTTGTTCAAGAAGGGCTCATGGGTGCTGTATTCCTGGGTTTCTCAGGTTTGAGAAAGCCTGTTGCTTTTTCACATTTAACAACATTCTTGTGTGGCTACAATATCCTGGGGTGCACTTTCTTTCTTTTAAACTGTTGCGAACACTGTCTTTTGGCATTAAATGTTGCTGTGGGGAAGGAAGGCTGAGGCCAGCTTGGTTTTAACCCCTTGTAAGGATTTGCTTTTCCTGACTGAATGTTTGACGTGTCATTTTTTAAAACTAGTATACAGTGTCTGGCACAAATAATGCCCCTTTTATATTATAAAATCATAAGTATGTAATTCTGTAACATAACAATATCATACTCAAGCACACCATGTGACATCTTAGGTGTAAGGTTCAAATTAAAACTATAAATTATTACAACCATATTATTACCCTCCCAACCACACTCAAGCAGGCGTTACTTCTGCCGGACCAGTGGATCTACCTTGAGCTGTCTGTATTAAATTTTCCTGAAACATGGTATGTCTTTCAATTTGTGTATTCAATTTTTTTCTTTATTAAAATAATTTTTAAAATTTTACCTTTGGGTTTGGATGTTTCTTATCTTTGAGTAGGCTTTTAAAAATCTATTAGCTTCTCTCTACTTGCTTTGAATATCTTTGTTTTAATCTATACTTACTGTGATTATTTCAAAATCTCATCCATATAAGTAATTTATTCTCAGTAGAATATACCTGTTCTTTGTCCTAACTTTTGTATTTGTTCTATAATGATGTGGTTTGGGTCCTTGATTTGTTTCCTTAGATCCCCAACCTCCTTTTTTGTTTTAAATCTCATTATCTTGTCTTTCAGCCCATCTTTTTCTGAATTTATATCCTTATTAAGATGTTCTATAGCATGAAAGAACTGAAAAATGTCCTTTTGTTCCTTTGCTATGTTTTCTTCTAGGTTGGTTCTTTGTTCTCTCTCGTTCTTCCTCCTTCCATTCTTCCTTTCTTTCTACCTTCTTCCTGCCCCCCCTTGCTCCCTCGCCCCTCCTTCCTTCCTTCCTCTTCCCTCCTGCCTCCTCCCTCCCAACCCCCCGCTCCCTACCCCACCTCACTTTCTTTTTTCTCCTTTCATAATATGTTTGCACAGTTCTTTCATAAATAAAAGAGGAATTTTTATGATGCTATTTCAACTCACCAAAATAACATTTGTAGAAGCTCATTATAAAGTGTCTGATTCCATTTCCCTGCTTTAGAAAGTACCATCTGGGGAATACATTTGAATCTACGTTTTGTTGCCCAAGACTCTGAAGAGCCGCAGGGCCTCCATTTCCAACTCTTCCCCCCGCATGCGGCGTGGTGGGCTGAGCCATGGGTTTTAACAGGGGACTGCATGGGGCACCCTGACTGGCTGGTAGGTTTGGACATAGACCAATGGGGAAAATGCCAGGACTAGAAACTATAGAAGCCCAAAGAAACTGACTAGAGGGAACTACAATTCCAACTTTTGTCATTTAAACTGAAAACTTAGAATCAGCATCTATAGGGGCTGAGACAGCTTATGCTCTGCAGACAGACAAACGAATGATTAGTCCAGCCTCTGCAACTTACTGGTTTTGTAACCATGACCCTCTGTTTTCCCATTTGTAAAAATGGGATAATACTGGTATTTTTCTCATAGAATTGTTGTGAGGGTGAGGTAATTACCTCAGTGGTGGCAACAGTAATAAATGTTAGCATTTTCTATCATAATCAGTATTATACAAAGTTCTGATAGTCATTGATATCAGAGAATGTCTGATCAGAAGTTGTCACAGAGCAGCAGAAATAGGTTTTAAAAGTGCCACAATGTTAATTTGGTGCCAACCACAGTGTTTAAGGCTGTTGATTTATCACCACAGTAGGACACCAGACTGTGGTTGGGAGGTCATGGAGCTCAACCTCCCTCCCCCACGGTGCTATCACCAAGGAATTTGTTAAAAATGCAAATCATCAGGCTCCATTCCACACCTACTGAATCAGAAATTCAGGAACTGAGGCCTGGAAATACGTGCTTTCACAAGCACTCTGGGGGATTATTCTGATGTGCCCTAAAATCTGTGGGCCTTTCGTTCTGCCTTCTCCTGATGGGCTAGTGTGTGGGGAACCGAGTGGCCAGGGTAAGAGAGGGCAGTAACCCTAGAGTGCCTCGGTCAGCATCTTAGGAACACGAAGTAGACTGTGATGCTGCGGCCAGAATTGGACTGAGTTGTGCTTGTTCATAGTCAGTGGGTATTTTAATAGGCACTGGAATGACCAGTATATTCCTCTGAAGACATCTCTGTATCATCTATATAGATGTGGACACTCCTATGATTACCTGTTTTTTTAGTGAACTATAATTTTGCTTATAAAGTGATAAATATAGTAAAACAAATTGACACCCATAGTTATGGTAAAAACCTGGGGCTCACCAGGGAACCAGAGCATCCTCTGCCATCTGGTGGCAGCATACCCCGTTGGTTTCAACGGCAATAGTTTCAAGTTGAAGATCTCAGAGAGAGAGAAATGGGGGGATTTTGGCTCTGAA
This sequence comes from Mormoops blainvillei, assembly GCA_004026545.1. Taxonomy (NCBI): domain Eukaryota; kingdom Metazoa; phylum Chordata; class Mammalia; order Chiroptera; family Mormoopidae; genus Mormoops; species Mormoops blainvillei. Next base: position 108,239 of record PVJD01001481.1, read on the forward strand.
GAAATGAGGAAAAGACTTCCCACCATATCAAGTCATCATGGCTCCTTCTCAGAGAAGTAAGTGGGGTAAGGAAGGACCCAGGTGTTCGAGTCAGACAACTAGGTGAGAGAAACCTTTGAAAAGGTACTGAATATTTCTGAACCTCAGTTTCCTCACTTTGAAATGGAGACGATAGTATAATAATGCTTCTATCCCCAGATTATTGTGGGGGTCAAATGAGGGAATTGGTTGAAAACAGCTGGAATGTATTTATAAAACGGTTATGAGCTGCCCAGATGTGAATTGTTTATTATTTACGTTTGGATCTTAGTCTACAATCGTGGAATGTCATGTTCTCTGTTGGAGGAATTCTAGACATTAACAAACAGGTGGAGAAGGTATTTGGTGTTTGGATTGGTCTTGAAATATTTTTAAAGAAGAACCTAGGAGAGGGAGCTTTTGCCCTGAGACTATCCCAAGTACATGATTTAGGAAGAAAAGAGAAAGGCCCCACTGCACCCCACTGATGTGGCAGGGCAAGACGGGCAAGAATCCTGGACATAAGCCACCCTGTTGCATCTTGTCCTTGTGTTGTCTGGACTTAAGGAAGGAAGGACAGAAAGAGAGAAACCTGAATGGAGGTTTGCAGAGACAAAGGTGGGAATGAGAAAAGCAGGGAAAGAGAGGTACAAGAAAGAGGGCAAGACAGGCCAGAAAGAGAATTTGTAAGAGAGAGAGAAGAAAGAGTACTTGGAAGAAAGCAGGGTAAAAGAAGGATCAAATAGAGGGAATAAGGAAGAATGTGTGCCTTGGGACAGCCCCCCTAGAAGGGTCTAGGCCTTTCCAACAGGTGGCACTTTCTGTGAGTTGGCTTTTGTGACTGAAACACTTTTTTCTCTAGGGATCTCGTGCTGTTGTACATGAGACGTGTTTGGAGCCAATGTGCTCAGTGAAAGAGAAGAGTCATACATTGCTGGAAAAAGAGACCAGATGTCTTTGAAATCATCTAAATTGTCTCTATTTTTAAAAAAAAGTTACTCTTTCCATTGCTGCCAGATCTGAAAGTCCAATTTGCCAGGATAATATATCCGGTGTGGATAAAGATTTCCAAACTTGGAGTGTTTGTTGCTTAGCAACCTGCAGACCTGAAGGGCCCACTTGGGCTTGGCCATTGAACCTTTTGGGGGCCCAAGCCTCACTCAGCAGTGGGAGATGGGCTGAGAAGGAACATGGACTCCCTCAGTCCTGGAGACCACTGCCGCTGCCCTTCCAGGTTTCTTCCCAGGTATTTGAGGCTAATAGGATGTAAACAGAGGGAGAAAGGGAACAGCTTAAAGAGAAAAGTTGAAAAGAAAAACACAAATTGTGCCTATGACTAGATCCTGGCCTTCAGCACACATCCAAATAACTACTTCTCAAGCGGTTTGGAACAGGGATACTTTCATTCTTTCAAAAAGGCTATTTTTAATATAATTTTTTCTATGCACATTATCATTATTGCTATTTTCTCTGCTATTGCTTAGGAAGAATGCTTTTAGTCCCTACGTGGTGGGTTGAGCATGCCTCTTCTTAGTGATGCAGGCCCCAGTCAGACACTTGAGGCCTCCCGTTTCAAAGGAGACGTGTTCATTCACTCATCTATGTTCTACTGTGGACTGGAAAAAGGGGGGTAGTTTCCCCAATATCCAGTCCCCTTTCTGTTGGTAATTACTCTGATCTTTGGCTCAGTTTCCATCTTCCCGACCCTACACAGTTTTCGCATTGGCAAAAAGGTGCTTCACGGCGTGGGCCTGTGGTCCAAACCTAAGCTAATGTACACCATCCCGTCTTCTAGCTGTAGTTATTGGTTCACGGAGTAGGCTCATGCCCTCCTTTTACCTATTGATGTGCAAGAAGAAGAATTTGCTGCTGTTTGCTAGGAAAGCTCATCTGGAGAAGTTTCTGGCTGTGGCCCTGTATTGTCCTCTCTGGATACTTGCAGCCATTGTTGGGGCCGTGAGAGGAGGACAGTCTTAGGGCGAAGATGAGTCTATGAAGGACAGGGTGGAGAGGAAACAGATGAATAAACAAGCAAATTCTTGATGACATGGTTAGGTCATTAAATCAAACTGTTCCTGAAACCCAGCTTTTTCTTGCATCCCCAGTTATAGAAACCAATAATTTTCCTTTATTGTTTAAGCCAGTGTAAATCGGGTTTTCTGTGACTTAGAATCAAACATTCCTTATTCATGCAGTAACATTTATTGAGCACCTACTCTATGCCTGGCACTCTATAAAAGGCTTTTATGTATATTATTCTCACCAATCCCCATGGTAACCTGGCAGGGAAGGCAAAACATCCCCATTTTTCAGCGGAAGACAACTTCAGTTTTAATACAGAAGTGGGCAGCAGTAGGCTTACAGTGTGAATACATGAAACACGGAGTTTATTTTTGTATCACTATTTATTAGTCCTTGTATTGCTTATTTGTATTTCAGCTGACAATCTCCTTTGGCCTCCCCCTGTACCGGAGTGGTTTGTGGCAGAGCTGGAGTTTTAACCCAGGGACACCTGACTCCAGAGCTCACGCTCAGCCCTGTGTTCTGCCTCAGCCGACAGCAGGGAGCTCTGCTCAGGCAGAGGTGGGAGGGAAAGCTGGGAGCAGAGGGGCCTGTGAGCTCGGGGCTGGCAGGATTGATGAAGGCCAAGGCGGGGGCCTGAGTGGACTCCACAGTGAGCTCAGATGACCTGGCTTGTTCAGGGTCCTCCTATGGCAAGCCATCCTCTGACACCACATGGTCCCTCTTTTGGGCCAGGCCACAACTTGCTTTAAATGCCAGCACCCTGGACACCACGAGGAACGACTTATTGACAAATACTCATCCTTAGAAATATTTGCAAAGGCTTATGAAAATGTGATTTTAGTTAACTCATGTTTCTTCATTTATTGTCTTCCATTCCATATCCTTCTTCCAAGTTAAGACAAATCAACAAAGCCCTGGAATGACAAGACCACAGGGATATGATGATACTGGTCAATGTTCACTGTTTACTCTGGGGCAGGTGCTTTCCTAAGTGCCTTCTATATTCAGTTCACGTGTTATCAGGTAGTGTATTGTCACCTCCTGTTGCAAATGCGGACAGGGAGGCTCAGAGAGGTTAAATAGCTTGCCCAAGGTCACATAACTAGATCTGTGCCCTCAACCACTACACTGTCTTGCCTTTTCACATGGTCAGAATGAATAAAATCTCCTGCCAACATTCTTGGTAAAGAGAATATAGTAGGTCTAGTGACAGATTGGGCATGCCTAACTCTAAGTACCAGAAAAACACCATTCGGTTTGGAAATTAAGTATGAAAGTGGAAAAACAGGGTGGCTATGAAGTTGTGAGACTGAGTTTTCAGAAATACCGTGTACCTCATCATGCATGTTACCGCCATAACTTTGAAAGTCATGCTCTACCCCACACCCTCACTTCTGTAAGAAAGAAAACCTGAGAAGATTACATAAAAAATTTTTGAAAAATAAAAATGGTAAAAAGAGACTACCAATGGCAGACATTAAATATACTACAGATTTGTAGTGATTAAAGTGGCATGGTTCTGTGAACAAAAATAGACAAATAGGTCAGTGAAAAAATAACAGGATGGTCTTCAATACTATTATTTAGTACACACTAGAAGTAATATTTCATATGTGGAGGGTTCGACAAAAGTTATTACCTAGAAAAATATTAATTTGGATTCTTTCCTCCTATCATATGCTAGATTAAATTCTGAATAGCTTAAAAAGTAAAATATAAAAACTGAGGCCACAAAATACCTAAAAGAAAATTTAGGATAATGAATAGGGAAGGTTTTCCTAAATATTGCATCAACAGCAGGAACCATAAAAAATTTATAGATTTTACTGTATAAAAGCTAAATATTTCTGTATGCCAAATATGCCATAAAATATATGAAAGACAAAAGGTTCACAACCTTAATATATAAAAAACTCATAAAATCAGTAAGATAACCTGGTGAACATAGTAATATAAAAAAATGTCAGGCCACCTTCATAAATTGTTAATGGAAGTATAAATTTACACATGATGAAATACAATGTGGCAAAATACATCAAAGACCTTAAACATTTGACCCAGCAATTCCCCTTGCAGAAATTTATCTTAAGACAAGAATTGGACAAACATGCAAAGGCATTTGTATGAAAGATAATCATCGCAACATTATCCATAATAATTAAGAAAACCAAAATTGAGCTAGCCATTTGGAGAATAAGTTTAATACATGATAACATTTATCTATTCGAAGAACATTTAACAGTGATTAATAAAAATGATATAGATGTATACTTGTTGACATTGAAATGCGTCCTTGATCTGTGGTGAAGTTAAAAAAGAACGTTAATAATATGTATAAGATATAATTTTATTTGTGTATACATATACCTAAAATTTGCCATGTATAATGCACACCTATGTTTTAGTGTGCATACACATGGGATTATCATACCCATTATTGTACCCATGGTGTGTAATCATTATACCTACATATAATGCACATACTTATTTTTCCCTCAAAAAGTTGGACAAAAAAAAGTGCACATTATACATGGCAAAATATGGTAACTCTTTATCTAAGCATAAAAATGCCTGGCAAGCTACTCACCTAAAAAATAAATATATTTGATACATATATATGCACATATAATTTTCTCTGTTTTCCCATATTTACTAAAATAAATATACATTTCCATGTAATAAACTTAAATTAACAAATTATTTTGTATGTACCAAATATTACATAATAAAACACAAACAAAAACTGAAGATATACTGATAAATATCAAGAGCATTTCCCCCCTGTTTACAGCCTGACTGATGAGTTGGCCCATTAGGCTGCAATGAAGAGCACAGGCTTGGAAACCCCATTGACCTGGGTTGAAATCTCAGTTATTCTATGCTAGGGTTAAGATTATAGACACATCTCTTAACCTCCTGAGACTCAGTGTTATCATCTGCAAAATGAGAATAATATTTACCTTGCATGACTATTATGTGGAATAAATTAAAGTGACAAAGTGACTTGAACATAGAAGAGTCTTAGTAAATTGCAACAAATATTTTCCTCCACATGTAAGTGCTTCTTAGCATGCCTTCACCAACAACCCTGACAGTTCATTCTTTCCCGACAGAGGACTCTCACAGCTCTCTAGGCACACCTGCTAGTGCCCTTTCTGCTTTTACCCACTCGATGTGAGCTGCTAGAAGCCAGGTTCAGGTGTGCCCTCCTCTGGATCATAAGTACTTGGCTCAGCGCTTGGCACATAGTAGGGGAACATGAAATATTTGTGGAATGGAGAGAGTGAATGAGGAGAAATTATAATCAATGACAACGTTGAAACAAGTAAACATTTTCCTAAGGGCACAACTTTGGAGGCCCACACTCACTGGCTATGTATATAATGATGCATTTTTAAAAACTACCTGAACACTATTCTGAAATCCCATTTCATACAGAAGATAGCTTATTATAAGATATAAGATATATGATAGAACAATAGTAATTGGAAATATTTATTGAGCACTTAACTATGTGCCCATATATACACAGACACACATAAATAATGCTTAGCATAATACTATATATTATATATATTATGTATGTGAAATTATATATATTTTATACTGTATATGTAATTTCATTTATTCTTTCAAAAGATAAATGATGAGGAAACTGATTGTTAGAGAATACAAGTCACTTGCCTCCAGTATCAGGAAGTGGCAGAATCAAGTTTTGAACTCAAGTCTTTCTGACTGATTCAATGGCCTATGCTCTTAACGCCCCTCTGCAGAACAGCGTTTTAAAGGCGTTATGGAGAAGAATGGTAAAAGCTCTGGAGCAGCTGGACCAATGGGCCTCGACAGTACTTTAGAGAAGCCTACAGTGGTGAAAGGTGAGGGGGAGGAAGAGTTTTATGCTAAGAGGAGATAGGACACAAGAATGATGAAAGGGAGGAGGCAGGAGATGATAGGGAGGAACAAGATTGGGTGCTAGACAGAGTGGAAAATAACTCCATTGACCACTGTGGCCTGACATTTTGGGAGACAGTACTTTTACAATTTAGGCATAATCATGAAGCAGTGGTACCTGTGGTATAACCAAAGCAGGGGTGAACGGTTTGCCAATGGAATTTCATTTAGTTTTACTGTTTAAAAAGACCAACCTTCATTGAAATAAGTATATTGATTTGTTGTGTTGAATGAAAGCAAATCGACCCTCCAGGAAAATGTTGGCAGTAGGAAGAGATCTTTTACTTCCCTTCCCCCCAAGCCCTAACCTTCTCCCCACCCCCAAGCCTTTTTGGGTGTTTTATTTCTGCTAATCCTTGCTAAGAAGTAACTGGCGAGCAAGAGGTTAGCTGGTGGGGTCTCAAGGTGTGACCTTTCCCAGGGGCATTTGCATGTTAATAGAGGATACTGGGAACCCAGGAACAGCCTCCTGGTCTCAGATGAAAGAAGTCCTGAAGGTGGGTGAGAGAGGTGGGCACAGCCCCCAGAGGCCCTGCTGGGTAGGCCATGTTGACTGGGCCTGTGTGGATGGCCGCTGGTCTGGGCTTCCCTCCAGCTGCTCTTACAAAGAAGTGGTTTGGAGAAGAACAAAGCGATTATGTTTATCCCCAGGCAAGTGCGCCAATGCCAGGGCCCTGTGCACAGTGCCCAGCTCAGAGTCTGGGCCCACGAGGACTTGCTTAGTGGTTATACGTTGAATAAATGAAGGAAGCCCATCCCAACCCCCCTATACTCTATGCCCCATTGCCTACTAGCAGCCCCCTAAGTCCAAGAGCCCAGGCCCAAGATCTGGGCAACTTCTTTCTGATAAGAACATTGCACACCGCCCCCCAAATTTCTACCCTTTGCATTTTATTTTATTTTTTTCCTTCTAACTAGAAAACCTCAAAACTTGTGCTGAGTTGCATGACCTCACTGACCATGTTTCACGTTCGTTGGTGAACTGTGGTTAAAGCGATCTCCTTTTTAACAATGGCCGAATGGCAGAAAACTACGTGGACACGTTCTCATGCACGCACACATTTCAGGGTCCTAGGAAAGGAAGGGGGTGGGGAGCAGGAAGGGAGCCATGAGGACAAGACTACTTTTCTGTTTGGCCAAATTCATCAAAAATATCCAAACCCCACATGGAACATTCATCACTAATTAAATCCTAGCACCATAATTCAGAGAAAACAATTACAGCATTTAGAATTTTTAAAGGAACTATTATTGCTGCCTTGGCCCTTTTAAAAATTATGCTCCCCAAAGGACAAAATGTGATCCATTAATATGTATGTATTATTACTTTTTTTGTAAGGGAAGATTGCTGATGCCTGTGAATATGGAAGCATTTATCGGTTGCCGACAGTCTCTCAGTTGACTTGCAGTTTTAAGTGCAGTATTTTCTAGAATCTAAAAGGCTATAATATTAATTACCTTTTTGCCTTTAGCTGGTGGCCTGCCAGCTTCTGTCCCGTGTTCTCTTCTTTTACCTGATCACACTGGTAACTGGTTATCCAGGGAAGGGGTTGGTCGGACCGGGAGGAGTCAAAACCATTACCGGGAAAGGTCATACAAGAATTTACTCGGTTTAGGGCAATTTCTCCCATTGACCTTGAACGCCCAGAAATGAGTCCTTGTTTTTCATTTTTCATTTGAGGCCCCCTGTGTCCTGGGTCCTCTGCTAGTCCCTGAGCAAAAGTCATTCTGAATTTCTAAGTCAAATCTGTGATCCTTCCATGTCAAGTGTCTCCAGACACACCAGGATCTGGGTGGGTTTTTTTTGTTGTTCCCTTTCATTTTTATCCTTCTTTGTCTTGATACTTTAACAGTTATAGAGATGTGAGTTAGCTGGTTCCGGCACCAAGGGGCCGCAGTTGGCCTCTGTCCAGGTGTGCTGTGTGGCTGATGTGTGTGTGTGCATCCACACACGTATGTATGTATCCTTGTAAGTATACCTACATATAGGAAAGCACGACTCAGAAATTTCCATTCGGCTCCCTGATCAGTCTATTGTCACATGCATTTGGCATTCATTATCCGTGAGCCTCCGGCGCCTCTGGTCCTGTGCCCTGGCTAACAGTGATTTGGTTTATAGAGATCATATGGCAGGGAAACAGACCTTGAAAGACAGAGCTCTGAGAAGCACATTTGATGAATTTCCTATGATTTGAGTCTGGGTTTATTCTTCCCTGTGGCGGGGCAGACACCCCAGAGTACACACAGCCGGCCTGGGAGCCCAGCGAGGAGTGGAGGCTGTGACAATAAGCACACTGTTTTTTTTCTTCACACGTCTCGGGTTGCATTTCCTATCTGGGAAAAAAAGAAAAGGGAGCCTTGTAAAGGATCCAAAATCTGGGCAGGAAACCACACAGAGTGAAGGTTGCCATTGTCATTAGCAATTAATGTAACCACCAGGGCTGGAAGGAGAAAGCCCTGCCAAGGGAGCCGGTGATGGGAGGGAGGGTGTAGATTGTTGGCGGGGGAGGGGGCTGCTCACCTCCATTCACCAGCCAAGGCTGGTTGGAGGAGTGAGCAGGGCATCTCCCAGGCACTCCAGAGAGATACCATGGCACTAATTTTTTTTTTTAATTTTAAAACAAGGTGCCTAGGACTTGATAAGCTAGACAGTGTGTCTGCCACCCATTTTCACTTTCTGTGGCACCATGTTCAATTCCTTAGACCCCTTGATAAAGTGAATATTTTTTTCTAAGTCTGTTGAGATTCATTTCTATAAAGTATTTACTGAATGCTTTCTACGTGCCAAGTACTCAGCGTCCTGGGCAGGCGGCTGGTGTTCATCTGTAATGTGCTGAGTGCATGTGCTAGGCTCACCGCTCTGTACTTTCCATTCATTGTCTCATTTAGGCATCACTGCAACTCCATGAGCTGGGCTTCCTACTTACGCCGCTTTACAGATGGCACAGCTGAGGCCCAGGGAGGTTAATTAACTTGCTCCAGGTCATAAAACCAGTACATGAGCTAGCTGAAACCTGAACCCAGGCAAATTTGTCTTTTCAAACCTATGCTCCTACATCTTGTTTTATTTCCTATAGGAGCATGCAGTTGAAGGAGGGTTCTGTCAAGTCAATCAGTGATTGCATGACAAAGTGATGTGGGCTAGGAAAGGGGTAAACTTAGGGTGTCTGAAAGTCCAGGGGAGAGAAACCTAATCTATCCTGGGAGGCATTCAAGGAAGGCTGCCTGGAGGAAGTGAGTTTGACATTCCTCCTGTCCTCTCTTGTGTCCCAAAGGTATGTGAGCTTAGGTTGGCCAGACTAGCTGGCATGTAAGGGAACATTCATGTGTTAGTACATATGCATCACTCACTATATAAGTGTTGGAATGCTTTGCAGGTCCGTTCAGTCACTAAAGATGTCTGCTTCTTCTTATGTCCTTTTCAGTAAAGTCTGAACTGCCAGCATTTCTTCTACGCTTTAGATGGATTCAATTGCACTCCTATTCCTCCTTCCCCCTCCTTGCTTTGTCTCTCTCCCTCTTCATCCCTCCCCTCTCTGTCTCCACCCTCTTTCTCTTTCTTTTCTAGTAGTTTAAAAAACGCCACTTTTCATTAATGTGACCAAAATGTCATCAAGTAGTTTAATGCTCTTTAATGTCCTTGTATCGTTTACGTTTTGTGAACAGTGTGGAAATGAATCCCATCTGTGGGTTCAAGAACATCAAAAAAGTTGGACAGGTTATTTAGACGCGCTACTTCACATTGCATTAGCGTGCACAATGTCAGGGGGCTGAGCCAAGCTCGGCCCGTCCAGGCCTCACCCACCCCTGCCCCAGCCGGGGAGGGACAGATCACTTACTTCTGGAACTCAGTCAGTCCTGGGGATG
>PVJD01001481.1:118199-205316 GCA_004026545.1 Mormoops blainvillei
CCCCCCACCCCATCTCCTCTTCCTCCTCCTCCTTACACCCCCTCCTTTTCTCTCTTTCTCTCTTCCAACCCAGCCCCCAATCCCAGTTTCCCAGGGAGGAAAGCTCTGGGGCCAATATTAAGCTGACAGTTTGTAAGAAGGGAGCCATAAACCAAAATGACTGAAGAGCATCAAGTTCAGGGCCAGCAGAGTTCATAGAGGCAGCTCTCTGGGGACCCTGAGAGGGTCTCAAAACCCACATCAACAGGGTGGTGATTTCAGGATGACCCTTTTGCTATAGCATCCTCGCGAAGGGTGCAGAGGTGAAGTCACCTCACTTGAATTCTGGCTTCTTCACTTTTTAGAAATACGGCCTTGAGCAGGTGAACTCCTATGTCTCTGCTTCCTTACTTGCTGAATGAGGCTAATAATTCTAGGAACCTAATTAAATGAGCGGGTGGATGCGAAGCATGTAGACTAGTGTCCAGCCACGGCAAGCATTCAGTAAAGGTGAACAGTCGGCTCTCCCGAGTGCGACTTTATTGCCTTGAGCTCGCCACCTCGCCCCGCCCACGTCGTGCCCCTTCAGGTTTGCGCTCTCAGGTGAAGCCAGGCTCTTCTCTCCCAGCCAGACCTCAGCTTGAGCGCTTACCTTACCCTCCCCGGAAGCACAGGGAGCCTTGACTCCAAAACACCCTGACTTTTTTCCAGCTCTGTGGAAGCCCCTCAGCCTAATGCATTCCCTGGAAAGAAAGATGTGGCCTTTTATTTCAGGCGGGGGCAGGGAGAGTGAGGAAATGCTTCTGTTCTTCCCCAGACGTGGGACACGGCAAGAGCAGATTTTTACTTGTTAATCATTACAGCAGAATTAATAATCCACCTCTCTGAAGGCCCTAATTCCTTGCCAGTATTGTAAACCCCCCTCCCTTATTTTGCATTTGCTCATATGAATAACCTTCAATTCCACATATGTTTATATAAGCAAATAACTTCTGATTATTAATTCATAATTTTCAAGACAGGGTCATTCTGTTTTAACTTCTAAGTTAAACAAACACATTTCCTTAATGCAATTACCAGAAAGGCAAGGCGCTTCTAAGTTCTTCATAAGATGTGCTTTATAGGACGTGCGGTCGTCATCCTGTTGGTTATTTATGCTAAGACAACTGGGAGAAGGCCGAGGGGGGTCACATCGGGAGGTCCTCGGAGCCTTGGGAGCCCAGCTAATAGCGGCCACTGCCCCAGACTCGGTGCCGAGACTGGGCCAGGAAAGACACTGGATGCTGAAGACTGGCAGGCCTGGCTCTAAGATCCGAACCGGCCCTTTCTTGTTTTGTGTTCTTGGACAAGTCAGGCAGACTTGCCCAGATTGAATTTTCGATCAGGGTAGAATGAGGCCAGTCAATGTCTGCCTTGTGGTGTTCCCAATGTCGTACGTCATGATGTTAACTGGCTTCAGGCCTTTCCTGACCTCCTGACTGGGTTAAATGCTAGAGCCTTCCTTGACTCCTCAACTCTATTTTAACTCTTATAACACGGTTACTGGCTGGTGGTATAGAACTCTATGGCTAAGAACATAGACTCAGGAGCCGAGCTACGTGGGTTTGAAACCTAACTCTGTCACTTGCTAGCTGGTGACTCTGGATACAAATAGTGTTCATCTCAAAGGACGACGGTGAGGATTGATTAAGTTAGTATGTGTTAGACCCTTAGCCTACCGCCTGACACATAGCAAATGCTCTGTATAAATACATCAGCTATTATTCTCTCTTTGAGTACTTAATACCTCTTTTTAGTGCTACACTAAAACTAGGAGTTCTGTGAGGACATAGCCCACTATTGAGCACGGTGCCTGGCACCCAGAAGACTCTTAATATTATTTGTTGAATTGCGCTGAAGGGAAATAAAGGATGTAAAAATGCTTTGTAAACCACCATGCAACAAATTTTTTATTATTAGCTCTGGAAGGAATTTATTAGATGAAATATCTCCAGAGCTCTCTCAGAATTGCTGCTGCTGTTGAACGTAAAAAATTTTGATCAGCTGACTAGTCAGTTTATGAATCACCCCTGTTGTCAGTCTTCTCTATGTTTAGCTCTCTTCTTCCTGGTTTGTGCTGAGTGGGTCTGCCAGAAAAAACCTGATGGTTTGCTAATATATTCGACTCAACCGATGTTTATTAAGTGTCCCTTTCAGGGCAACCCCTAGCTAGGCAAGGCTCAGACAGGAAGCAGAGCGAGACTCATTTCCAAGCTCACAGACTAGCTGGGGATGTAAATGTATGAATTCAGGCCCAGCCTCACATAACATCCTCTTCCCCTGACCCAACCTGGCCCAAGGTCCTTCATCAGGATTTTATATATGGTGACTGAGAAATGCAAGCTCTTTCTTTTTGGGGGGATGGTCAAAACCTGGCTAAATGTAAGCCTGGACCTGACTGGAGGCCACACTTACTCTTTCCGTGTTGCCTGGGGCCCATCTGGATGTAGCAAAGGGGGAAGACAATTCACAAAGTGAAATGGAGTGGGGCACGAGGGAAAACTTTGGGGGTTCTTTGTTATTGCAGCAAAGCCAGCCTACTCAACTAAAATAACCTTCATTTTCCCTAAACCTCTTTATGATGCCAGTTACCATGGCCTGAAATTCCCAACCTCTGGAAAGCTTGGGAAATAAGTTAAGGGATTCCAAAGCCACAGAATGTGAAGGAATCTTAAGCAGAGCCCTGTTTGTATCTGTCTTGTTGTTGACATCCTGGTCCCTAATGAGGTCATTTGAACATCTGTAGCGTATCTGCCAAGAGCCAGTTAACTGGAAATGACAGTAGTCACTGTGAGCAGAGTGTCTCTTCCCCTTTCTCCCTGGGATCTGCGCTCTGGGGCACTCGGACACAGCTCACAGGGCCTTAGGGCCCAGACATCAAAGGGAGGGATATAGTCAGCAGCAGTCCCATGTCAAAACATTCAACATGTTAACTTGCTGGGTCTCAACCTTTCTGATACTGAAGACCTCCTGTAGTAATCCCTCCCCTTGAGTTTTTAAAGATCAAGCCTTCAAACATAAAGTACTGATTAAATCATAATATACTTATTTGTCCGTTTCCTATTAATTTACCTTCATACTGATCAGATAACACTAACAACATGGAATTGACATAATTTCAGACCAAAAGAATTTTTAGTTAGACTAGGTTGACTTAACAACAATAAGAGGCGGGTTTCTAGTGGGTCTTTTATTTTATTAAAAAAAAACAAAAACAAACCATTAATGTTAAACCTTTTAAATGAATCTTTGAGAGCCTTTGAGAACCTTAAAGATCTGAGATCTAAAACCACCTTATACTCTGCCTTGATGGCTCACTTTTATTAATTGATACCTCAGGGGCATGGAGATCTAAAGTATGACAGTTTGTATACTCATTGTGTGCCAGCCTGGGCCAGGGGTTTAGTGTCTTAATACCTTTTGTTCATATCCAAACCCTGTGGTAGAACTGTAGGAATGACTCAGCAGTGCTCAGTGTTGGGATTCTTAGGGTAGCTCTAGCTCTTGGGGATGAGGTGCCAAGTGAGGCCAAGAGCCCCAGAAACAACCCTATTTATCTTAAGAAGAGCCTAGTGCCCCATCCTGACCAGACGCAGTACTCAGAAGGAGCCAGGGAGCAACTGTTCCGAAAGGAAAAGCTTGGTCTCCCTCCCAGGCTGTGTGTATGTGAATGTTTGCACCACAGAGTTAGTTTCCTCATAAGTAGTGTTTTCCTAGGAGTTTTCACTGTTTCCATCAACACTAGTAACCAGGCAACTATGCTATGACATAATGGAAAGTAATGTTGAAAGGGACCATAAATCATCATTTCAGGGATGAGGACACTGTAACAGAGAGGAGCTCTGAAGTGCCAGAGGTCACACATCAAGTAGGGGAAAGTCAACCTTCCTCCCAGAGCTCCTGGTTCTAAAGTCAGTATTCTTACAGGTAATAGAGTGGCAGAGTCGGTTGGACCCACAGAGACAAGCTAGCCTAATTTCCTCATTGTGCACAGGGGGAAAATGAGGCTCAGAGAGGGTATGCCTTGCCCAGGGTTACAATTAGTAAAAGAATTAAGGATAAAACCCAGGTCTCCTAGCTCCAATTCCAGTGCACCTAAAGAATTTCAGTGACTGTCAGTGATGAATGGAAAATTAGAGATACATTCGTTCATTCATTCAACCAACCGACCAACCAACCAACCAACCAAACTTCATTCCTCCAGAACAACTGGCCCAGAGTCTACCTTCAGCCTATCTCATTGGCTAGAATTGTATTCCAGGCTGAAGTCCACTGCACTGGCCAGGGAACTAGAACTAATCTCTCCTCTCCCCCATGTATCCCTCTCTCGGATGTCTAGTAGGCATCTCAGGCTGAGCACATATCAGCCCAAGTTCTAGATCTTCCCACTCAGAAGTGCTCCTCCTCTAGAGCTCTTGATCTCAATTAATGGCACTCTACTCCATGGTATCAGTCCCCAGATTTGGAGTTCCTTCCACTCTCCTTTCTCTAATTCTCCCCACCGAATCCATCAGCAAATCCTTTTGCCTCTGCTTTAAAAATAGTTCCCACCACCCTAGTTCACTGTGCTCACTGGTCATCTGCTTCCTCTTTTGCTCTGCTCCAGTCAGCTTTCCACCGGTGTTGGTAACATAAATCAGATCACTTTGGTCCTTTAGTGAAGGGCTCTCCGTGACTTCCCATCATACTTAAGACAAAATCCAAAGTCCTTTCCCTGCTCACAACACTCCAGTCACACAGGCCTCCTGGCCAGTCCTCAGCGTGCAGGTTTATCCCTGCCCTGAGACCTTCGTACCTTCTATTCCCACTGACTGGGATGTTTTACCCCCAGAGATGCACAAGGCTGGTACCCTCTCTCACTTATGCCTCTCCTCAAATATCACCTTCCCTGTCTCTTTATCTATAACAGGAAGTCTATTTCTCTCTATTTTTTATCTCTTTTCACCTGCCTTTATTTCTTTTTATAACATTAATCACTGCTTGGCCTGGCATTGTGTATTTATTATATAATATCTATTTGTGTATTTATTTCCTATCATGCCACCTAGAACTAAGGCTTCATGATGGCAAAGACTTTGACTTTTTCCCCATGACTCTATCCTCAGTGCCTAAAACAATGCCCAACACAAAAGAGATGCTAAATAATGTTTGTTGAATGAATGAATGAATGAATGAATGGCTTAGCCCTTTGAGGACCTACCCCATGAGGATGGGAATGGGCCAGTCTCTTCTAGAGAAGGGTGTATATGTGAGCAAAGCTGGGCTCTACTAGCTCAGGAAGAAGAGGAAATGGATGTTGAATAGATGACCAATGGTGTCGGCTACATTGAGCTTGTCCAATTTCTGTGATGACAGAGTAGCCAAGAACAGTTTTGGGAGAGCTCAGCATGTCCCACTCTCTTTTGTTTAAGAAAAGCAGGCAGCAGGAGAGTGTGTGCTGGCTTGCTGGGGCTTGGCCAGGGTGGGAGCACAGGGTGTCTACTCTGCGGGTCCAGAGCAAAACCAAGAAATGAATTGTGACTTCCTGGGGCAGCGGGAACTCGAGGCTGGGCTCCATTTGTTATCTCTGCTGGTGACAGGCTGGTCCCCAGTGATGTCATCTGAGCATCTGCAGGCACCTCTGCCAGGAGTCCACTAACTGGAAATGACATCAGCTACCAGCAAAGTGACTTGGGCGCCCGGCAGACATGTCCCGCTGATCCTCTGTCTGGGGCTCATCTCCTGCCTACCTGGAAGCCTTCTGGCTGGCACTTTGGCAAACAAAGAGGCATTTGAGAGGGAATTAAGTTGACTTTAAAAGATAGCTTCAGAGTGTTTCCCAACACATCGATGCTTACATTGAATTATAGGTACTAATAAAGCTGTCAGAGCCTTGGCGCAAGAACCCAACCCAAGCTGAAGGATCCCTGGGAAATCAAGAGAATCCACCCGGGCCTGGCCCAGCTGGAGGCTCGCACACACACTACAAGGCTAAGAAAGGGCTGAAATTAGCCCTTCCAAATGCCTTGCCAACTGGCCCAAAGGGCTTCCTGTAGCCTGAAAGCAGAAGGCAGGCTTGCTGAAGTTCTCCGTGTTTCATTGTATTCTGGGACTGCCCTGATCCTTTCCCTCTCAAATACTCAGTGAGACCATCACACCTAAGTAACTATGAGAATTTGCAATAATGAGGAAAACTGTTTAGAGCGTTAGGGAAAAAGAGACACCGCGGAAGATTCCTTCCGGGACTTACCTGAGATCAGGAACTTTAGTAACTGGGCTTATTTTTCAAAAGACACACAGACAAGTCCCAGATCTCACTTGGAGTTCTTCTTACTGGGAACTTATTATATGCCAGACCTTATACCAAGTTCTTCACATTCATGATCTTTCAAAAACATCCCTCTGGAAAATAACACAGTAGTGAATAAATAATAATACAAGAATAAACTCTGTGTTTTCCATACTCACAACTATAAACCTACTGTTACTCCACCCTATATATATATTTTTTGAGGACCTATAAGGCTTGGTCTTGAGCCAGATTCTTGGGACACAGTGGGGAACAAGACAGACCCATGCTGTACCCTGTCCCTTGGGTTGGTCATACTAGCAACAATCGCTAACAAGTACAGACGCAGGGAACATCATCGAGTCTGGGGTGCTGTAAGAGGATATATTGGGGGAATCTGAGGTTGAGGTGTCAGAGGAGACTGCATTGAGGAGGTGAAACTGAAGCTAAAAGCCAAAGAGTAAGTGGGTTTTAAGGAAGGCAAAGGGTGTGCCGTGAGAAAGAGGCTGTGTGAGTACCACTGTATTAGTTTCCTATTGTTACTTACAACAAATTCTCACAAACTTGGTGGCTTAAAATAACTCAAAATATATTCTCTTACAAGTGCTGGGGGTGATAAATCCAAAATCAGTCTCACTGGATTAAAGTCAAGGTGTTGGCAGGGTTGGTTCCTTTTGGAGGACCCAGGGAAGAGCCTATTCATTGCTCCTCTCAGCTTCTGGTGGCTGACAGCATCCCTTGGCTTATAGCCTCATCCCTCCAATCTCTGCCTTTGTCCTCACATTGCCTTCTCCCTGTCTATAGTCAAACCTTCCTGTGATTACATTCAGGGCCCACCCAGATAACATAATGGCTACAGTGACAGTTCTGTCAGCCATGGCTAACATCTCCAGCTCATCTGGACCTAAGCCCTTACATTATCCCAGTTTCTCTGAGATGCTGGTGATAGAAATTCAAATCAAACTGGCTTAAGAATGAAAGGGGACTTCTTTTTTTTTTTTTTTTTTTACTTATAAAACAAAAACATGCCGGGAGGAATTGCCATCAGGCATGGCTGAATCCAGGTGCTCAAATAATGTTAAGAATTTGTCATGCTTTATTTCTCAGCACCGTTTTTATTTGTACTGATTTCCTTCTCAGGTGATTTATTTCATGACAAGACATCTACTAACACTACCTGCTTCTGGCTAACATTCCATCCAAGTCCAGTAGAAAGGGCTTCTATTTCACGGTATAGTGGATCCAGCAAAAGTTTCAGAATGAGTCTCATTGACTCTACTTGAGTCACATGCCTGTCCTTAAACCAGCACCCTAATTGACTGGGTTAGGACCATCAATCTCCTCTGGAGCTTCATGGGGTAGGGTCACTCTTATTCAGACCAAGTGGACTAAGGGTGGGAGAGTAGGAACTCCTCAAAAGTAAATTTAGGCACTGTTACTTAAAGAAAGGAAATTGATGGGGGGCTCATAAAAACCCAATAAAGTCTACTCTTCTCACAAACCCCATGTGGTTTTCAGTTTTTGTACTTCGACCTGCCTGATCCCTTCCACCTGAAATATCTTCCCTTGACACTCTACCTGTAGAAATCTTCTCAGGCCCAGATTCAGTGTCTTCATCTTCCAGGGAAACAGCTTCCTTCACCTCCAAGATTGACTCCATCCTGTACTCTGCCCTGTTATCACCCTCTCCACATCTTTCTTTAGACTCAAGTTTTTTTTTCTTTCATTAATGTTATCTGGGCCAGTCCTTCCCACCTCTCCTGACTGGACATGGCCTAGGAAGACCACATGGAAGTTTCCCCCCAGGTCCAGACACAGAAGAGAAACTCATATGATATTTGCAAAATCAATAATTGCCCCTGTTATAGTCATAAGAAAAATTATTCCAAAGACATAATAATAATACTTTAGTAATGAGTTGAAGTAAGATATTGAATACTTCTCACCCTTTCCTGTTGCCTTTCCTCCTCCTCTACTGCCCCCCGCCAAGCACCCCCTTCCCCTTCATAGAATTGGAGACTCTTTAAGGGAGAGGCCTTAGGGAACACTCAATACAGATGCAGAACTGGACTAGACCTGAGTATCCTGACAACCTGTTCAGGAATCTTCCCTTTCTGACCCATTTTCCCTTTTTAAAAAGTATTTGTGCATTCTCATGGCAGCGTTATAGATAAGGTGCAGCAGGTCATCATATAACATCGTTTTGTTCAATGTCATTTTGTTAATCAGCCTATGGTAAAATTGGCTTTGTTATACATCATCTCACTTCAAGTTGCAGAGCCTATTGACAATGTTAAGTAAGGACTTACTGAGTTCTTCTTCTGTTTCATGACGGGAAGACTGCGGCTCAGAAAGATTGAATGGCCTGCCTCCCTCCACGTTTCCATTTGGTAATCCTGCTTTTTATACTCCCCTCATCTGTTCTTCTTAATATGTGTGCATCTTTTGTTGTAATTTTATTTTTCCTATTATATTAAAAGTGTTTAGGTGAAACTTTTGTAATGAAGTGGGGTATTAAGAAAATGCTGATATAAAGAGTAATTCTTGGAAGGACACTCAGACCTGGAGCTGAGGTCCCAGCTTCTCCAGGGCCTGGGCTCCCTCAACGTCCTGCTCCTAGAATGTCCCCACACAGTGGGGCTGCCAGTGGAGGTCCCCCTGAGGAGGCCTGGGGGTTAGGGTTACACTTGGAGCAGAGAAACAATATGATTCACTTCCCATCAGCCCTCAGATGCCTTTTTCTTTCCCCACTAGACATGAGCTCATGGAATTCCGTTTCACGTTCCTTTCGATAGATTTTCCTTTTCCTGGAGTAAGGTTAAATGGAACCATCACAGGGACGCATTCATCAAGAAAAGCCATTGGGTAGTAATAGGATAATTGTGCCAGGCCTGGTACCACCGAGATGATAACTAGTGTTGCTTTAAGAATGTGCAGAGGCCACATGTACGTTTCAGGGCAGCCCCTTTGAAAACGTTGGCATAGGTCCCCAGCGCTGTTTTCCTTCGCGCAGCGTGATGTGAGAACACTATTACAGTGCGTGCCTTGTTTAAGCACAAGCCAGGCACTGTGCGGCCTGGGAGGTGGATTTTGTCCCAGAGGATGGCGGAAAACTTCGGCAGGGATGGATTCAGTTCCTCCAGGCTCAGTGTATATACATTATGATAATGTGTGTTGCCCACAAACTCTGTGGTTATCATACCAATGTAAGGAGCAGCTGGATGTGGAGGAAAGAATGAATGTTTTGATTATTCATATTCTTGATCTTGACATTAAAGGCCCTTTGCATTTGGGTACAGTCTTCCTTTTCACTAATGGCTGATATATACTTTAAGTCGAGAGAGCAAAGACATTTCATTCTCTGTACCAACTGTGATCACCTGGGAGTGACTGCCTGGAATGCTGCGTTGAGGAGGATCCAGAGGCCACATCTTGACTAAGCAGGATGAAGCACCGTGACTGATTAGTGAGGTCTACCATAGGCGAGGGCAGGGAGCTAGCAGTGCACGTCCCTGCCATCCCCCAGCTCTCCCCAGCACACTTGTTCTATTGGGTGGACTACGATATTATACCTTTCTGCCTTCTCCCATATTCTTCCAATTTGTTAAGAATTCTTTTTGTATGTGTGAATATCTGTTAATATTCTTCATGAGTCATTGCAAACTGAAGGCTTTCTATAAAGTTCTTGTCCTAAGCAGGCATATTTTCCTTTCTTCACTGTGCCTTTAGCCTTTGCTAACGCCTTCAGTCACGTCCCATTTTCTAGCTCAAATTAAAGATGTATGTACGTGTGCAATCTTATTTCTTCTGCAGGACTGTAAACTCTTAGATAGTAGAAATCAAATCTCTTTTTTTTATAAACTCTCGCCAGATGCTAAAAGAAAAGCTAGAATCCCAGAATGGGTCTTAGTTCTTTGTCCCAGTGTCCACATTTTACAGATGGGAAGACTGAGACTTAGGAGAAGTTAGGAGAGTTGCTGAAACTCTCACTGAAAATTAGAAACATTGGTTCTAATTCCAGTACTCAAACTCCTGGAATGCTAGAATTGGCAGGGTTCTCTGCAGCTGCTTGGTGAGCTCTGAGGGCCAGGAAGCTCTGAGTAAAAGACTGTGATGTTCTAGTTTCATTGTGATGGCTTTCTGGTCAATCTGACTTTATTGTGAACCACAAACAAATTAGTTTTGGAAATAAACTAGGAGTGAATAGTGAACAAATAAAAATAAATTGGTCCTCTCCCTTCATTCATTCATTCATCCATGGAAAATTATTGACATTATTCTGGGTCCTAGGGATATAACAGAGTACAAAACAAACAAAATGCCATGCCCTTATAGAGTTTAAATTCCAGGAATGTGTGTATTTCTCTCTCTCTCTCTCTCTCTCTCTCTCTTTATTTTGTTCTACTTGTATTAACCCTTTAAATCCTCACAAACTATATATAATATTAACATTATAATCATTTCCATTATGCAAGTAAGGAAATTAAGACCCAGAGAAGTTAAGTAATTTGCTCAATATTACACAGCAAGAAGGTGGTAGAGGCAGGACTTGAACTCAAGTATTCATATTATTTACAGATAGAAAATTGAGACTCAGAGAAAGTAAGCCACTAAGCCAGGGCCACAGAACTGATGAAAGAGCCAGGTTGGGCTCTCTGACTCTCATTTAAGGGTCTTTCCAGGTCACCAGTCTGCCTTTCTTTTCCAAGCGATGGGAAGGGATGGGATAGACAGAATGCATAGTACAATGGGCGGGTGAGATTTGGGAACACGCAATTTCTCCTGCAGGGTAGACATGGGCTGTTTGTTCCTCACCCTGGCAAGATGGCAGAAGGGTGGGGACCAGACTTCTAACACACCAAATATTACCCTAATTGGCTCAAAGGCCATGATTGTATCAAGTTCCAGAAATTATGAGTGAACCAGACCGTTAGGCCACTGCAGCTGGTTGGCAAATTATTGGCTGAAGTGTTGTAATTATTAAATGCAGCAGAGAGAGAGAGAGAGAGCAAGAGAGAGAGAGAGCAAGAAACTCAGACACTTAGTCCAGGATAATTGATCCAAAAATTATGAGTTCCAAGAAGGCCAACACTTGCTTAAATTTAGATTTGGACTCGACTCCTGTCACACGCACACAAATGACTACTGTTTCCTGGACACCCACTCAGCACACACAATCGGCCCCTCAGCTCTGCCAGCCCACAGGAACAAAAGGGATTTTGATTCTGATTATTTTTAAACTTTAATGACAAATCCTTTCCTTCTCCACATTAAAAAATAAAGGCTGTGCATAGTGCCATTAAGGGACTGCTTGCTGCTGCTTGATTCTCGGAGGCACTTACGTTGTTTAAATTTTAATTTCCGGGTTGAAGTTTTTATTGAAAACATCACTATCTTCCTAAACAACAGAAAAAGTTTCTTCTCCTGTCCCTGCACCAGTTTGTTCCTTTACCTGCTCTCACTGCTCCTGCACAGGGGGCTCCTCTGCCTCCTCCGGGCTCAGGGCTCCTGGAAATGCCGCCCTGTAATCCGAATTTGAGATTCCTGCCCTGCACAAAGGGTCTTTAGTAATTTGTTTTCCTTTTGTGAATGAGAGTTTGCCTTAGGGCAGGCTGAGGTCTTAAGTTTGCAAATCCTTTACTACTCGGGGGCGTGTCCCTCCAATCATAATGATATAATGACGTAATGACGTAATGAGGATGATGGTGATAATAATGATAGTGAGGAAACCTGGCCAGCTGCACTCACCTGCGTGACAGGCCTGAGTCTGGGCCCTTTTCCTGCATTTTCTCCTGCGCCCTTCGACACAGTGCAGGGAAGCCAGTTTTACCCCATCTTACAGAAGAGGACACAGGTTCTGAGAAATCATGACATCAGGGAAGGTGAGATATAAGCATTTATTATTGTAGAACAATTTTGGCATTGACAGATACCACTAGAAAGTCAGATGTGAAGGTCTTAGTAAGATCCGAAGAGAGGCGTCTTTTAGTTAGTGCCTGGGTGAACCGGAAGTCTCCATGGCAAAGGGAACATTTGAGCTAAACGTGGGAAGCAAGGTAGGACTTTGAAATGCAGAGAAAAGTCCAAAAAATGTCCTTAGTAAAGACAAGAAAACTGGATGTACCTTTGGGTTTGTCCCATGGGAAGTGATGAGGAGTGGAGTTACAGGCAAGATGTAGGGATTCAGTGGTCAGTTCTTGGAGGACCTTACATATTAACCTAATGGTATTGGCCTTTTCCCGATGCATACAGGAGTAATCAGATGGTTTTAATCAAGAGAGTGACCACATTGGAAGTGCAAGTTTGAAAGATCACTCTAGCGAAGGGTAAATGAGAATTTGGAAGAAGTAAGACAAGAAGCAGGGAAACTAGAGAGATGGCTATTGGAATAGTCTTCTCAGCCCTATTTCTTACCTTGCCGTGTTCTTGGTGCCTGGCCTTGAGTCCCCACCCTCCACCTTGGACTCCAACTTGCCCACTGGTCCCAGCCTGCCCGGAGATAGCTCTCTGCTGCCCCCACCTGGCCCAGGCAGCACCTGCCACAGTTCACTTGCAGGGCCCTGCCCAGGAAATCTAACGTACGTAGTCAATATCACTAGAATCATGCAACAGCTACTTTGCTAGCCAAGATGCAGAGCGCGTACTATGTGCCAGGTACTGTTCAAGTCTTTTACATGTATTACGTGCTTAGCTCTCACAGGAATTCTATAAACTGGCTACTTTATTACTTTTCATTTCACAGGTAAGGAGAGTGAAGCATAGCTCTATTCTATCCCCAGCATGGTAAGAAGTGAGAGTTATGCCAGAAGCCTGCCTAAAGTATGGGATTTCTGCATTACGGTCACTTCTGTCCAGATCCCGTGGAGCCCGAGTGGCTGCCCCTCGGGGTGAGATGAGGGTGTGGCTGCTGCTGGGATGTGACTTGGCTGGAGAGGGCAAGAGGGGTGGAAGTGGAAGGAGGAGAGTGATCAGGTCCAGGATCGTCGCGTTGAGAACTGGGGCCAAAGGGAGAGACAGAGCTTCACACAGGCCATGGAGGCAGGAGAGTGGGGAGACAGAAACAGAAAAAGCAGAAAAGAGTGTGGAGGGTACCAGAGCAAGACCTCAGGCCCCCAGGGTGCCTGGCATGGGTGCTTGAGGCTGGCTTTGTGTGTGCATTGGTTCTTACTGCTCAAAGTAACTTTTCAGAATTGACATAATTTGGGGGTTAAGGTACTGACTCTTAGGAGATTCCTGTTAAGAAAAGCCCACTGGCATCTTTGGAGCTGAGAGCAGGGCCCTGAAGAGGCTGGGGACAGACAGGGTAGTTTTTCACAGGAATAAGCAGGGCTAGGGCACAGCTGGCAGTCAGCAGGAGGGAGCAGGCCCAGAGAGGTGTACAGGGGCCAAATGCTAACTTCTCCCACTTCCCAGTTTTGTCTGGGGCCAGCCCTGGGCACAATGATAGTATTTCTTTAAAACAATTCTCAGGAAGGCCGGTGTGAGAAGGGGAAGAGCACCTTTCCCCAGTTAAGTATTTCCTGCCAAGTTAAAGGCCTCTCTGGAACCGGCTGATCTTGTGGCCATGTGGGTAGGAGTGAAAGCTGGGCGTGTGGTCATGTGTACTCATGCTCAGCGTCACGTCTTCCTTATGTCCAATATACCATCTCACTCCCCCAAGTGCTTACTGTCCTCTGGCTGATGGAGAAATGTAGTTGCAGCTGAGCCCCTCCCCAGACGGGCTAATGAGAGGATGTGAATAAGAGTGGGAAGGAAACCATTTGGGCAGTGTTACTCAGGTTATTGTTGGCAAGAAACAGAGACCATCTTAAACAAGAGAGGTTTGTTGTAAGGTTGTGTGTAGACCAGAACTGGAACTTCCCTATGCTTCAAGCCAAGACAGCCTATGGACCCGCTTCTCTCTTGGTCTCTTTCTCATGGGCTGGGAGGTCCTGTGTTCATAGCATCTCTGCTTCCATCTGCTCTCATCAAATCTCAAGGTAAAGTGGATCATTGTGTCTATAGGCTACAGCCCAAGTTGTGCAGGATGTCTGTGTGACTGGCGTAGCTAATTACTGTTGGTGCCACTGGAGAGTGTCCTTCATGGCAGTTTCATGTGGGTGCTATCTGGCCAATGGACAGGCCTCTTTGGATGGGATGTCCACCTGTGAGCCAGTCACTGATCACCTGGCACTAAGAATGGCTTATGGCTGCTTCCCTCAGCAGAGGTGCAGATGGGTTGTTTGGGGACAGGAGAGATCATACAAGCTGGGCTCAAGCATCATAAAGACACGTGAAAGACAGGGAAGCATCTGACTTTGGTTTCCATGCAAGCCATCCTAGGAGTAGGAGAAGGAATGAAGGAACGTAGAAACCAGAAGGATATGCATAAAAACAAAAGAAGTATTTTCTGGATCCACAAAAGCCAGAACTAAAACATACCTTAAAGGGAACCTGGTCAAATGTCCCTAAGGTGACAAATGGGGAGACTGAGCATCAAAGAGGGAAACTGACCTGGGAAGCATAAATCAGTTCTTCCTTCATTTCTATGCTGTCTTCTTTTCTCCAAACCCATCTGTATAGGAGAAGAGATTTCTCAAAGCAGACGATTTAATGGGTCAACCAACCTCTTTAAACATAAGGGACAGATCTGTACCATTATGGGGACTCACACTGAGAAACGCTTAAGTAAAGAACTTGTTAAGGAAGGACACTTGAAGTACATGGGATTAAGAGTTAAATGTACGAAAGATCAAACCACAAAAGTGAAAGAAAAATTAAAATTAAATTTTTATTAAATATCTGCATTAGGAATGGCTTTATAATCTTAAAATCAATATAAGTACCAAAGGGAAAGATTGATATATTTGACTATATAGAAATATAATGCTTCTGTATGAGAAAATTAACATAAACAAATTAAAGTGAAAAACTGGGAAAATTGGCACAAATGTCAAAGGATTAGTATCCTTACTGTAGTATGGAGATTTCATAAAAATTGATAAGAAAAACATTAAGTTCTTAATAGATAATGAGGAGAGGATATGAAAATGCATAGAAAAAGAGGAAATATATGATTAATAAACATTTGAACAAAGTCTCTGCTATACTATTCAGAGCAGTGAAAATTAAAATAGCAACCAAAGGGTCCTCTCCCCCACTTTTCTGACCCAAATTAGTAAAGATTACAAAGAGTACCTGGGGCCGGTATAAAGATAATGAAACAGCCACTCTTCTACACTGAGGAGGGGAGTTTACAACGATACACTCATTTTGGAAAACAGTTTGGGAATAGGTATCTGGGAATTTGTCATAGAAAATAATCTAGAATTCAGATATTTGTTCAAATATTATCTATCATAATGAACAATTAGAAAGACCTGTGTACCACCCCAGAGGAACTCCAAACTGAATCGTGGTTCCTCCACATGCAAGAATGTGCAGCCATGTTAGAATATTTCCGACAACCTGTGGAAATGCTAACGTCACCGTGTTAACATCAAACCTGTGCACACGCAGCACGAATATAAAAAGGGCACAGCAGAAAAGCACGCATGCCAAAACGTTTGTGTTTCCTCTGCTAAATGAGTATTCTGGTTATTTATTTTTATTTTATTCTTCAATCAGACTCAACATGTATTATTTTTATAACAAAATAAATCAGAAAAAGATGGGTGTGGAGATTAATTTTATACCCAAGTGAAGTGAGTAAAAGGGACTGACAGAGTGGGAGAAGAAACATGTGGTGGAGCAGTGTGATGAGTCAGCCTCGCAATTTGGGAAGGCCTGATCCCGCCCCCGGCTCTGGGGGTGGGCCGTGATTGGTGTAACTCAGTCAGTGTAACCCCTCCCCCTCACCTGGCAGCAAGTTGATTTTGGTAACCCAGACGCAAGCCAAAGAGACTGTGGTAGGTCCTGGGGACCCAATAGAGTGAAGCGAAACAGTTTGAATTGGTGTCTATGGGATCCCTTCTCTCCAAGGAAGCATGCAGTCCCACTGCTGCTGGTTGCCATCCTGCAGACTTGAGGGAAGCCATCCTGTAAGCAAAGCCAATGTCAAGGGGAGGGCAGAAGCTGGAGGACGACAGAGGAGCAGCGTTGCTGCTCCCCCACCTCAGAGCTGTTCCACTGAGTGGACTTAAAGTGCATTAAGTCGGTTTGAGGTTTTTGGCTTACTTTTCATAATGTTACTTATAACTCTAAGATTTCTTGATTCAGGGAGACATCCCAGATTATTACCCATAGACAGATTAAAGCAGAAATAGAACAGAACATAGGAAAAGGTGAAGGCACATGTCTGACTTCAATAAGGAGAGAAAAGAGCCTGGGAACGAGGCCTAGCAACCAAGATGCATCCTGGGAAGAAGCAATGCGAGAAAGAGGGAAGCCCTTTAGAAATGAAGATCCACACAATCCAAACTCTGCCTCATCACACCTTATCTCACTTCATCATCTCGGTGGTCCTGCTAAACCCCCCAGGCTGGAGGAAGAAAAGAGTGATGTTTCCCTAGAGCAGCGATTTTCAACCGGCACACTGCAAGAATACTTATTTATTTATTTATTTATTTAGAACATGAAATTTTATTTAGCAGTCTGTTTGAGGTAAAGAAGTCCGAATGATTTTCACACACCCCGAAAAGAAAACTAATGAAGATTAAGTTGCGTCACTTAACTGGTTAAACTTGAGCTTTGAAGAAAACCCAACTCTCCGTAATAACTTGGCCCTGTTGATTCCAGGTATTTGCAGGTAGAGATCACCTTAACTCATGTTTTATCTCCACTCTCCAGTAGCATGTCTAACATTTACCAGTGTTTGTTGGGAGTGGAGAGGCCTATGCCACAACAGTTACAAATTAAGATGCATAATGACTCTAGTTCTCTTCATCTGGAGAAATGAATTTGAAAGTTAGCATAATAAAAATCCTGGTCAGCTGATCACCATGAGATAGTCAAAGCAGTCTTCCCTTGTGCTCATATTAGTAGGTGGAGTGGAGCTGATTGGCGCAATCCCAGAATGGGGGTGGGGGCTTAGAATTCCTTTCTGAGTGTTTTATTGCCCTGGAATAGCAGTGTTGGCGCAGAACATTTCTGTCATTAACTGCGAGAGTTTTTAAAACATGCAATCCCTGACTATTTAGTCAGGGGCACTGACCTCTTTTTTCTTAGGTTGTCAAATAAAAAATAACAACAGCCAAAACAATAGCCATCCGGTATAATTGAATCAAAATTATACCAATTTTTTTGTTAGGTTGGCAAAAAAAATTAAAGTATTTTTTGGTGTGCTGAAAAAGATTAGTAATTAGTTTATGTGTGCCATGAGATGAACAAGGTTGAAAATCTCTGCCTTAGAGGGATGTTTTTGTTCCCTCTTGATGTGCTAAATAAATTCTAGATGGTCTCTGAGAATTGGGAAGTGCTCTGCTGGTCACCTGGATGAACAATGATGCCACCAAACACACAATACCTTGCAACATGTGCTGGTGTGCATGCTCCACCCATGACTGACTGTCAAAGAGCTTCCAGTGAGAGATGAAAGTAGGGAAGCTTTGCAAGATCTATGTAGTCCCTGAGTTTCAATTTGAAACAGAAAATCATTAGCTCTAGATTTGAGGAAGAAAATCCTCAGCTCATCTAAGCAATTCTCACTTTGAAATTAAATACAAGTTGCTACCCAGGTTTTGCGGAAGAGCTGAAAACGCATGTGCACATGCATATACACATACACACCCCAAAACACTAAAATCATGATTTTTGCATTTGATACCAAAGTTTCCAGGAGATCTCTGTGTATTTGACAGGCTTTGTCACTCTACGCAGTCTCCCAAATGATTTCAACTGTTCATTTAATCATTTATTCCTTTAACAAATGTTTACTGGGGACCTACTGTGGGCCGTCCATTATGCTAGGGTAGAGAATATAAGAATAAATAGAATAAATTAAATATATTTATTTAACCCTCTTTATATGCCAGCACCATAGTAAGCACTTGCATTGTATTATTTATTGCATTTCATCCACTGACACAAGCCTGTAGCTCAACACTATTATTTTACTTTAATTTTACAGAGGAGGCAACTTAAAAGTTCAGTAGTTAACTTTCCTAAGATTATACCATTTCCAAGAGGTAGAAACAGCATTTAAACCAACAGCTTACACACGCTTAATTAACCTTGTGCCAAAGGGAAGACAGAAGCCCAAATAATGAGTTAAATTCCCATGGGATCATATGTATATGGCACTGGGGAAGCTAAGAAGGTGACTATTCATTATGACCTAGGGAAGGTTTGAAAGAAGAATGGTCATACGACCTGAATCCTGACAAATATGGAGAGAAACAGGAGGTACGGGAGATAAAGTATATACTTAGCAGAGAGCAGAGATGTGGAGACCAACGAGCGTGGTGTGCCCTTGCTTAGGGAACACCCTAAGTTTATTGTGACTGGAGAAACTAGTTTAGTGGGGCAGCGGCAGGAAAGGGATGATGAGAAAGGTTTAATTTTCCAAACTAAGGAGTTTGAACTTGACCTCGTGGGGAAGGGGAGCCAGCAGAAGTTTTCAAGCCAGGGGTAACAAGATCAGATTCGTGTTTTAGCATGATCTCGTAGGTAGCCTGTGTGTCAGGGGGATTGAAGAGGGAGAGACCAGATGTATGGAAACTTGTTGGGGAGGACTCTAAACTCCTGGCAGTGAAAAGAAAAGGACTTGAGCCATTCCAACCCCCACCTTACAATCATTAGAAACTAGTCTCAGTTTGGAGTTCTGTTTTTCTAGAGTTATGGCTGCAAATGGAGCAATGTAATACAATAAAGAGGACTTGGGTTTCAACCTTTCTGTCTTCAAATCCTGGCTCTACCTCCAACCTAGTAATGTGTGATCATCAAACTTCACTTTTCTCATATATAAACTGGTAATAAGACCTGACTCATAAGATATAGGGAGTGTTAAGTGCAGCAATTTATGGAAAGTGCCTAGCATAAAGAAATGCAATAAATGGTCATTCCATTCCCTACCTCTTCATACAGAGAAATGACAGATTGGTATACAGAGATTAGAAGACCTGCCACATACTGACAACTTCCAAGACTGAATAACACATTTAGCCTTCTGATCCCATTTTAAAATTTTATTTATTTTTTATTGTTGTTCAAGTACAGTTGTCTCCATTTTCTCACCACCATTTTTCTCTGCCCTGCCCCACCCACCCTCACCTCCCACCCTCAACCTTACTCTGCCTTTGGCTTTGTCTATGGGTCCTTTATACATGTTTGTTGATGGCCCTTCCCCTTCTTTCCCCTGTTATCCCTCTCCCCCCTCCCCTTTGATTACTGTCAGTTTGTTCTTTATTTCAGTGACTCTGGTTATATTTTGCTTGCTTGTTTGTTTTGTTGATTAGGTTCCACTTATAGGTGAGATCACATGGTATTTGTCTTTGGCTGCCTGACTTATTTCACTTAGCATAATGCTCCATCCATGCTGTCGTGAAAGGTAGGAGTTCCTTCTTTCTTTCTGCCGTGCAGTATTCCATTGTGTAAATGTACCATAGTTTTTGATCCACTCATTTACTTAGCACTTAGGCTGTTTCCAGAACTTGGCTATTGTAAATTGTGCTGCTATGAACATTGGAGTGCATAGGTGCTTTTGAGTTGGTGTTTCAGGATTCTTAGGGTATAATCCTAGCAGTGGCATTGTTGGGTCAAAAGGCAGTCCCATTTTTAGTTTTCTGAGGAAATTCCATACTGTTTCCCACACAGGTTCCATACTGTTTCCCACACAGGGGCTGCATCAGTCTGCATTCCTATCAACAGTGTATTAGGGTTCCTTGATTTACTAAATTGATTATTTTTTAGCACGTTTTTTCTACCACTCCAGTTATATTAGTCAGGGTAGACTAAGGTATGCTACAGTAGCAAATTAATCCTGGAATCTCAATGGCTTGGTAACATAAAATTTTACTTTTTAGTCATTTTACATGATCAATACCAATCTTTGGGGGACTTTACTCCACATTGTCATTCAGGGACCCAAGTTGATAAAGCCCCCACAGTCTTGTAACTGCACACTTTGGAATGCAAGGTCTCCAAGGGTTCTACAGAAATGGAAGAGAGAGATGGAGGAAGTACACAGGCTTTTAACTACCTTGAATCAGAAGTGACACATGTCACTTCAACTTATGATCTCTTATTCTGAAGTAACTACATGGCCCATGGCTAACTGCAAGCAAAACTGGGAAATATAAGAAAGGACATGGATATTCAGAGAGCACTCATTGTTCTGTTACACCAGTGATTGACATATAAATTTTTTTTCAAAGTGTATATTCTTTGGGTTAGCCTCCAGTTATCATTGACGATGGAGTCAGTCTTTCTTGCGTTGGTTCTCATCGCAGGACTTTTCTTCAGAGTAACTCAGCATGGAAAGCTTTCCCACACTCTACACTGTATGAATCTTCCAATAATAGGGCTGGAAGAATCCCAGGAAGAACCTCCAGGTCAATCTTTGCATGGAGACTTGGTCGCCTAAATTGGTAAGTGACCCACCAAAACATAGATTTTTGTTTTGACTCGTGGTACTTCAACAAATGAGTGACAAGAAAGCTTCTATTGGTGCTTGGCATGGGTTTGACTAGAGCATAGATAGTTGGCTCATGGAAGATAGCCCTCCCCCAGACTCCCACCGCACATAAACTTTGAAGGTAAATAAGCCTTTTTGTGTTTCAAAATCACTATTTTCTCAGTTTAGGAACCCAATACATTCTACACCACAATCATCCATGGTATCCAAGTCCTGCCTTAGATGTACTGGTCTGTGAAAAAGGGTCAGGAAGCTTGTGTAACAATACTTGCTCCTGCTTTGAAGGAAAGCTTAACCCATTTTTGCATTAGGGTTCACTCATGGGTACTACATCTCTGGGGCTAGGCAGGATGAAGGTAGAATGGCTGCGTGTAGTTGCAAAGACTGACCTCAAAGAGTTACCACTTACAGGATTTATTGGGAAACAGCCCCCTGCATCAAGATGGCCTTGTGGGAGTGGAGCCACCCAGGGTACATTCTTCCTTGGAGGATCGGATTGCTCTGTGCCAGAGATGAAATAAACCACACATTGTTCCCCATGCACTGTTGGTGCCAACAACGGGGAAGTGGGCCAGTGCTCTACAGTGGCACCATGTGGCAGGGAAGAGCTTTGCCAGCAAGGAAGGCAGCCGAAGAGCAGATACCGGAGCTCTCGCTCTGCAGTAGATGTTCTATAGACACTGTTAGACAGGAGCCCTTGTGGTGCTCAGGTAATTGGAATGTAGAGTTCTCAAGAGCATGCTGCTGAACGCATCATCTATCTGGTGTCTGGAAGCTTAACCTATTTGAAATTGAGTTTGGAGAAATGGATGAGATATGAGGAAACCTAGCCCTGAGTTAGGCAGAAATTCATACTGGTTATATCCAGATGGGAAAGCGGAGACCCAGACAGAAGGCTTACCTGAACAAAAATGGTGAAAAGTGCCAGAGCTAGCTTCATACCCAAATCTCCTTACTCCTAGTTCAGTGCTTTTGCTATGGAACCAAACTGCCCACAGTAAAATCTTAAAAATCTAGAAAGTCTCAAGGTACAACTCTTTTTTCTTCTCTAGTATCCCCCTTTTCTTGTTTCTTTTCCTACCTTTCTCATATTTCTTTTGCTATATCTGATTCACACAGCTACTCTGGACCTGGGCAGCGATAGACAAGGGGAGGACAAAGGTAAAGAACATACCATGGGGATTTACATACATCTGAAAGGCAAAATTGGAGCCCTGATGTTAGAAATGTCAAATTAATACAGATAAACTCATTTGGTATATCTGATACCATTGTTCAAATCTGGCCCCATAGGCTTCCCTAAATCACCAGGGTCAAGTCTTGGTTCAAGCGACTTTGTTTACGCAGTTCACACTCCTCCTTATCAGACATAGGAAACCATGTACATGGAGTCAGGCATATGAGAACTGTGTGTGAAAATCATTTAACCCCTCTGACCCTGATTTCATTATCTGTAAATTGGACATGCTCATAACTATTTCATGGGATTAAGCAAGACAATGTAATACTGTACCTCTTAGAAGGACCTGATAAGAGCGGTAGATATTTTAACAACCCTTGGTTTCCTTCTCCCTTTTCAGGCTCACTGCTGGTAACACGGAATGCTGACATGGGAAGAATCTAGGGAGCAGAAACCACAGGACTCTTGTTGCACTCTTGCCAGCCCACCTGGGTGCTTGGCAAATGTCTCAACACTTGACACAGCTAATTCTGAAAGTCAGATGCTATGATAAAGAAACATGGGAGGAAAAACTATTGACCTATTTCCTGGAGAAAGGAAAAAAATTCTGCCAAAACAAAGATGTTTCCAGAGAGTGGGTTGGTTTTGATAAATAATTAACTTGGGCTGGTTTCATTGTGTCTGGAGCAGTAATTACAACAGCATGTTCACGCCCTTGGAGTTCTGTTGTCACATTTTCCACAATAAAATCTCCTTTGAAAAAAAATGTGTTCAGAAACTTGACTATAAAATAGCGCTCTGGTCTGAAGAATGCCATGAAAACTTTCACAGTTTACGTGTAACGTTTTTAATTGGATCAAATGATGCTCTATTGTTTCCAAGTGGCTTCAATTAAACCAAGGTAAATGAAATTGTGTTGCCTTGGGAGGCATTTCATAACCACCAAAGGGAAGGAGGGAGAAACCTTTTGTTGTCCTATTGAGAATATTGCTCCATCATTCTATCAACCCTGACACATATCTTTCTCTGTGCTAGGTGCTGGGGCTGCTTGGCAGGTAGAAATAGCAGGGGCTTTCATCTGATACTAAGCTCAAAATCTAACTGAAGAGATGATAGTTTATGATGTATCGGAAAGAGTACTGAATTCAAGATACTGATTCAAATTGAAGTTCTGGCCAAAAAAATGGAGGCAGAAATAATGTACGTCACTTCCTGGCTTGGCCCTGAAGACATCCTGAGTTGTTCTCCGTACTTAATTACACACACCCATTTTCTGGTCTCCCAACTGGATGCCGAAGATCTGAAAGAGAACTCTGGGATGGAACCACTAGCAAAAAAGAGATTTGATTCTTGGATCACTGTATATAACTTCCCTCTAAATAGCCAAATGGACTATGATGCAAGTGAGAACACACTTTTCAAAAGCCAGAGATATTCGGGCTCTTTGTTATAGCATTTAGCCTACCCTCACTAATACAGACTACGGGAAGCAGAAAACCATGTGAGGAGGGGCCAGGGGATACTCCTAATGGTGGATTAGTAGGGGTGATTTTTGATATGAGCATGCTCAATATCCAGTTTGAAGTCATTAACCCAGCCATGATAAAAACCTTCATTCATCTCAGCCCTGCCCAAAATCACAAGTGTTTTGTGAGGATTAGTTTTTAGTGAAATTTCATAAAAAAGGATGAATGTCCTATCCGACAACTCAGAAAAGAGACCACACCCACAGAAGCAGAAGTCTCAAGGCAAATATGACTAAAGCACATAAGTCCTCTGGGAATTTTCAATAGACTCACGCAAGACATGAAATGAGATTTTGACTCATTTTTGTCTAGACTGTAAAGGGGCAGGGAGACTCCCACTGACCTCAGGGTTACCAGGACTTAAGTCTCAAAACAAACCTGCAATCGAGCCAGCGCTGAAGCCGAGGTCTCCTTCCAAGCCCTGCCCGGCTCCCAGCCTGGTCCCCATGTTGCCACTTTCTCCTCCGCTTTTTCATGGCCTCTCAGACGGCAAGGATGCCATGTTCTAGGGAATCCTGTTTGTCAAGAAATCCAAAGGCCCTGCATCCTTTCGCGACAGGACTGGAGTCCGGCTCCAGATTTTGCATAAATAGAAAAAATGAAATCTTTGTGGAGCAGGGTAGCTTAGTCCTCATCCTTGGGATACATCTGCTTATGAATCAAGGTTGGGTTCTATGATATTCCTGGGATAGATATTCATCTATTTTTTTAAACTATAGTTGAAGAAGCTTGGATTGGCTATGATTAACATCCACTGAATTCATGCCAAAGGACAGTGGAATGATTTTCATTGGGTCAAGTTTCTCCACAACTCTCAAATAATACATATTTAGATGTGAATTTTAGATTCAGAGTCTTCCCTTTGCTACTCTTTGGAGAGTCTTGCCAGGTGGATGTGTTAACTTTCCAGGCCGATGGCTGAAATTCAAACCATTGTTTTCCTCTGGGATTTTTGTCAGTCTCCTGAAGCCTCAGGGCTGGGATTCACGAGGCATCCCCTGTGCTGTTCACAGTTCATGTGCTCTCAGATCCAGGGCGATTGAGTTACACATCAGAACCCAACACCTTCCTGCCCCTGCAGTCTCTCCCTGGGCAGCCCAGAAACCAAGGCTAATGGTACTTCTCAGAAATCCAAGTGTATTATTTATCATTTCATGAACTTCTAGCAGTGGGAGAGTACTGAGGGATGGTCTGATACAAACTGGTTACTTAGCAGCTGGGCAAAATGATACCCAGAGAGGTAAAATGATATCAAGAAGGTTACACAGTGAGTCTGAGTCATAAACAGAAGCAAAAATTGATAGTACATTTTTTAGTACACTTAAATTTTATTTAAGTATAATGTAAAACAGTACAGGTTCAACAGAAAGAGGAAAAAATGAAAGGTTTTGACATTAGAGCATGAAAAAGAAATCAATGGAAGATATCTCAAAAAGATTTACAAAACTTCCTTCTTCCCAAATTAACAAGAAAAAAAATTGAAGCAACTATAGCACAGACTAAACCATTAATTTGACATTAGGGAAGTATCCCAATCTCATAGTCTGAGTGTTGTGAAAAGCAGTTTTCAGATTCAGAACCATGTGGACAGAATTGAAGGACAAGGTCTGGCATCAACGCACAACTCCCCTTAGAAAAAATACTGCAACAGAACAAGAAGTAAGAGGAGGAACAGCTGAATTTTGCTAATAGGTCAGATTTGGATTGATTAAGATTAAGGTTGTTCCAGGTATAAAAAAGGGGATTACTGCCTGTTGAAAAAGCTTTTACCCATAGTTGATTTAAAAAACAAAACAAAACACACTACAATGCCTGAGATGGAATTGCTACCAGGTTTTCCTTTGACCTCTGACAGGGCAGATGGCATGAGAGGCATAGAGGAATCACTTCTCAGGATTCCCTGTTTGGGCTGATCCAACAAACTCAGTAGGGTGTGGAAATCAACACAGCTGACCCAAGTCAAAAGCCTGTGAGAAATAAGGACAGCACCTTTTTAGAGCCAACTACCCTGAGAGGAGAACAAGCTCAAGGACAAAGCTCACCTCTTATTCCTCCATGAGACAGGGGAACCGAATCACCAATATGGTGGTACTATCCTCAGCTATTCCCAAAAAGGGTCGAAAAAGAGAGCAAAGACAAAATTCCCTAAGTGGTTACACAAAGCCTCAGATCCTTGTCCACACCCTTTGGGCACTTACATGACTGGAGAAAACAAAACAAAACAAAACAAAACAAAACAAAAAAACATCCAGAGCTACAGCTAATGTTCCAAGGAAAAGATTCATACAGTGTTTAGGGCAACAGGAAATCCACACTAACCTGGGAAAGCAGCAACTTCAGACACACTGGCTCTGTTCAAAGAAGAGTGAAAAGAATCCCCTGCAGTATGAAACCACAACAAGAATTAGCAAACATAAGTAAGAGGAACATAACATGAAGAATACAAATAGAGTAAATATTGAAAGAAGGCATATTAAGGGAAATTCAAGGACATTTTAGTTGCAACATAGACTTTGCAAAATGGGAGATTTATTGATATTGATAATTATGCAACTTATTAAAATAGAAAAAACTAGTAAAGAAAAGAAAAAAGAAAGTGAAAAATAATGTACTGTAAACTGTAAAATATAGCATTAGCTTCCAAAAACCAAAATTAATACCTCAAAGTCGATGGTATAAACACAGCACTGAGGAAATAACAGAATTGAGAGAAATAGGAAAAGATGAAAGTATTCACCAATATGGTAACATGATAGGGAGAACTGGCATTGAAGAGCAAAACATAAATTTGGAAAAAAGAAAGCATTTTAAGTGGAATAGAAATGTGACTCTAAGACCTAAGAGAAGAAACTTTTTAAATTTGAAGGAATAATTGATTTTCTGTTTTGAAGGGCTCACCTTATTCCAGGAAATTTAGCAGAGAAAAAAGGTCCTCAAATATAGTTTAGTGAAGTTAATAGATTTCAAAAAAAAGGAAAAAGTATATCTTAAACTTCAAGACAAGTTACCTAAGGAGAAACATAAATTAGGTTGAGTTCAGGATGCTAGAAAATAACGTGCAAGCAATAGGAATTCTATAACTAGTTAGGTTGCCACCAATGTGTAAAACCAACAGAAAATTGTTATCAAACAGAAAAGGTCTTGGGAAATATTTTACCCATGTACTTTTTATGAAAAATCCTCTTAACAATGTAGCTTACCCAGGAGATTTTTAAGACCAGTGAAAGTAAAAGAGCTCAAGAAAAAGGAAATCTGAGTATTTTTATTGAACATTAAGTATGATAAACATATAATTATGCTTAAAGAAATGTGGTAATTATAGTTTAAATGGTTTGCAAATGTTATAATTTTTAAAGAAAAATAAAGTAGTGCTAAAATTAGAAACAAAACAATAATAACAAGATCTCAAAAATAACAGTGTAATAGATTGGAGAGAAAATCCTAGAGTATCCCAGAGTAATTACATTTCATTTCTTATTTTATCATGGGGGGATGGATGAAATTAATGATTGTCCATAGATTTGGTTTTAAAAACTATAGTTTAATTTCATTTATAAAGAGTAATATAGAAATCCAAAACAAGTTAAATATTTGCAATTCAATGAGATTCTTGAATTGGGCTTCTATTATGTTCATGTTCTTGAAATATAATAGTAAATGTAACAGATAAATTTTCTGTCCCTCATAGAGCTTATATTTTTCACCATGATAAACAATGATTTATGCTAGAAAAACAAACATGGATTAATACTTATGGCACCTACTTATATAATTTCAGATCATGAAAAGGTTTTCAGTTGTGCATGTAACTAGCTGGGGAGTCACCACCCTGTCCTGGGCAGACCGGACAGGAGCAACTCTCCTAGGATCCCTAGGAGAGGTAAGGACACAGGGCAAACCGCTGCTCCCAAGACGGGTGAGACAGGCAGGGAAACACAGGGAGTAATGGTTTCCTGGAGCAGAGAATTCCAAGGGGAAACCTCAGTGGGAACCAGTACCTGGAAGCAGTGGTGAGGTAGGATAGCCTGAACTGCAATCAGCCAACTGCTGGGGCTAAGTATGGACAACTCCAATATTTAAAAATTCCAAGGAGAGCCAAGCATAGGGGGACCCTGCAATTTTGTGAGATTCACCTCCAGGAGCTCCATCCAGTTCCCATAAATATCAGAGAAAAAAACCCTCATGCTCTGGAATGGGGTGGCAACAAGGAGCCAGGGCATTCTGTTCTTCTTAATGGGGCCTGCTCTCTGTAGAAACTGGTTGGCTCGAGCCTAACCCGCTGGGGTGTTATCAGAACCTAGCTGACCTGGGGAAGAGAAATACCCTACTCCAGCTCACTCTAGCAACCCTCTCCCACCTCAGGGGGAAGTAACTGAGGCATGGGCTCACGAAAAGACGGAGCCCTGATCATAGAGCTATAGAACGCTTCTCTCCCCCCTCATTGTTTTATTGAAGACCTAATTACAGCAGGTCTTTTATCTGGCACATTAAATCTGGCTATCAAGAAAAAAATCATAAGGCATACTAAATGGCAAAAAACACAACTAGGAGAGACAGAGCAAACATCAGAACCAGACATGGCAGAGCTGTTGGAGTTATCAGAGTGGGGATTTAAAACAACTATAATTAATATGCTAAGGGCTCTCATGGATAAAGTAGTCCGCATGCAAGAAGAGAAGGGAAAAGAAAATCCTAAGAAAGAACCAAAAAGAAATGCTATACGTACACAGACACACACACACATAGAAATGCTAGAGATCAAAACCACTATGACATAAATAAAGAATGCCTGCGTCAGGCTTATTAGTAAACTGGACGTAACAGAGGCAAGAATCTCTGAGCTTAAATCAGATGAAGAGGTGACTATAGTAGAAAGACATGAAGAGATGCAATGACGCTGACTTTGAGGATGAAGGCAGAGGCCACGAATCACACAATGTGGGTGGAAGGGCAAGGAAGTATATTTTCCCCGAGAGTCTCTAGAAGGATAGTCCTAACCAACACCTACACTTTTGCCCAGTTGATTCCTAAGTTGGACTTCTCACCTACAGATCTGTGAAGTAGTAAATTTGTATAATTTCAGCTGCTAATTTTTTAATAGATGGTTATGGCAGCCATACTAACACAAAACAAATACACTGACCACCTCCATTATGATTGTGGAATGTTGTGAATATGAATATTACAAAGGAAACAGCAATCATTGCTTGTAGGTCACATGGTTGTAAATAGATGGAACACTCAACAAACTATTAGAAAACATCAAGTGTTCAGAGAAGAAAATCATTTACATATTAATGTAAAAAAGATAATAGCTTTTTTATATTTAAATAATAAACAGCAAATATAATGCAGTAAAAATCCCAGTTACTGTAGCAAAGGCCATGAAATATATAGAGTAAATATAAAACGTGCACGGTGTCCCTGAAGAAAGCTAATACGCAATACTGAACAATATAAAATAACATGAAAAATACAGTTATGTTCTTTTCTGACATAAACACTTTTAATATTGTAAAGAGTCTCTAAAATTAAATTTAACAAAATGAAAAACAACTTACCAACTGTCTTAGTAATAAAAACTTGTTAAAATTACTCTAAAACACATCCCTGGAAGATTAAATATGCAAGGTTAGGAAAAATAATACCATACAAAGTATTTTTTTTTAACTACAAAACTATGTTAATTAAAACAATGTGCTACTACTTGAGGCTAGAAATATAGTTCCATTGACTATAATTGATTAGTTCAGAAGTAGATTTAAATAAATATGGGAATATATTATATGATAAAATGGTATTTCAGATTAGTGATAGGAAATATAGATTTTAGCAAATATAATAACAGTGAAAACAAAAAAAGATGAATTCATACTTTGTTTTAGATGAAATTAATTCCATGTAGCTCTTATATTTAAATATAAAAATTAAAGTTATAAATATTTAAAAATAGAGATATTATATTAAAATTTTTTTTAGGATTAAGGAGGCAGGCCATAGCATAAAACTCATAAACCATAAAGGAAGATATTGACTACATTAAACATTTCCATATAAAGAAAAATATATAAAGTCAAATTTTAAGATTAAACTGAAACATTCTCAAGAAAAAATATCATAAAATCCAATGTTAAATTGGATAAAAATACACCCAGCCATTGAGAAAATAATAAATATGAATAGTGCATAAACATCAGAAGAGATATTCCACTTTACCTCTAATAATATAAATGCACATAAAATCTATGATATGCTTTCATTGTACCATATTAGATCAGTAAAGTGGGAAAATAGAGACAATATCGAGGCTTGGCAAAAATGTAGGAACTGGGAACATTTAAGTATAAGCTGATACATGTGAAAGTTAGCACTATCTACCTGAATGACAGGATGCTTAAGGATGTAAGATGTGTATGTCTTGTGATCCTTCTTTTTTTTTTAAAGTATATTATATGATTTTGCTATTACAGTTGTCCTATTTTTTTCTCCCCTTTATTCCCTTCCTCCCTGTATCCCCATTTCCACCATCTCCCCTCCCCACCCCAGTTCATGTCCATGGGTCGTACAAATAAGTTCTTTGGTTTCTCCATTTCTATACTATTCTTAACCTCCCCCTGCCTATTTTGTACCTAACCATTTATGCTTCTTATTCCCTGTACCTTTTCTCCCTTTCTCCCCCACCCCTCCCTGCTGATAATCCCCCATGTGATCTCCATTTCTGTGATTCTGTTTCTGTTCTAGTTAGTTTGCTTATTTTGTCTTTGTTTTGTTTTTAGGTTCAGTCATTGATAGTTGTGAGTTTCTTGTCATTTTACTGTTCATAGTTTTGATCTTCTTCTTTTCCTTAGATAAGTCCCTTTAACATTTCATATAATAAGGGCTTGGTGATGAGGAACTCCTTTAACTTTACTTTATCTGAGGAACACTTTAATTGCCCTTCCAATCTAAATGAGAGCTTTGCTGGATAGAGTAATCTTGGATGTAGGTCCCTGCCTTTCATGACTTTGAACACTTCTTTCCAGGCCCTCCTTGCCTGTAAGGTTTCTTTTGAGAAATCAGCTGATAGTCTTATGGCAGCTCCTTTGTAGGTAACTGTCCCCTTTTCTCTTGCTGCTTTTCAGACTCTCTCCTTATTTTTAATCTTGGGTAATGTAATTATGATGTGCCTTGGTGTGTGCTTCCTTGAGTCCAACTTCTTTGGGACCCTCTGAGCTTCCTGGGCTACCTGGAAGTCCATTTCCTTTGCCAGATTGGGGAAGTTCTCCTTCATTATTTTTTCAAATAAGTTTACAATTTCTTGCTCTCCCTCTTGTCCTTCTGGCACCCTTATGATTCAGAAGTTGGAGCATTTAAAGCTGTCCCAGAGATTCCTCAACCTCTCCTCATTTTCTTGAATTCTTGTTTCTTCATTCTGTTCTGGTTGAATGTCTATTTCATCCTTCTGCTCCAAATTGTTGATTTGAGTTCACGTCCCTTCACTGTTGGTTCGCTGTATATTTTGCTTTATTTCACTTTACATAGCCTTCACTTTTTTCTCCATTTTGTGACCATTCTCAGCCATTTCTGTGAGCATCCTGATTACCAGAGTTTTGAACTCTGCATCTATTAGGTTGGCTATCTCTTCATCATTTAGTTCTATTTTTGGAGCTTTGATCTGTTCTTTCATTTGGGCCATATTTTTTTTGTCTTGGTGTGCCTATTATGTTGGGAGGGGCCAAGCCTTAGGTATTCACCAGGGCAGGGCAACCCACATCATTTCCTTGTGGTGCTGTATATGGGGAAGGAAGCCGAGAGGGAACATGCCACTTGGTGATGCCACCTGCTTGGCTCTTGAACAGCTCTCAGTCTTCCCTGCTACCCACAAGCAAATTGGGCCCTTCTGGTGCTGATTCCCGGGTGGGTGGGTTTGTGTACCCTGAGGGCTCATCCAATGAACTCTCCTGTGAGGCTGGGAGTTTCTCCCACTGCCACAACCCCCACAGATTTTTACAGCCAGAGGTTTTCAAGCTTTCTTTTCCCTCGCTGGAACCCTGGGTTGTGTAGTCTGTCTCGCTTCCCTGTTGATCCTCCCTATTTATCTGAATGCAAATGAGGGATCACCAGCTACCATCTCCCCTGCCCAGTCATCTAGCTGCTGCCTTGTAGTGTCCCCTCCACCCTGGCTTCCAGTCTCCACCCCTCCTACCAGTCTGATGAATGTTTCTTCTTTAACTCCTTGGATGTTGGACTTCCATTCAGTTTGATTTTCTGGCAGTCCTGGTTGTTTTTTGTTTTTAAACGTGTTGTCCTTCTTTTGGTTATGCAAGGAGGCAAGGTGTATCTACATATTCTTCCATCTTGACCATGATCCTTCTAAGATAAATTTATTTTATGAAGATAATAGAAAAAGAATTCAATTATACAGGCATGTTCATTGAAGAGTTGTGTATAACTGTGAAATCATGGGAAAACATCCAAATATCCACAGAAAGTGAAGTGCATAGGTAAAGTTATTAAATCTACATAATGGAGTATAGATAAAAAATAATTATATGGATTTATATCTAGCTAATGGTTTCTAAAATATCTCTGAAACATATTTTACCCTTAAAAACATGTACATGTTTATGTACTGTTTTTGAGTGAAAAATAGGGATCTGATATTGAGTGATTTTAAAAAATATTTATAAAGAAACTGATGGTGGTTTTTCTGAATGCTGACAGCTTTTGTCATTGATTATTCATTTGTTTTTCAGATTTTTGTAGTCTTTAGTATACCTTCATGTAATTTAGGATTTTTTATAATGAAGGTTCATTTATTATTTTTGTAGACAAAATTAAACAAAATAAAAAACACTAAGTTTAATAAAGTTGGTAAAGATTTTAAAAGAAAAACACTTCAGATGCTTCATTGCAAAGCAATGATTCTGTTAAAATCATTTTGTGAACAAAACATTTCATTTACTTGGAACTATCTTAACAGGAAAAATGCTTAATTTTCCCCTAACAGATTTCCTGTTATGAAAATATTGTG
Source organism: Mormoops blainvillei (assembly GCA_004026545.1). NCBI lineage: Eukaryota > Metazoa > Chordata > Mammalia > Chiroptera > Mormoopidae > Mormoops > Mormoops blainvillei. Next base: position 150,756 of record PVJD01001481.1, read on the forward strand.
AAGTGGAAACAATTTCTTTAAGTTATGAGTTGAATTGTATGAAAATTTGTGCTTTGGGCTAGTAAGACTGCTATATGATTTAGAATCACCCCCTCCCCCCACCCCCAACATTTCCGTTGGTATCATGATGGAGAGGCCACTCTCTTGGTCTCCTAAATGTAATTGCAAAGTGGACTAGTAGATTTAGTGATGTAATATAAGGAGCCATAATATTACCGAGGTGAAACAAAACATATTTTCATTAACTTCATTTTATAGTTAAGGCAAATCATGCTCAGAAGTAAAGTGCCTTGAGCACAGTCAGACAGTGAGCCAATGACAGCTTTGAGACTGTACTGCAGCCATGATTTGCACCATGCTCTCTGATGTGTTTCTCCTAGAGAGTGGAGTTGCTTAAGAGGCCTCCTAAATAGGGAGGGGTCCATGTAGATGGGATTCAACCAGAGTAGCTCTGCTTTAGTTGATTTTATATATTGAGCTTCCAGCCAAGTTTGAAAATAGATCTGCTAGGCCACACTATTCCTCCTCAGCAATTTTCCCTATGAATATAAACAAACCTCAATTGTGATCCAGCCCAAGGAACTTTCAGACTGAGACTTCTTGTTATCATTTGTCCACAGCCTGATTTCCTCAGAATCCAACCTAAAGTCTTGGGCAGGTTGGCCATGGCCAGCAGATTAAATATTCCTTTTTCTCTTAGTCTTTTTGAATTATTGGGGAGATTCTGCCTATAGATATGGCACAGTTCACAGATCTTTAGAGGGTATCCCTGTGGGTATGCATGGGTTTCATATGAGGTGAATGATTCTACCCACGGTCGCTGAGAGGCAAATGCGTGCAGATCACAGAACCTGTCCATGGTTATTGTTCTGGCTCACAAGAACAAGGAGAGAGGGCTGAAGTGAATAAAATCATAAAGGAAAGCAAAAATATTCACACAAGCGTAACTATATAAAACTAAAAGGCTTATGAACAGCAAAGGAAACTATCAATAAAATGAAAAGGCAACCTATGGAATGGGAGAAAATATTTACAAATTGCATATCTGGTAAGTATTAATAGTTAAAATGTAGAAAAAAGTCATACAACTCAATAGCAAAACACAAATAATCTAATTTAAAAATGGGTGAGGAATTGAATAGACATATTCTAAGGAATATCTGCAAATGTCCAACAGGTACATGAAAAGATGCTCAACATCAACAACCAGGGAAATGCACATCAAAGCCACAATGAGACATCACCTCACATCTGTTAGAATGGTTATCTTCAAAGAGACTAGAGATAACAAGTGCTGGGGAAAAGGAACCCTTGTACAGTGTTGGTGGAAATGTAAATTGGTGCGGCCACTATGGAAAATAGGATGGAAGTTCCTCAAAAAATTAAAAAGAGAACAGCCCTGCAATCCAGCAACCCCACCCTGAGTCTAGTCAATGGAAATGAGAACAGGATCTTGAAGAGATATCTGTACTTCCATGTTCACAGCTGCATCATTCATAATAGCCAAGACATGGAAACAACATAAGTGTCTGTCAATCAATAGATTAAAAAAAAAAGAGATGTGGTATACATATACTATACATAATGAAATATTATTCAACCATGAGAAAGAAGGAAATCTTGCCATTTGCAATTTCATGGATGGCTCCTGAGGACATTATGCTAAGTGGAAAAAGCCAGACAAAGAAAGACAAACACTGAAATGTATCACTTGTGTGTGGAATCTAAAACAAAACAAAACAAAACAAAACCATCAAACTCATAGAACAGAGAATTTGAAAGTGGTTGCCAGAGGCTGGGGATGCAGAGGAGATAAAAAGAAGTCCATAAAGGATACCAATTTTTAGTTATAAGATGAATAAGGTCTGTGGATCTAATGTAAAACATGGTGACTACAGTTGATAACCCAATTGTATAATCTGAATATTTTTAATAAAAAAATACTTGCCCTGGAGCAGATAAAGTGACTTGCCCAAGACCTCATTTGGACAGATGGCCACAATGAAGAGAAATCATGTTCTCTCTCCTTGTTATGCAATCAGCATTTCTGAGAAGGACTGTGAGAGGTTAATAGACAAAGCACCTACTGTGTGTCGGACAGCACATGTCATTGGGATGTTCACTGAAGGCATGTTTCATAATTCTCTGTTCAGTTGCAGCAAAGAAAATATCAGACCCAGCACCTTTTGGGAGAGGTTTGAAAAGAAGCAAAGTGGGGACACACACTCTTTGGTTGGAAGTGCTAGAAACTCCAAGAGTCTCAGACAGCGTACAGTCCTTGATGCTCTGCAACTCTCAAAGTCAGTTTTTAGGACCATTGTTCAAAGGTAGTGCATGTCATTTCTGTTTCCATTTATAACAGGGGTCTGCAAATCATGGCCTGTGGGCCAAATCCAGCCCTTGGCCTAGGTTGGTAAATAAAATTTTATTGGAATGTAACCACACCCATTTTTTTCATATTGTCCGTCTGCTTTTGCACTATTAAAAAAAAATCATGACAGACATGTACTGCCTACAAAGCCTAAAATATTTACCACCCATAATATTTACTATCTGCAAGTCCTGATAATAAAATGTTTGCTAATCCCTGGTTTATTGTATTTTTTAGCTTCAGCACTTTTAATTGAAATTTCCCACTTTCCCAAAGCCTGGGAATGAATATTAATTCTATTGCTGTTTCTTTCTTTCTTTTTTTTTTTTAACTTTTGGCAAGTTGATTATTTGTAGACGTAAATATTCTGGCACAGTTTCTAGCACACGTGAGCCCCTGTGTATATGCACCATAGTGCCGGAATGATTTCTTGGGTTTCACACCCTTTATTAAGGGTTGCCTGTGGCTGTGGGGGAGGGGTGGTGTCCTGCTCTCTCCCTACACATTCCAGTTCAGGGGAGAAAACAGGAGAGCTGTGTGGTCCAGGGCTCTGTTTTTTCTTTTTTGCTGTTACTACTGGCGGACTCATTAAGGACTAGTTAGGGTTGGGAAGCAGGTGTCCAGACAAGAATGAGTCTTTGGCTTTATTGTGTAGAAGCCCTGAGGTCTGAAAATATTAGCTTAAAGCAGAAGTCCTAGCCTATTTCCAGTGTTGCAAAAAGTACAACATGAGTCTCCCTTTCCAGTAGTGAAAACCAAAGAACTGATTTTGTTTCCATTTTTGCCCTGTGTAACATGCAAGGACGGTCTTAGTGAAGTAAGTTGCCCTTTTATGGCACTCATGTTGATCCCAATGGTTGCATATTTATAGCTTTCTTTTTCTTAGTCTTGATTTTCCATGTACGCTTACATTTCCCTACTTTTTCATTTCACTTTATTTTTATTTCAGTGTTTGCACTTACGCTATACGGTCACTTCAAACACTTAGTGGAAAGAAATGGGGCATGAATGCATATAAACAAATATTCAGATAAATAAATAAGCCTAATGGAAAATGTACACTTGCCCAAAAGAAGACCAAGCAGCCTGCAAATATCTTAAGTTTCTACACTTGGAGATGGAATTCCTCTGACTGTGCCTGGTAACCTTGCTTATCTCATGTGGATCAGAAGTTCCGATTGTCCGCCACTGCCATTGTAGGACTTTCTCCGGGGAAAACATGAAAAACAGTCCCTAGCAATGAAAAGCTTGAGCACTGCTGTGTTAAAAAATGTCTTCCAGACCTTGACCATGACCACATTGTGGATGTGTTTTCCTTGGCACGGTCTATGAGCAGTTACTTTGCAAATGTATGCAAGTGAGTGATACAGCTTCTTGGAGGAATGAGCCAAAGCTCATGGGAATATTGGAAAGTTGAAAGGTGCTGTTTAAGATTTTGGGCGGAGGAGTGTAGATCTAAAAATTATACACAGAACTGGCTTTGGGAAATAGGTGTGATGTTGACAAAGATTGTCCCCAGTGCTCTTGGCCCTTATTTAGAACTTTGCCCCACCTTCATCTTCTGGGTTTCTTGCTGTCATATCTCAGTCTAAATCAACTCCTTGTACCTTTGACGTGTCCTTCCTTCTGCTCCCCCTATGAAAACTTCCCTGTCCCTTAGAATTTTGCTCTTTGTTTGAGCTAATTTTTTTTTAAGATTTTATTTATTTTTAGAGGGGGGGAGGGAGGAAGAAAGAGAGAGAGAAACATCAATGTGAGAGGGAAACAGCGATCAGTTGCCTCTCATATGCACCCCAGCTGGGGATCGAACCCACAACTTGGGCATGTGCCCTGATCGGGAATCAAACCAGTGACCTTTTGCTTTGTGGGATGATTCCCGAACAACTGAGCCACATCAGTTAGGGCTGCTTGGGCTAATCTTATAAGAGAATCTGCATTTAAGTCATACAGAAATGAGCCTCATTTGTATTAAGCCACGTCTTCTTAAGGGATCTACTCAGAAGTAACCCTTGAAACTTTTAGTCATTCTGACAACCAAAATAAACTTGGGTGGAGTGAAAGTAAGAATGAAAACCAACCATCACAAGACCTGGGTTTTGTACCAGCTCAGTCATTGATTATGTGGCTTTGAGCAAGTCAGAGAAACTCTTAAAATATCACATTGCTAATCTGTAATATGGGGTTAAGAATCCTAAATGGACAGAGTTTCTGTGAGTAATGCATGACCTGATTATGTATCTGAAAGTATCTTATACACACTAAAAATCTGCATAAATATATGGTAACATTATTATTACAAATAATTACATTTTTAATTCCATAGCACTGTGACCATTGATATAAGGCTATTGTGAAAAAGTGGAAAACAACTCAGAGTGATGTTTTGAGTGCAACTCTAAAGGGCATCCTATTATTTGGTATTTTGGGAGTCTCTGAACAGGTCTACCATAGATAGAGCAGAGATCGCTTTCAGCAGTGCTTTTAGCCAAGTGTGGGATAGATTATTGTATGGTTACTGTGGTTCCCAGCTATTTGAACAATTTTTTTTAAAGTAGGAAGTAAAAGCTACTATTAAAGTGCATCCTCTGTGTGACAGATATTTTTCTAGGCATTAGCTTAAAATTATTTAATCCTCACAACAACCCTGAAAAGAAGAAATTAAAAATCATGGCATTAGGAACTGAGCTCAAATACGTTAATTAGCATCTCTCCAGTTCTCTTCCCAGCATTTTTGAAATCACCTGTGTTAGCTTAGAGGCCAGTCCCTCAGTCAGGGGTGTCCAACCCGTGGCCTGCGGGCTGCATGTGACCCAATGCAAAATTGTAAATTTACTTAAATCCTCTTTTTCTTTTCTTATCAGTTTTTGTTAGTGTTTGTGTATTTACTGTGTGACCCAAGACAATTCTTCTTCTTCCAATGTGGCCCAGAGACACCAAAAGTTTGGACACCCCTGCAAGTTGTGAGTCTCCTGGCCCACCTTAGGTTTGTCAGGTCATGAATATCACAGTCACAGATGACACAGAGCTCAGAGTCTTTCCAAAGGCTTAGAGGATAGGACCAGCTGTCAGAATAATATTGGAAGACCAAAGCAATGGGCTCAAAGTACAAGATGTAATGTGACAAGATGAACTCAATTCTTCTTTTTTTAGCTTTGAAAAATCCATTGTTCAATTATAAGACTGGAAAAATTTGTTTATGTATATGTGTGGGTTGGGGGGGGTGTCATAAGCAGTTTAGATAAATAAAAAGTCAATAGAAACCCAAAGTATATTGTGCTTACTAAAAAAACTACAAAGCTGTATTTAAAGAAGTACGCAGTTCAAATTAAAGAATGACACTGCCCTGTTATCTGTATTAAGCAAACACATACTAGCTGTATCATATTCAGGTCTACATTGTTATTGAATACTCCTGGTAAGCAAGAGGTTGTTTACTGTTTGGCCAGGTTGGAAAAGGAGAAAGTATCTGACATTATATGAAATGAAGAGCAGATCAGGCAGTTATATTTAGAAAGAACAGAAGCAAGAATGTACTTGTTGCTTTAACATACATGGATGGTTGTCACAAGAAAAAAGAAGTAAGCTCATTAATCAGATACCAGAACAAAAACTCATGAGGGAAAATGTTAGAAATGCAGAATTTGGCTCACATAGAAAAGAACTTTCTTTTCCTATTTTTAAAACAATGAGGTTTACTTTTACTGAAATAAAATATTTTCTCAATACAGATTTTCACAACATGCAAAAATAAAACTAAAAAGAACAATTTAAAAATCAACCATGACCATCTAGAAACAATTAATACCAGGACTGACACTGTAAGAATGATGCAAAGCAGAAGGAGTTTTGATAGGGGTTATGGTAGTTTGAGCAGATAGAAAAGGAAATATCTGAGGGACTGTTCTAAATCCTGAGATTCCATTCTTTATGATTCTGTATAAAACAAATTCAGGCTTTTTTACCCACTTATCTACTGATGGGCACTTGAGCTGTTTCCAAATCTTGGTTATTGTAAATAATGCTACAATGAACATACGGGTGCATATATTCTTTTGAATCAGTGTTCCAGGTTCCTTTGGGTCTATTTCCAGAAATGAAATCTCTGGATCATCAGACAGTTATACAATGGAATACCACCTGGCTATAAAAAAGAAGGAAATCTTACCTTTTGCAACAGCGTGGATGAACCTGGAGAGTATTATGCTAAATGAAATAAGCCAGTCAGAGAAAGACAAATACCACATTATTTCACTTACATGTGGAATTTAATGAACAAAATAAGCAAACAAACAAAATGGAAACAGACTCATAGATACAGAAAACAGACTAATAGCTGTCAGAGGGGAGTGGTTTGGGGGACTGGGTAAAAATGGTGAAGGGATTAAGCAAACAAAAACAAACACAAAAACAAAATCACTCATAGACACAGATAACAGTATGGTAATTACCAGAGGGAAAGGAGGGTTGGGGAGGTAGTACTAGAGGGTAAAGGGGGAAAAATGGTGATAGAAAGAGACTTGACCTGGGGTGGTGGACACACAATACAATATACAAATGATGTATTGTACAACTGTACACCTGAAACCTATATAATTTTATTAACCAATGTTACCCCAATAAATTCAATAAAAGTTAAAAACAGAAACAAATTCAGGCTACTGCACACTTCCCAGAAAGCTTATTTGCATTATTTCCATGAGGACCTTCCACAAGCTGACCTAGGGTCAGGACAAGTGTTGAGCATCCCAGAACCTAGCACGTGTCAAGTATTGGGATGAAGGGGGAAGAAAGGACTATTTTGTGTCTTTTAAAGCACACACAGTGATAACTATCTGTCAACTTCATTGTATTACATTAACCTCCAAGTTTAGAATCCTATAGCATCTTGGCTTTAGCCAAGTTGACTCTCCTCTCAGCATCAAGGCAAAGAATTCCAGGATGCTCTACCCTGACTAGAGCCAAGCAAGGCTCAACTAGGAGTGGCCCTGAAGTCACAGCGGGCAAATATCATTGCCATTCAGGAGGGGATAGGAAGGCATCAGGAGAAGCTACGTGGGAAAGAGCAAGGAGCAAAACTTTACAACTTAAGGGCCTGGCGAGTGAATGCCAGGGTTAGCAGCTGAGCGAGAGCTATAGGGAAAGACTCACAGAAGCCAAAGCGGTAGCTGAAAACAAGGACTCGAGGAGGGGATCAGGGCAGGCCATTTAAATTCCCACAGAACATGTTCTGCTAACATGAGACTGTTCCCCCTCACTTCTCTCCCAAAAATAAAACTATTAGGATCCCAAATTCTAGTACTGATTTGTTAATAGTAGATATGAAATGGGAAAATGTGATTTAGAGCAAGGATTGAAGAAAGGGGTCCTTGAGGGTGGAATTGGTCTCATGTGGCTTCCTAATGACACAGAAACATATGTGCTTACCCCATTGGTTTGTGTACCAAGCAAGAGTCTGGCCTTTGAAGGTAATCTGGGCGTTGGAAGGTGGAAGGCACTGAACAGTCACCCCTTCCCTCCCCCAACACACACCAGCATCAGTATCAAAACAGCAGTGCAATCATGTTCTTCCCAATGCAGTGTTCAAGCAGTAGCTAAGGTGACTAATTCAAACTCTAAAAGAAAAACTGAAAGGAAAGACATTGAGAGTGGGGAAAGATTACCAAGGGTCTCATTAGCCTACATCTGACTTTTTCCTTCCAATACTTAAGCAGAAATACTGACTTTGAGACTCCTTATAGTTTAAACCTTTACATGGCATATTGACGATTTCATTGTTATTAGTTATTGTTTCCTTATAAGCAACTTGGGGTCAAAAGTCCTACTAAGTGCTTTTCATTTTACCTTTGGTTTCTTCAGGCATTGGCAGGACCAGGGGAAATAACTGGATGCCCACTTAGAAGAGAGGGTGGTATTTACCCTGGTTATCGTGACCCCTGGCTCCTTTGGAAGGCTGCGAGTGTACCCAATAACCTGTGATGATGTCTGAGATACACGTAAGCAGAGGAGCTTAGAATCGCTGATTCAGAGTAGCTTGTGGTTTCAGAATTGTAAAGTCCTGGGATCTCAGATTGGGGAGGGGCATCGAAGTTCATGCAGTATCCATCCCAGCCCCTTACCTAAAAAGAATTACAGTAGAAAAGAGAGGGACGAGGTGTCTAGCCAAATTGCAGTAGTTCCACCAAGAAAGATTTAATCCATTTCACTTAAATTTATTTTATGACTGCTTTGGATTGGTAATGTTGTTGCTAACGAAAGCCTGAAATATGACTTAGTTTTTGATTCCAAATAATATTAGACTTCTTCACTGGCAGAATGCTGGGTTTGTTTTTGTTGTTGTTTTGTTTAAATGACTAAATTAAAACATAGCGAATCTTTTTTTTTTTTAACATCAGCTGAATCTTCAAAACACTTACGATAGATTTTAATAATGAAGAGAAATGTTCAGTAAGGTAGACTACTTAGCCAGACACTGGAAGCCACATGCCATTATAAAGAAGCACGTCTGGCTTGGCCAAAATCCTGCCTTTGTCTCCAGAGCTATTTTGCTGTAAATTTAGAACAGAAATACCCTTTCTGGAATAAAAATGTAGCTTTGTTGGCTACAAGTGCATGTTTGCTGCCTCACAATTTTAGAATTAGACGATGGACTTATTTAGTAGACATTGGAGGCTAAAAAGCAAAAGCCCATAATTTAAAACATTCCACTCCACCACAGTCCAAGAAAAACATGGACCGGTGAACAAAACCAGCAGTATTGTAATAAGAAAACAACTAGGTGCATTTTTTCCAAAACCTAAAAACCAGGAATCTAAATGTATGAGTTACTGGCTAAAAATTCCATTTTCATGTCTCAGTTTTGAGCTAGAAAAACAACCTAGACCTGATAAACATCGTTTTAAAAAAACGCACAAGTCCTGCTGCAGCCGGAGGTGTGGACAGCAGCCTCGCATCCATCTTTATATACTCAAGGGCACTTTCTGTTGCCTGGAGGGAGCCTGTGCTAAAAGGATTTTACTTTGCAAAGATTCATAGGCTTCCAGTCAGGCCTGTGGTGACTTCTGAGGCTCCCTCCCCACAAGTTATTTGGCAATGCTGTTAAGGTATTTTATTTTCCCCTAAACACTTTGAATATCTGTTCGAGGTCTACGGAGTTTTCCAGAGCAAATGATGTGGTAAGTTTTAGTCGTGCAGGTGGGCTCACCCAGGCTGAAAGTCAGGCAGGACTGGCATGTCTTCAGGAAGAGAGCTGTGGCTGACATACACGCCTCTGTCCGAAGACAATTGTAAATGGGAGTCAGCCAACCAGTACACAAATGGTGTTAGTACTTGGGAGGGTGGGTGTGTGTGCCTGTGTGTGTGTATGTGCATGTGTCACACAGAGAACAGTCACACATTCCTGAAGATGGCTGAAAGAGACTTGGAAACTACTGACAACAAATACAAAAGTCTAGTGTTCAAATCGATCTACCTGAATTAAAACTTTTTTATATACTGGCCTTGGCATTTTGGACAAGGCTACCATCAGGGAAGACAGAGGGATTCTGGTTCTATTACAACATGAGACATGGTAACAAAGGGATGAGAATGGTAAAACATTTGTGGGGAGGGAGGAAGAAAAGAACTTTCCAAGAAGAGGAACTTTGCAGAACTTTCCCTCATCAATGGTTGGTTACTCACCTGTGGGTACCTCAGGTAGCACCATGCAGGTGACAGTCAGGTGTCACACCCAAGTGAGCATATCTATCATTGGAGTATATGTGACTTTAGAATAAGCATACATGGTACCTGAAGAAGTACGCATAGGGAGTTTGAGTCTATAAATTTGAAAAGCAGGATGTAATGGCAATCATAATTTATATCACATCTTCCAAAGAAAATTCCTGCTTAAGAGTTTTGACAGGAGGAATGTGTGGGGACGAGGAAAGTGAGGGGACCCATTTGGGGACTCACTGATGGCCTCTATTTTAACATAGGCTGTCTCTTTTAATTCTTGTCTCACTGCTCAGGGAACAAATCAGGCTTAGTTTTCTTCCCTTTGAATCCTTTTCTTTGATACTATTGTTGAAAGCAAAAACGAACAGTCCTAGTCACTTGCCATTTAAATAAGAGGGTGTTTATTACCTTTAACCAGTTGTTATGGCAAGAATGCCGTACATGTCAGTGGTGGCTAAGTTCCCAGGTGCCCGGTTGGCTTTTCTGGCCTCCAGAGAATTCCTTTTCTGTCTGCACTGCCTACATGTCTGGAGTCGGGCCCTCTGGAGCACAGCCAGCGGAGAACCACAGGCTGAGCCACTGCTGCTGAGATGCACACTGAGTCACGTGCTTCCTGTCTCTGGTGACCCCGACCGTTTTCTTCATCACTCAGCTATGGCTTCCTCAGAATTGAGTGTTACATGTGGAATCACTGCTGTTCCTCTGCTACCTATTGGCTGGTTCAGGTGGGGACTACACTCACTCCTTTGACTGTCTGCAATGGGAACAAAGGTGACAAAGACTACCACAGGCTAGAATTTAGGCAACTTGAACAGTCTCGGGCTACCCCCTTGTCATGTCATGAGCATGTAGGAGATGTAGGAGGAGTGTTGATGTAACATGTTCCATCAAGACTTCCCACTTTTCTGTCTGAAGACAAACCACAACCATTTCTCTATTTAACAACAAACCTATCAAGGGGCATGCCATCCTGGCCATTCAGAAAAGTGGACATTGAATATTTGAGAGCAGTAAGGAAGTGAAACCGCCCCAATAGACTACTACCCACAATGCCTCAGTACTCTTCTGTGAAGTGGAAAAGACTGGGCCACTTCCACACAGTTTTATTAAAGCTGGAGATGAGGAAAGGGAAATGCATTTGGAGAACAAGCTAAAAAATGGTGTCTGGCTGACAAGTTATGTTTTGCTTAGAGACCCCACTCCTTGTGACAAAGGCCATTTTACCACCAATCACCTAGCTCCTAGGATGAGATATCTACTAATTTTCATATCCAGATCTCCTAAAAAAACAATGGAGAGCTCTCTCCCACCTGTAAAAGGGTTCCTGTTTATTCTATGAGGACCTAGCTCTTTGTAGGGTAACTGATGACTGTCAGGTCACACCTATTGCCTGATTTTTCAAACTTTAGTAAAATCGATTTGATCACATTCATACCAGGGGTGTACACAGAGTAGTGAAGACAGACAGTTCTTTCCTTAAGGCAAGTCACTTCTTTCTGGGTCTGAGTGAATAGGAATAAGGGGGCTTATAACCTACTCTGCAAAGATCATTTATCCAGATGCCTCAATAAACTGACATTAGTTTTGCATGTCACTTGCATACCTTTTCTATAAAGAATAAAACTATAGGGCTGTCTCAGTAAAAGCATTTGATATACACAATCCCATTTAGTCTTCTCTCCTGAAGAGAAGCTATTAATTTATGCCTACAGAACAGACCAGGCAACTAAGGCTCAAAACAATGAAGTGACTTGTTCCAATTTACACAGCTATTAAGTATGTAAACCTAGGTCCGATGTTAACAGGCATGCGTATTCTACTGTATCACACAGAAGTGGTCGAAAGGGTGGTGCATGGACTGTTCACTGTGACTGTGACTATTAAACAGTACTTAACATTATATTAATATATCGCCCTTTAGACTGTAAGCTTTATGAGAGCAGGGGTCAAGGTTAGTTCATTCCCATATCCTCAGTGCACAGCATGGTGCGTAATACAAACAGGGTAGATTAATATTTATTGAATTGAGGAGTAAACAAATATTTTGTCCAGCATATCAATCAATAAATTATATATTTTATTGTGTTGTTAATCATTATGGCCAGACAAATTTCTATAGCACTTTAACTTTTCAAAGACATTTTTAATCTTCATAAAGTTTGCCTTAGGAGGACAAATTGAAAGCTAAGAACCCAGACACTGGGAGTACACACTGGCTTCCTAACCCTGGAGTTAGTGAATGAATTGTGAAGGAGACAGTCCTCAAAAAATGGCTTCCGGAGCCTACCTCTCTGCCCCCTGTGTTTCAGTTGTCTGCAACAGACCTGGTTGCTCCGTCTACTCCATTGTCCCCAAAAGGATATTCTTACTTGTCAACCATGTGTCCTGATTTTTTGTGAAGAAACATGGTCGCCATATGCATGTTGTAAAACTTGAATCCCTCGACTAACTTCACTCTTCTGTGTAGGTATCGGCAAATTTTGTGTGTGTGTGTGCTTCGGGAGAGCGCTGCTTCCAGCCCTTTGCATTGAACAGATACATTGAGTCTATCTAAATGAATAGCTTAGTTTTCCATAGAAAGATGATTTCCATAACTATTAGAAAAATGTATTTTTCAAAGCACATTTGAGTCAGTTCTCTAATGTAATCAATATAGGCTTTTTATTCAAAGTGAGAATTTTCTGATCTTCCCAAAATAAAAGTTTTACAATGATTCTAATAGTGATCCATGAAATTAATAAAATGTGTTTTGACATTATGTTGGATTTATTTTACACCTTTTCCAAATCAGATGGACCAAGTCAAATGGATGTATTTGGTAAACATGATTATCTGATTCTATGGATATCTTGGTTAAAGTTTGGAGACAGAGTATAGAAGTCACTGTGTAGAAAGTCAGGGTAGACATTGTTTCTAGTTTAGGCTCTAATACCAACTTATTCCGTGACTCTGGGGAAATTCCTGCCACTCTTTGGTCTCAGTGGACCAAAGTAAGTTAAGAGACCTTTGTAAGTTAAGTGACCTGGTCTAAGTTAATGGTTCTCTAATTTTGCCCTATGAGCCCCTGAGTCCCCCAGAGGCCTAAGGATCTGCCTTGGAAAACTGCCTCCCCAGCCCTGACTTTATCCAGAGCAGCTCAGCACATATCTGTTATTTATATATACCAGTCCACTGCATAAAATAGTGTTTGGGAAAAAAGTTCTATAACTAAAATAGTTTTATGGTCTTTTGGTGTCTGTATTTCCAGCTCACTTCATTAAAATGTCTCTGCGAGGTGTATGGGGTTTACCTGAGTGGAGAAGAGGTGTAGGAATGTATATAAGGGGTGAATAGGGTAAAAAAAAATCTCTCAGTATAACCTGCTTGAGAAAAGGAGGCAGTGGTTAAGAATGTTGCCAGAGTGCGGTAGAGTAATGAGGTAATCACCCATCAATTTGCAGACCTTTGACAGGAGGATCAAGGTGGTCAAGGTAAAGTTTCAAGCAGGGGAGGTGTCTTTGGCTCTAAGCACTGGTAGCAGAGAGATGCTGAGTCATTAGTCACAGAGCTGAAATGGACATTAAAGTGCATCAAATATAGAAATAAGTATTGAGAGCTAGCTGGTCCCCTAGAACATGAGCCATGTTTTGATATGAATATATATTGAATTGCATAGGTCTAATAAGGAAAGTTCTAAAAACTGGAGGAAACTGAGAGAACTTTATCCCTGAGGTGATAAATTCTTGATTTCTCAAGTTGTCAGGTCCATCTCTCTGAGGAAAGTCTGACCAAGACTGGCAGAATATTTGTATGATCTGCCGGTTTATATACCGAAGCCCAGAATGAGCCTCGTTACATGCAGCTCATTAGTCAGTGGACCTCAAGGTTATTTGCAGCCTCACGTGCCCTCTGAATTGCTGACTTACCGTTATTACTGACGCATGGATTTATTCAAACTGGATTTCTTGTTGTTATAGTTGGCCCACTGAGTAGAATTTCTTTGACAGAAACTCCAGCTTAATTTAAGCTTGGGCTCATCACACTCATTTGAACATCTGAAAAGGTCCTTTGGCATTTCCCCTAAAGCAGGGTCAGTCCCTTGTTTTTCTCTGTCCCATCAGTCTGTACTGTTGAAGTCCCAGTATGCCTTGAGAAAAGTCTGTCCGTACTTGCAACCATGAACATCTCATGCTAAGATGCTCAGAGAGCAGCAAGGGTTTATTGGGAATCTGTAAGCTTAGAGAAGGGCACTTTCCTGGGGCAGAACCCAGCATGTGGAGGGGCTACTGAGAAGGCAGCTCTGTATCAGCCCTGGCTGGTTGTCCGTAACACCCAGTTTAGTGGCTCCAGAAGCCTGTGCAGCTGCCCTGACCCCCAAGGGCCACTATGGCAGGAAGTAAATTTAACTTTCCCATATTTATTTCCTTTTCAGTTCTTGGCCCAACACACTGTGAATCCATCATCCTCTCTCTTTATTAGTGTATCTCTTGTCTTGCCCCTGTTGAGTCTCTATTCCAGGAACTTTTGATCTCTCTCCAAGGACTAGAAAGCATTCCAGGCATTCCCTGGAGAAGGGTCAGCCAGAATTCTGGCACGTTGGGGACAGTGCCACATCACCTTTCTCTCTCTTCTCCAAGATTCCGCTCCCTGAAATGAAGCTTCACTAGCACGGCCCATGACAAGTTAGTTTATTTCCCCAGAATGTGCCATAACAAATCTGTTTCCCCTAGGAGCAGTGGTGTGACCACCTCATTACAAGTTCTGACCTTCAGAGGTGCACACCACCCCGGACCCTCCCCCACCACTGACCTTCTTTGCTTCCCTCCCACCTCTGTGGTTCTGAAAAGAATGGAGGGGGTGAATGTCTGAGAATACAGTGTCATCTCAGCACATAAAGTATGTTTTGTTCTCCGATGGGAGATCCTTCAGAATAGGCTTGACATCCCCTTTCCTATCTCATCCACTAGTCTTACTAAGCTCAGTAGTCAACACACACACAGTTGCTTGAATTAAGATAACACAAACCCGTGTGCTTGTGCAGGGTTTAAATAGCACCTTCGCAACCATTATTTCATTTTGCCTTTCACAATAGCGATGGAACTGAGGAAATGTTGACTAGGAGGCTAAACTCAGCTGCAAGCCCAGATGGCTGGGCCTTTCTCTCTGTCTCCATGGCGTCTAAGATCTCTCCCTCTGCATGTGGTCTCTCCACCTGGTTTTTCCAAATGCACTTTCCAGCAGGTAGCAAGATTTCTTCTGTGGAGCTCAGAGCTCTTGAAAGTATAAAAGAGGCCATCGGGTGTTCTTAAAGCTTAGGCCCAAACTGGCACAGCACAATGTTGCATTCTGTCCATTAAAATAAGTCACAGAGCAAGCCAGGTCAATGTGGGAGGAAACAACACCCGGGTATAAGCACCGAGAGGTGTGGTTCATTGCCGGGGGTGGGGGTGTCATATTTTTTGAAGACTAGCTACTATAAATTGTGATCAGTTTCTTTAGTACAAGGCTCTTAGTGATGTGCTACTCTCATAATTTGCCGGCTGATGTGAAGAAGGGCCAGGTGAATCAGCAACATAAGGTTCTCCCTTCTGGGTAATCCTGGAGTTTAAAGGGTGAGACTAATGCTTCTCAAGAGAATTCTCTTAAATCAGAGTCACGCTATCAAGTCCTTCAGATGAAGGTGAAGATGACCCTGGGCATGTGTCCCAGGTTACTCTTAATGAGTAAGTAGGCCATGGTGCCCCTTATGAACTGCATATTTGAGTGCACTGCCAGAGATGAGATAATGGCAAGCAAGGATCTGCCCAGGCCTGTCCTTCTGGTCCTCGGGTCATCCCCCAGGGCCGTGACTGTTAGAGGCATATGGTACAGAGAAAGAAGAGGAGCATTTCAGAGAGGAGACAGGGCTGGGTTTGGGTTCGGTGCGGAGACAGTCCTTGTTATTATTACTGAACAGCTAAGAGAGCTATAGTCTCTGCTTCTGAGTAGGCATTGAATAAACATTGATTTTCTTTTGATCAGATATTTTTGCGCATTAATGTAAACAACAACAAACGTTTAGAGAGACTACACAGTGAGTCAGGTAGTATTCTAGTTACCAGGGATATTTTTACTTCGTGGCTGGAGGATGGAGGGGGAGAAGGAAAGGAGGAGTAGAGGGTTACTCATCTATCTATTTGTAGCTTTGGGAAGCCAGATAGATGGTGAAGTCATTCACTGTTTCAAAAAATACAGCAGGAGGAGGCAGTTTCTTCCCTCTTACAGGATTTCCTGGTTATTATAACACCATCCCTGAAGCACTGGAACTTGTCCTTTGAGCATTCTGCACTGAGAACTCACAGTCTATAGAATTGTAAGTCAGCCTTCGCTGGGTACAGCTCACATTACATGTGAACAAAAAGAAACCTCTGTTTGGGGAAGTCACTGAGATTTTAGGCTGTTAACATGGTCTTACCCAGTGAAATCTGACTAATACAGAAATTGGTACCAGGAGCGGGGTGTTACCCTAACTAAACAAAATGAAACAAAAACAGCCAAATTATGGGGCACTGGCTTTAGAGTCAAGTAGTTGGCAGGGAGGAAACTATTCTTGAAGCTGGCAACAAAGTGCCTCGTGTTCGACAGTGGCTAAACATTTGGTAAAACTATTTTCTGAGACAACGTGGAAGACAGACAATTTACCCAATGAAGCTGTGGATTTAAGTGAACAGTTTGGCAAAGAACATGGCTTGCTTGTTTTTAGCTGCATGTGACATGGGACCATACGAAAAAGATGAGTTCAGAAGTAAAGGGAGACGAGAGAGTCCAGAACTTTTGGGACTTGTAGGATGCAACTAATTCTCATATACAACCTGTAAAGGCTAAACTGAGATGCACATTGAGCAAGAAGAGTTCATCTCATGGGTTGAATGTAGTTTTCAAGTCTCTTTCATCTCCTTTAATCTAGAACAGTTCGTACCTCAGTCTTTTTATTTTCTTTCTTTCTTGATCTTGACACTCTTGAAGAGTACTGGTCAGTTTTGCACACCATCTCTCAGTTTAGGTGAGAATTTTTCCTTCATGATTCAAACTATGCATTTTGGCTTGAACATCAGAGAAGTAGATGAGTGTCCTTATCATTATTACATTATATCTGCCACAAAATAGATTTGTCCCATTACAAGGATGTTGTTTTATCACTTGGCTAAGGTGGCATCACCAGTCTTCTTCATGTAAAGTTACCCTTTTCCACTTCAAAATTAATCAGTATTTTGTTAGAAGGTACTTTGAGACAAGGTAGATACCTTGTTTCTCATCATAATTTTACCTGTTAATTACCATATATTGATAATTCATGCTTGAATCACTTATTACTATGGTTGTCAAATAGTGATTTTCTAATTTTATGATTCTTCATTCATTAGCTGAAATTCTACTGTAAGGGAGAACTTCCCATTCTCTTCAATTTTTTACTTATATTGATAAATGAACACATTTCCCCCTACACTTATGTTTACAAACTTGAAATTGTACCATGCTGAAATTCATTAATTAGTTTCAGTGTGAACTCATGGATTCTTATTTTATTCAACGGGTTATGTCAATTACTATGACTTATTCAGATTCTCAGACTATCCTACATTTGACCAGGGGGAGTTGCTTCGAGTTGGTTTTCATGTCCTTTTCGCATATATATCATTTTTTGAGAACTTCCATGCTGTTTGGGACAGATGATGTCCCCAGTATATCTCATGCTTTCCCATTTTCGGCCCTGGAATCAGCCATATCTCTAAGGACTCCTGCTTCCTTTTTATAGGGAATAGTATTTAGAAACCAAGAGCTGTATGCTAGGTGTTCTTATTGCTGCCAGGGAGAGACCATTTTCACATTTAATATTTAATTTAACATTTTGGTATTTCTCTTTGCATTTTTTCCTATACATTTTTTCTACAACAAACTTGAAACTGAACCACGTGGAAACTTGTATTTCTGATTTTACATTTAACAATATAACATGAACATGTTCTCTTTTTTTTCCAAGCAAATTTTTAGATGGCTAAATAATTTTCAAAAGTGGATAATGCCAAAAATTACTTTTGCATTTGGCATTGCTAGAAAATTATTTCCAATTTACTTTTGTAACTCACAATAAGTACTAATGAATACATTTGTTTTTAAGATGTTTTCACAAAGAGTCTCAATTTTAATTCTCACAACAGTGCTATGAGCGAGGCATTCGATGCCCTTATACAGAGGGAAATCTTGCGAGTATGTGACTCCGAGATATTTCACGATCCTAAGCTCTGTGCAGTCAGGGTGAAGCTCAGGTCCTCTGGCTGACTTACATTGTTGGTCGCCTGCTGACGTGTCTGCATTTGTCTTCCTAACTTTAAGCTACTTGATGGCAGGGGCCATGATTTAATGTGCATTGTGCCCTCACAATTCCAGCACAACACAGATGCTCAATAGAAGTTTATCATTTGGTTCAGAAGCGTCTGAAAAGTCTACGCCTCAAGCAAATCTGGGGAAGCTTTTCCACTGGGAGTTAGCTATGAAAGCACATCTCCCTCCTCTCGGACACTGGTGACCAGACATCTTAATTATTGCAATTCTTTGCAGGGGGATGCCATCAGCAAAGGAGGAAGAAAAAAAGCAATCTGTTTGGATAGGGAAGGGTAAACCCAGCTGCATTTGCTATCTTAGCAGCAAAACAAGCCATCCCACACTGCCTTTAACTGCAACACGAGACAGAGGACATGGTAATAAACTACCCCGTGGAAGGGATCCTTATCTGCAACAGATTCTGGGCTCAGAGACCACATGGGGACAAATGTGTAATTAATGATATTGTTCCAATTAGGACCTGGTTCAGCTGAAAATTAAAAGCACAAAATCAAAATTGCTCCATCCTTAGCTACTTCCTTGCAGACTTCCGGACCAAGAGGCTTTTTGATGTTGATTGTCTCCTTGCAGCTTTCAGTTGAGGACAAGCCAAATTGCACCATGAGTGCTAATTATCCCTCTCCTGAGATTGCAAATTCCTAGTTAATAGGGGAATCAGTCTAAACTACTTACTGAGTTTCCAAGGTGGCAGCTCTGTGCTGGGGGGACCTGGGCCAGCTCAGATCTCAGCTGCCAAGTGGCCAGTACCAGCAAGAATATTTCCTCCTGCGTCCACTTACTGGGAAAGTGAAGCACTTTAGGACTTTGATGAAAGAGTGGGCATGATAGGTGCTCCTGCAGGGAAAGAGAAAGCATCTCCTTCTCCCCTGGCTCCCCTAACTCAGCCCATAGCTTCTCCACCTTCCCTGCTCCTTCCACCTCACTCTTCCACGCCACCCTCAACATCGAAGCACTCAGCAAGGCCTGTTGTTGATGCTGGTTAAATGTTTCTCATATCTTATATCACCTGTCCGCACTGTCCTTGCACTTAATTCGTTCAGGCCCCAGGGTCATTCAGGTGACAAGAAGTAGAACTGGCCCTGAGCTTGGAATGTAGGTGTGGAGGCTCGCATCTTCAGTAGTCTGCTCTGCGTTTTACTTAGGCCACTAGTCAACTTGCAGCAAAGCATCAGAAAGATTTAAAGTTGTATGAAAACTACTGAGCCAAAAATTTTCTAATAAGCCACATTCCAGCTGGGGAGGCTTAAGGAGGACCTCTTTTTCCCCTAATTATGGTTAAGACCATATTGCTATTGGTAAATTTTCTACGGGATGTCATAGCAAAGTGAGAAGGGGGTTGTGCTGGATCTTCTCTGCTGGCCCCTGCAGACTTCCCGCCTGTGTCTGTCCAGCTCTGTGCCCCAGGAGGCTAACCTCTCTGGCTTGCTTTGCTCACCCTCTCCTGCCATTTGGCTGTGGCTGGGTTTGGTCGGCGGCAAGCACCAGCAGGAGAATGGAACATGGGACCCGGCTCTTTCTTTGCACGAGTGCTATGGATGGTAACAGTCCCTTCTGTAGGTGACAGTTCCTATCAGGTGACCCTCTTTCACAGCCCTAGCTCTCTCTTTTGGCTATGCTAACCACTCCCCGCACATGCCCTTTCAGACCAAGGGGTGGCCATGGCTCCCACTGTGGCTAGTCCTAGGGTTCTGCACCACCCCTTGTTGGTTTTCTTTAATCCTTCCTACACCTTTATAAATAGTCCCTCCTTTGAAGTCTCCTTTCTTACCTGTTTGAGTGTGGCATCTTTCCTGCCTGGACCATAATCGATTTAGGTGTTTGAGTAACTCAGATATAGTCATAAGCAGTAGAGATGCGTGGACAAGGATTATTGTAGCATGCTTTAGTCTAATCAATTCTGAACCCTTAATATGGGGGTTGAGTGCTTCTGTCTGTAAAATGACAATGTTTCTAATGATAATAATACCAGCGAGTTTTTATTATACTCTTACTACGTACCAGGCACTGTTCTAACAATTTAATATGTATGAACTCATTCTATCTTCACAACAATCTTATAAGGTAGGCACTTTTTTTAATCACTGATGTCTAGATGAGGAAACTGAGGTACGGAAAAGTTAAGAACCCTGCTTAAGGTCCTGTACTTTAGCGTGTCAGTCAGTACCAGGCAGCCTGTTCCAGAGATCTTAATTTCTACATTAGACGTCTCTAAATGAACAGGAAGTCAGTGCCAATGGACACATAATGAGAGTACATTTAATTGCCAAAATTATAGAATCATCCGAGCATAACTTTTGAAGAAAAAAAAATCTATGTTTGAAAACTATTTTTAACTCTGGGATTTCTAACCTAAGTGCTAACACCCAGTAGTACCATTTTTAGAAACCTGTAATTTATTTAAGAAGATGTAAATGGATATTTTTCCCAGGTTCGAATATTAAACACTATTTAGGCAGCACAGTGTTGTGAGGAGGACTTAGAAAATGTGGGTCCCACCATTCTTTAACTGACCTTGAGCGAGTCACTTATTCTCTTGGAAACTCACTTCCATTTCTCAGGTTTACCAGGTCTCTAGTCCAGAACTTCATCTGATGAGCACGTTTTCTATGTTGTCATCCTCAACATAACGACCATCACTCCAGCGTCAACAACTAATATATTTTTTACTGGTACTGGTGTATGATGCTCAGACACATCTGTTACTTATATTTCAAACAAGGGGATTTTCTGCCTTGACTTAAAAACTTACAGAGGTTAGAACCTCGTTACCTCCTCAGCCTGGCCAGACCACTTGTATGGTAGATGAAGCATTTGTAGGAAGTCCAGGTGGAGATGGTGTTACAGTCCTTATAGTTGAGAAGAACGAAGAATTACTTCTAAATGCTGGCAAAGGTTCAGGAGACAGGAAGTTACAGGTCGAATGATGCAAAGGGCGCTTTAGGATGAAATCTCCAAGGGACCCCCTGAAGTGAACACCTGTGAGGAGTTTCCCGACTGCTCAGCTCACTCTGAACTTCATCCTCCTTTACCCTTCCACACCTTTGTTCACGCCAGGCAATCTGTCTACAAGGCCCTCAGCTGTACAGAGAGACCCTCAAGGGTGGATGAAACCTCTGAGGGCCCACAAAATCAAACAGAGGTAATGTCCGTCCCTCCTTCTGGAATTTTGTGTTGTTCTGTTTGGACCCCATCCACAGCACTTCTGTTTTGCTGTGCACGATCATTATTTGAGTGCGCAGTGGGCCTCCCAAGCTAGGTGTGAATTTTTTGTGTCTTATTTAGGTCTGGTAAGTCTGAGAACCTGGAACTGGGCCTTGTCATCTTTACTAGCGAGATGGGGCACGGGTCAACAAAGCCCATTTCCAATGCTTAGAGTGTGTGCATACACACACACACACCATCTGCAACTTCATACAAACAAGTCTGGCTTTTAAAATACATCAGATGGCATGAGAAATTAATCTCAGTTCTCAGTACTAAGAGATACTGGGAGATGAGATGTCTTGGAAAGAATAAAGAACAGCAACATACTTTTAGTCATAACCCCATCTATGACACGTTAACCTCAGATCCCTATTACCTTCCAGGCCCACCGGTAATGCCATCCAGTGTCAAAGGGAGCAACCACTTCCCAAATGATCCTGTTGCCTCAAATCCTGATAATTACTGGTTTCACACACACACACTCTTTCTTGCCAGCCACCATCAGGGCGCCCGCCTCCATGGTTGGACTGAACATTGTATAAATGGCCAGGGATTTTTTTTGAACGACAACTCCTTCTACTCTGCAGAAATAGAAAATTAATGTAAGCAAAGAAAACTTCGGAATTGCTGGGAGTCCAGAACCGGGGAGTGGTATCCACCTCTTCTGCAGATACCAGCCTCTGAGTTATCTGTTTTGGCTGCACTCCGGGGATCAGAAGCCAGCACCTGTCAACCTCAGAGCTGTGAGAAGGGAGAAAAGGGTGGAATGTTGGTGCGAATCTGGGTGGTACACCCAGCCCAGCCCACACCTGGAAACTTATCTGTACTTGATAAGTACAGAATTTTTGGTTAGAAGTGATCAATCTTCCCTTTTTAAGTCATTCTTACTTTTTCTCTTTTGGAAAACCCATAGAGGGAAAGTTAATTTGCACGTCTTGGAGGGGGAGATTAGTTCGGAGACTAAGGCGGGGACCTAACATTGATAGAGTTATGACGGGAGGCCCCTCTATGGGCACAAGATGAACAGACACAGTGGGCAGGGTCATGTGTCGGGTTGGTGGAAATCAGAGCTGGGTTTTGAGGACTGAATGCAGAGCCTTAGGGAGACTCGGAGCATGGCAAAAAGCTCCAGGGGACTGCCCTGGGGAGAGTGGGGTGGCCTGTGCAAGTTGATCTGACTTTGTAATTGTGCACTTGTTCGGGCAATCACTGGTTAGACTGAGGTTCCCCACTGGACTGTTAGCACCAGAAGGGCAGGGTTGTCTAATTTACCTTATCTTTATATCCCGGAGCCTAGCACATGTCTGGGATGTAGCAGGTCCACGTGACTACTGACAAACTAAATCAATCTGCCTCCTAGTCAAGTTCTTACCTCAACATTTGCTCAGCCCTCAACATGTCCCAGTGGCCTCCCTTTCTTTGCCAAAGCCTGGCTTCCTCTCCTGGCTGATCCACAGGGGTTAAAGCCCACAAGGACCCAACCTGACCTTGTCCGGCCTAACATTGGCAGTGGGGAAGGGCACAGCACATGGACTTGCTGGTTGCGGGTTGGGAATCAGCATCAGGCCCTCTCAGGGAGGTGATATAAAGAGGCCACCAGCCCCTCCTCTTGAAGCCTCTTTATCTTTACCAGAAGAATTTTTTTTCTGGAGGCCTCAAATGCTTGAAGAGGGGAGGGTGTGGTATGGGACTGCCTTGCCAAACCAGCTCCTCACGTGCTGTGAAAGGAGCTGCAACGGGCCTCTCCCTTCCCTCGGGCCCTCAGGTGCAGGATCAGAGGACCTGACAGTCATCTGTTGATCAGGCGGCTCTGTGTCTTTAAAGGAGGAGCTGGGTGGCACGTATACGGATCTCTGAGAGGCAGGAATGTGCAAGTTATGCACAGCTCTTGCATCCTCCAGGGCTGTCCTCCTGTGAGCTCAGCTTTGACTGGCAGCTCCCTCTGGCCCCATCAAGGCCACTGACTCGAAACTGGAAGTCTCAACCCCGAACACTCAGCTGGCAAAAGGTGGCACTTTTACAGTTTTCCAAACCCACTTCATCCTTCCCACTTAAGTCTTTGTGATCGGGAGAGAGGATCCTGGCCATTTGTGACTTCAAATTGAAATAATAGTAGTAATAATAATAATAATAGTGTTTATAGCTAACATTTATGGAGCGCTCACACTCTGTGCCAAGCATTGAGTTAATGATTATTAACTCATTTCTTTCAACTCGAGGAGGAGCACTGTTATTAAACTTGTTTTTAGGGGAGAAAAGAGGCTCAGATCACAACTTGCCCATAGTCACACAGCTACTAATTAACAGAACCAGGATTTGAACCCCAGGAGTCAGTGCCAGGCCCACACGGTTGAACTACCCTCTTGTGTCTCCTGCATGGCTCTCTCCTCATAGCTACAGAAGTCAGATTTCGGAGTGTGCTGGGGTCCCACCGTGTGGCTCATCCCTCTTAGCAGCCTGGGCTCGGCGTAAATGTGACTTCTTCAGATTTGTCTGCTGAAACAAATTTATATTCTGTCACTGTTTTGAAGGTCACACACCCTGCAGAGGCTCTGGGAGAGCAGGTGCACCATGCCTATCTCCTAACCTCTGAGGGTTGTGGCCATGCTTGGCATGGGTCGGCTTGCAGACGCATCGCTCCCGTCTCTACCTCCATCTTTGTATGACTGTCTTCTTGGTGTGACAGTATCTTCTCCTCTCCTGTCTCACTCAGATCTCCTTCTGCCTTTCTCTTATAAGGACACATGCCATTGGAGTTAAGGCTCATCTGGGTCATCCTGGATGATCTCCTCCTGTCAGAAATTTTAAGTTATCACATCTGCAAAGACCCTTTTCCAAATAAAGTCACCTCCATAGGTCCCGGGTATGAGGACATGGATACATCTTTAGTGGGGGTGGGGTGGGGGGGCACCATTCAACCTACGATAGCATCCAATCCAGAGTAGGTCCCACTGTCCCCGCTGTCTCATTAGCTTGTTTTCTTTCCTTCATAGCATTTCCCACTAGCTAGAGTCTTCTTATTACTTCATGTGTTTTCCACTAGTGCGTTCTCCACTGGGGTGCTTCTGACTTTTTGAGCAGAGATAACCTTTGCTAAGCAGAAATGAGTCTTTCGTTGCAATATAGTTAGCATTTCACAGTCCTGAAGGCCAGCCCTGAGGGTGAGGTGTAGAGGGAAAGTCTCCAAGACACCACCCCCACATCCCCCACAGACATTCAATGTCCCCACTTGGAAGGCAGCAGAGCAGCCGCCAGGGTCAGAGCCGCCAGCTTATGTGTTTATCATCTGTCCCCTTTCACAGGCATGAAAGCTCCATGAGGGCAGGGCCTTGTCTGCCTTGTTCACTGCTGCGCTCCTGAGACTCAATGTCTGGGCCCGAGAAGGCACTCAATACATATTCTCTGAATGCACGTAGGAGATGGGATGCTGTTTCTGAAAATGTGTAACAGATGTTTCCCTTTAGGCTGCTATACCCTAAGAAGGAAAAACCAGGTGACAGGTCTCAATAATGATTTTAAAAAGCCAGGAAAGTCTCTAGTCTCATCCCTCAGTCCCCAGGACCCTGTCCCAATCCTTCCTCTCCTCAGCAGGGCTGTGTGAGGGCTCAGAACCATTCTTTTGCCCTTGTCTTGGTCTCTACCATGGGATGTCTTCCCTGTCCTGCAGCCACCTTGGATCTCTTGCCATCCCCATGGGCCCCTTCCCAGGTCACTGACACAAAATTAGGGGATGGGCTATAGGCCAGGGTCCCCTCATCCTGCAGTCTGGCTGGGCTGCTGCTTCTCCACCCCTGCTGATCACCAGTGCAGTGATAAGTACTTTACCTCTGTGATCCTTAGAAACCTCACCTGTAAATCGGGAATGACTCTTGGTGGATTTACCAGCCACGATAGCCCCTGGCAGATAGTAAATGCTATTTTAATAAGTATAAATGCTTATTTTCTTTTCCTTGCCTTTTATAAGGAAAAGAGGAACTAGACAGGATATAAGGAAGCCACCTCCAGCTTGTTTTGGAGAAAGTGGTGGTAGGTGGGGTGGAAGGATCTAGGCAAGGTCTGTAGGTAGAAATACCTGTATAGGATCAGACAGGGCTGGTGCTGAAATGAGGAAGGTAGTAATTCCCGATGGTTAGATAGAAGGGCTTTAGAGTCAGTAGTCCCAAATGTGACCTTGGACATGGTATCTGTAAGAGAGAGAAAATAAATAACTTGCCCAAGGTCATAGAGCTGGACATGACAGAGCTGGCAATTGGACTTTGCAATGGTAGGAGTTTGTTTTTCCTCTCACACCATTCTGCCTTCCTTACCGAGCCTCTCAGGGACACTTGCTGCTGCAGGCCTCAGGGCTGAACAGCAGCCAAGAATAGTTCTGCTTTGTCCCATGTATGATTGTCTGAAGGAATGCTTCAGATTCCTTGATAGGTTAGGAAGCAGAGGCACAGATGACAGTAATCAATATGTACTCCCCAGACTGTATGGGAATTTAGCTATGATAATCAATTACACACACACACACGCACACCCTGTTATACAGACCCCCTTCTAGCTCGGCCAGCTTGGGAACTAAGCATGGGCCTGGACAACCACTTACAAATCAGCGAGGCTGAGGCAGAAAGCTATGTGCAGGTAATCGAGAGGTGATTGTGCAGGGATCATCGCCTCCATTTAGGTGTCAATTGTATAATTTGCAGCTGTTCCTCAGCTCAACAGCTGGAGTTCAATATGCTCAGGGCTTAGCTGGAGGCCCCCAGCCAGGGAGCTCAATATTAAGCTGGCATCCAGGATCTCAGAAAAGCAACTACTCTTGCAGCAAATCACAGAGGAGAGGACTCTCCCCTTTTTCTTTCCAGCCACTTAAGCAATGGTGGCTCTTTGGGAACAATATTGATGCTGCCTGTAAGTGCTGACCAAAAGCAAAATGGGGCTGGGGAAGGGAGGATATCATAAATGAACAAAGTGTACTAATACTTTTACAGAGATTGTTCCATTTTGTCCAGTACTCTGGTGTGGTAGTAATATTATTATTCCCATTTTATACAGAGAACATAGTTTGTTCTATGCCAAACGAAGCATAATTTGCAGAAGCCAGATCCACTTGACCCTAGAACATGAACTAGGCATTTCCTGCTCATAAGAACTAGTCTCCAAGCAGGGCTCTGTTGTAGTTTGGAAAGGTGCTGCCAACTCCATCAGGTGATGCCAATGAGAAGTTGGACCTAAAGTGGACTTGCTCCGGGAGAGGAAGAAGGAGCCCCCTGAAGCAGAGACCCCACAGAGGTAGTGAGAGCCCTTAGCTAGGCCTCAAGTGAAAGCAAAGTGTGGGTAAAAGAGAAAAACTACTTAGAACACCAGTAACCCAACTCCACTTATGGTGTCAGCATCATAGAGCAATTTGGAGATGGTTATTTTATTTTATTTTATTTATTGTATTTTATTATTGTGATTATATTTTTTTCCATTATCATTTGTCCCCGTTATACCCCAGTCCCCACTGTAATCGCTGCACTGTTGTCCATGTCCATGAGTTCTTTTTCCTTTTTGCTGGGTCCCTCCACCCCGCTAACCTTCTACCCACAAGTGCTATCAGTCTGCTCTCTATCTGTGAGTCTGTCTCTATTTTGCTTGTTAGTTCAGTTTGTTCATTTGATTCCACATATAAGTGAAACCATATTGTATTTGACTTTCTCTGGCTGGCTTATTTCACTCAGCAAAATGTGCTCCAGGTCTATCCATGCTGTTGCAAATGGTAAAATTTTCTTCTTTTTTATGACTGAGTAGTATTCCATTGCGTAAGTGTCCCATAGATGTTTTATCCACTCATCTATTGATGGGCGCTTGGGCTGTTTTCAAATCTTGGTGATTGTAAATAATATTG
This sequence comes from Mormoops blainvillei, assembly GCA_004026545.1. NCBI lineage: Eukaryota > Metazoa > Chordata > Mammalia > Chiroptera > Mormoopidae > Mormoops > Mormoops blainvillei. The sequence continues at coordinate 178,280 of PVJD01001481.1, forward strand.
CAATGAACGCGGGGGTGCTTATGTTCTTTTGAATTAGTGTTTCAAGTTTCTTTGGATAATTTCCCAAAAGTGGAATTGCTGAGTCATAAGGTAGTTCCATTTTTAATTTTTTGAGGCATCTCTACACTGGTTTCTACAGTTATTTTTCATGCTACCTTTGATCCTTATTTCCCACTCTCTGTTCCTATCACAAAACCACAATATACCCTTTTCACCCTCTCTCTTTCTCCCACCACCCAATTAGCTTGTCTGCCAATAACAAATACCTTTACCACACTCTGTGCCCCTGAGTCCATGCCAAGCCATACTAACTAATCACTACATTCTTTCCCAGAAAGCCCTGGAATGGCCTTAAATTTCTTCTTAAGCAGAACTCTAGAAAATTTACTTCTAATACTTGTTGACCCGTGAGCTGAAACTGAATTGAATGACTGGGTTATTCACTCACTTGTTTATTCATTAAATATTTGTGAAGGACTTACTATGGGCTGGGTGCTGTTTTAAGCATGGGGAACTCTGCAGCGAACAGAAACATAATCTTGAAACGTATATTCAAGTGATGTAGACCAATCACTTCAAATTAAAGCTGGGTTTAAAAAAAAGTACCCAGAGAGCAAGTGGGTTTAAACTGAGATTTCTAACGGGACCAATGTTGCAGGATTTGGGGTTATGGACAATGTTGTGAGTGATGGGACTGGTCCTCCAGCTTGTCATTCCTGATGACAATGCCTTCTGGGCTCTGGGCTCTAATAAGGTGAATCTGTCTGGTGACCAGAACCAGCAACAGGGACATCTGGGCTGGAGAGTCTAGGTTCCACTTAGGACTCTGATACTAATTTGATCTGCTCTTGGAGCTCTTGGGGCCTCACCTCACTTTAGTTCATTGAATTATCCCTGAACTTCCACAATGGAACTATCACTGGGCTAGGTATTTGGGATAAGTCACAAGCATACACTCACAGTAAAAAAAGATAGTGGGTTGGTGAAACAGATACTTTTCAATCTCATGTTTCTCATTTGTAAAAGAGGATTGGACTCGCTGATGCCCAAGGCCATTTTTACCATTGATATTCTATACCTCCTGGGGAAACCATTTCAGGAACATGATTCCCAAGTCAGGTCAGGAAACCAGGCCATTCTGTATCTGGTCTTTCACTGATGTTGCTGAGTCAGAAAACCTGGTGGTCAGGGGTTGTTTGCCTGAAGGTGAATCCCACTGCCATGTCCCATCCCTTACAACATTGCTCAGTATTTCAGGCACTGCAACATTTGCTTAATTTTGGCTCAGTCTTTGAATCATTATCTCCTACTGGCCCATCCAGAAGCCCATGCCTTCTGATTTCTTATTAGATAAGAAAAAACCAAGACAGGCACCCTCCTTTCCCTTTCCCTGAATCTAGGTCATCTGTAGGGTAACTGCTAAATACGCTAGTCTTTCCAGTCATTCCAGAAGGAGTAGCTCAAGAAGGGAGAATTGTCAGTGGTGGGATAGGGTGGCAGATAAGTGTATAGAGTCAGACTTTAAGCAATCTTCTTCAATGAAATAATTTTAAAAAGCCACCTGTTGTGCCTATGACCGAATTGGAAGGAAGAAAAATAAGAGTAACACTGTGTGTACTTGTCTGTATTTAGAAGGTGTGTTCGGTGTATTTAAAACATCATGCAGAAAGTAAGTACCATGAATGCATAAGCATACAAAGAATGGAGTTCAGAACAGAATAGAAAAGAAGTAAGAACAAAGAATGGAGAGCCTATATTGAACTATCCCCAGATGGTAGAAAAAGGATGCTGAAGATTGTTCACGAATAAAACTTAATTGGTTGAACTTGCAAGGTTCTTTTGGAACTAGATTATACCACCTAAATGACATGCCTCAAACTTAGTGAGCAACGTGCATGTCAAGGTAGTAGGGGAGCCCCAAAAGGAGAGTGCCCATCTAAACTCATGAGCTAGTTCATTATTTTGTGCTGAAGTATATCTCTATATTAAAATAGAAGCACATAAAATATATGTATGTATATATGTGTGTTTATGTGTGTACACACACACACACACAAAAAGATCTGTCCAGAAAGTATCCAGCTATGTAATATGAAAAATAGAGACAATTATTGAAGATAAAAGATACAGCAAATATTGTGCATAGGACAATGACACCTCAGTGCCCTTCAAGGTAGGCACCTTGGGAACCTTGAACAGTTCTCCCAGCATCTCTTCCACTGTTCAAAACACTCTGCAAAATCTTTTGTTGGAATTGCCATCTGCTACTCCATTGTATTTTCCTTAATCTCATAGACGGTCTGAAATCTCTTCCCTTTCAAAGGTGACTTTAGTTTCTGGAAAAGCCTACAACCACAGGCCACCAAATCTGGGCTTTGGAGGGGAGCTGAGTCACCTGGGTGTTTTGATGTTTCATCAGAAAACTCTGCATGAGATGTGATGCATGAGTGGGCACATTGTTGTGATGAAGCTGCCCATTGCCAGTTCCCCGTAGCTGTGGCTATCAAAATCTCAGACACAGTAATTTTTGGAATCCCCAGGTCTGCTTCTAGTTCTTGCACTGTCAGTTGCTTATCTTTGTTGATTGCAGCCCATACACACTCAACATTCTCAGGTGTTCTGTTGTTGCAGGCCTTCCAGAATGTGGACCACTTTCAACAGATTCTCAACTATCTTTGAAGCATTCATGACACACTTTTATTTGTGTGTACTCATTGTGTTATCCCCCCAAAGCCTTCTGAATCATCCAAATAGTTTTCATGGGGAAATGTTCAAGCTTAACACAAAATTTGATGCAGATTCATTGCTCTACTCGCTCGGTCATTTTGAATGCAACAGCCACACACTACACATGCTAACTCAGAGCATCTACTGCCCCCTGACTACCACAGTGAAGCTGTATTGTTCACACATGTGCATTGCAGTCCACTTCCCTTGGCTTCCAGGTTACATCGATGTCATGTAAACCATTCTCATTATATTAACAACGGCTGGACTTTTGTTGGACAGGCATCTTATATGAAGTGTGTGTGTGTATATGATTTATTCAGGGGTGGGAAAAAGTAGTTTTATAGTCATGAGTACATGAAACACAGAGTTTATTCTTGTATTATTATTTATTAATTATTTTCCTATGAACTGTAAACCTACTTTTGCCATACCCTATATATACTATATAGGTACATCAATGATCACATTAACATAGAGTCTATTTCTTTATCAGTCCTGTCTCACACAATAGTCCAGCACAGTTTCTACCACTTAGTTGGGGCTCACGACTCACTAATGCTTCTTGAAGAAATGAAGCTGGGAATAATTAGGTTTTTTCTGTGGTGCTATGATTCCTCCTGTCCTCAGGGGGCAGCCTACTTGAAGGTTGTACAAATGATGCATTTATACTCCTGTCCCTGCTCCAAATTATGTTTTTATTTCAATTCTGGCTCTCTTACCTAAATCCCCCTTTAATACACACAGAACTCCAGGATCCACTGCAATGTGTATGTGATCTAACAATGACAATAACTGACCATCACAAATATCAGAAAAGATTCTAACCTGTAGTTTCTGGGGGCAAATCTGTTTTCTGTATAACAGGATCCATTGTGGAATAATAATAATAATAATAATAATGATGATGATGATGTCTGCTACATCCTTAGAGGTTACCACAAGGTAGGAATTCTGTGAGACATTTTTCATATATGAAAAGTGTTACTCTTATTATTAAAAGTATTACTAATATTACTGAGCTAAGCATTGCGCTCAATACTTTACATGTATTATCTAACTGTCACATCTCTATGAAATGATGATTATTATCAACCTTACGCAAATGGTGAAATGGTGGCTCCAAGAGGATTGAGTAACTCACCCTGTGTTACCCAGGCAGTGAGGGGCAGAGCCAGAATCCACACCCAGGAAAAGCCATCTGCAAGGCCTGTGGATTTTCTAGTGTGGGACACTCAGTCGGGGAAGTCAGGAAGGCACGGAGGGATACAAGTCACAGACTCTGGGGGAGGAAATCACCGTAACTGTGACCTTCCACGACAGCACTGCTGTTCCCACAAAGTGTGGGAACCAAGCACCCAGCTGGGGGCAGGAGAGTGGTAAAGACCCAGGCAGCAACAGCCTCCTTCCCTCTCCCTGCAAAGCAGCAAATGTGACTAATATAATAGTGTAAAATGTTTAGATTTCCTTTATTCTTGAGTGACATGCAGCTATTTCTAAACCAGTCTGGATGCGGATTCATTTTCAGTGGGTATAGAAACACTCCCGTTAGACTTATGTGAGCTGTTAAGCTCACGTGTTGATCCTCACGCCAGAGGTTACTATGATAGACCAACAAATAATAAAGTGGATCACAGTCAAGTGGCAAAACCCCCAAACTTTTTAATACTCTAAGCTTTCTGTCTGAAAGATGTCATTTCTTTCAACGGCTTAAAGTTTCTTCAAGGCAGAAAACCATTGAAGCTGCAGCGTCGCTGAACATCTGTCTTATCATGTGGGCAGATATTGGGATTAAATTAACTAGAAATGAATAGAATGATGTATGACAGGGTGCAGATGTCCCAGGCACAGTGTGATAATTTCATTGCAAAACTATGTAATGAATTCCATACATTATGGAAGTACAAATGTACCACTTTAGGTAATTGTGATGAAAAGGTATAATGTGCAATGCATAAACAGAGTGGGAGCCCAGGGGCATTTCTCCTCTGCTATTTCTCTTTAGTCATTTCAGAATGACTTTATTTGATTTAATGTAAGCCTATTATTATTATTAGAGCCTTTTTTTTTTTTTTTTTTTGGTCTACCCCTTCAGCATTTCTTGCCTGGTTGGTATAAGAAATATTTGGAGTAGAGGAATAGAATTTGGGCAGGCCAGAACTTTAGACTCCTGGAGAATGATGGCTAGAGAGTGTTTACAAAAATATTTTGTTGTGAGGATTTTAGAGCTGAAGAGCTCTCTCTTTCTCTCTCTCTCTCCTCCCTCCTTCTCTCCCTCTCTCTTTTTTCTAATGAACTTGGAGATTGTTTCAGCATTTCCTACTATTCTGTGAGTGGGAATTAAGGGTGGTATAATGGGAAGTAATATCGCTTTAAAGCCAGAAGACCAAGTTTCCTTCCCTGACTTTGCTCTTGACTGCTGTGTGACTTTGGGTGAGTCACTCCACCTCTCTGAGATGCTGTCACCTCATCTGTAAAATGCAGATGATAATAGTACTCTGTTGCCAGGTACAAACGAGGGGCCTACCACATAAACTCGTGAAGGTTAGACCGTGTCTGTGTTGCTTGCTGCTTGATCCCCAGTGCTTAAAGGAGTGATCCTACAGCATGGAAAGTACCTAGTCCAATGCCTAGCACGTATGAGACATTCGTTTCTTGAGTTTCAGCTGGTTTGAAGAAATTTACCTGTGGAGACTTTTAAATTGGGTTTTGGTAGCACATTCCCTGAACAGCCCATTACACATTCAAAGCTCCTGGCCAAGCACCCATTCCAGCTGAGGCCCGCAGAGGGCTAAAGGTCTCCCAGTGTCGCAGAGGGCAGAAGAGGCAGGGGCAGAGCCCCCTGTCTGAGCAGCAGCCTCCTCTTGTCCTGCTGCGCCAGGCTGCCGCATGGCGGGGACGGTGCAGCCATGGCCAGGGCTGGCATGCCTGCCGCACAAGTCTTTCTGATTGAAGAGAAGCACACCTTCATTAGCATATCTTGGAATCAAGGAACGAGAGGCAGATTTCATTTTGCAGCAAATGGCTGTCCTGCGGTCCTGCTTCCCAAGTGGGGCTGAGACCCCTGTGGTCACAGCTGGGGCCAGTCCCAGCCCTGCTTTTCTCTCCATCCCACTGCTCTGTTCACACAGCCCCAATCTTCCCCTTTAAGTCTCCTCTCCACCAATTATTTGCCTGGGGTGACATCAGTGGAAAATGTGAGGAGATGGCAGCAGAGCCGAAATCCTAGCCTTCCCTGGGAGGCCAGAAGAGCTTGTTTTTAATGCTCCAATTGGTCCCTGTTTTCCCCAGCTCGTTTATGCCATGTAATGCTTTTGGCACAGTGAAGCGAGATGCCAGGGGTGATTTGAGGCCACGGGGGCCTGGGTCTTCCTGCCCACTGGACAGATGCTTGCTGTCTGGCCTCCTTTCTTAGGTAGGAACACCCTAAAACCAACCCCAAGGGAAGATCTCCCACGGTGGGAAGTACATGTGGTAGGGCTTCCTCCTTCCCTGCAAGTGAAAGTTGCTGCATTAGAAGCTGCGGGTTTGGGGTTTGTCACCACATATCTTCCTTTCCTTGCTGCAGCCTTCCCACCCCTTGCCTCTCCCCACAAGCTTCAGGGATGTCTGCAGGGTGTGGATTTTCTGCCAAATTTGGCTGCCTTGAAAGGAACATTGTTTGAAATAGAGACTTGAGGAAGGTGCTAATCTTCCATTGCTTATCAAATTTGAGCAAAAATGTTGACATCCCACTTTCCCAAGTGCTAGCTCAGCTTTTTGGTGTTCGACTGCAAGAGCAACCAGCTGCTTGTCTAGCCGGGGACACAAACCCTTTCTGCACCCCCCTCGCCCTGCTTACCTGGCCCCACCAGACACATAGCCCAGGGACAGTGGTTGGTTTCGAGGTCCCTTCATCTCTGATAGCACAGCCTGCTGTGTTCCCAAGAAACATCCCACTGATCGCTTCTGCCAGCACCACTGCATAAACTCTCAAAGAAAAAAATATGCCGCCGAGTAGTTACCGCTCTGAATGCGCAGAGAGCTCTTCATTTTCTCACGATGAAAGACATATTTGGGATCATCTGGCTTTCCAAGCAGATGCCCAGTTTATCTCACTTTAAATCAACTCTTTCTGACTGGACCCTTTCCTGGATGAATTAATTGAGCGTGGCTAAAACCAAAACGCTCTCGCGATTAAGGAGCTAGGCAAAGGGGCGCTGTGTCAAGGATGTCAGCTTGCAAGGAGGGTGGCGAGTTGTTTACTTCTATTCTCATAACAGAAGGAACAGGCAGGCTCAGCCCACTGGAAATAATTTTGAATAATCTCACTCTATTACTGGAAGCGAAATTGAGTCTGCTCAAGCTACCCCCATGATCCGACATTCCAGTGATACGGGGAAACTAATATCCAATTCATGCAGCATAAAATAAGTGACATAAGGAAAAGCAGGATGAAATCTGGAAGTTTTTAGTTTTCAATTTGTACGGCTTGTCTTCTATTACTGGATCAACTCACTAATGCGGCTCACACAGAGAAGGGGCTTTCATTAAGAGGCCGGTAGTTAGTGGTGGTGGGCCTGTGTGTGTTGTGTGTGTGTGTGTGTGTGTGTGTGTGTGTGTGTGTGTGGCCGCTATTGGCTCCTGACACTGATATCAGATATGCATTGCCCTGCATGAACCAAATCTAGAAAGAAAATTTGTCTAAGAAATGGAAGGGGAACCCTGCCTTACCAACTGGAGCTCTGCTGGCTGAAGGGGCAGGTGGCCTGGAATAAAGATTGGACCCTTTAGAAAATGCTCCCAGTGTGAGGGGACTGGCTCATTAGCTTCCCTCATTCCCCAGCCCTGAAAAGGTCCATGCTTCCCCTGATATGCTCTCTGCTAAGGGTACTGTCATCCAAGCCCCAAGGAAAACCTTAACATCTCTCTTAACTCTTTCTTCCATCACAGCCCTCATACCTTATAAGTAACTAAGTAATTGATTCTGGTTTCAAATTCTCTATTGCTTCCATTCTCCTCTCTTCATGCCTGGTTAAGACCCTGATACCATTTTTCTAGTAATCCTAATCACTCTTTATTCTCCCCATATCTCCCTGCCTTAAACCATCCTCTTTCTGATTGCTAAATCATCCTAAGCAGGCTCTAATACATCACTCAAAAGCATTCAGTGGCTCCCCACTGCCTGGTAACTCAAGCCAAGCCCGCATTCAAAACTCGCCTCAGCTTGGCTTCAGTCTTCCTTTCTGACTGAATCTCAGGCATTCCTCTGCACTCATCTTGAGCTATAGCCAAGTGAAAATAATTCTGATTTTTTTGGCACATGCCAGTTTTCTGTCTGAGTGTTTGTTCACATAATTTCTTCTATATGGGGTGCCTCGTCCTGTCAGTTTATTGCTGCGTGTCCCCATCCTACCCATTCTTCAAGATCTAGGTCAGCTACCTCCTCCAGGAAGACTTCCTTGATCCACTGGCCAGAAGGCACACTCTCTTCCTCAGACCCCTTAATGTCTTTTCTCCTTTTCTGTCACCCATTCTAGCCCAGGGTCAGTACATTGTGTCACAAATAAGTGCAGAGGTCATGGAACAAAATGTCTAAATGAGAATCTTAGCTGTGGGGCCTGTGTGTACCATGTAAATTCCCTGTGCTTCAGCTTCTCTTCTGTGAAACTGAGCTAATGAGAATATTTACCTCTCAGAGAATTCTATGGAATTAAGGGGAAAATAAATGTGATGTGCCTAGTTGGCATGGTGCTGTTTACATGGCAAAAGTTTAACAAATATTTTCTTTTCTTAGTACCTTTCTCCTCTGAATTGTGTAAGCTTTATAAGGATATCTTAAACTCATCATTCAAATCAGTATTTGCTGAATACCTACTACGGTCTTATTTTCGTTAGGATTTGAGGATAAATAGAGATAAGTAAGACATAGTGTCTGCCCTCAAGGAGCTCATGGTCAAGGGCAGAGGAGAAGAACTAGTACACAGAACATGGCAACCTGTTAAGGGCTCTGATAGTGAGCACAGGTGAGGCAGTGTGGTAATGTGGCTTAGCTCTCAGTGCTGGAGCCAGACTCCATAGGCTACAGGCCCAGCTTGGTCACTTCCTAGCTGCATAACCTTGGCTGGGCAGTCTGTGTTAAACTCCCTGCGTATTGGTTTTCTTACCTGTGGAATGGGGATAGTAAGTGGTACCTACCTCATAGCGTGGCAGGTAGGATTTCATAGCTTGAGAACCAAATCACACCTAGAACAGGGCCTGGCATGTTATAAGAGCTTAGTAATGGCTAGTTATTATCTCGGAACTCTTTGAGACCTAATTGATGCTTTCACTTTGAGTGATTTCTTTCTATGCCAGAGTAGGTAGCTTTTATGAGGATAAAGACATCACGGTTGGGAGAAACCATCAAAAAGAGGGCATAAGGCTTCTGGTGGTGCACTTTGAAGCAGGTTTGACCGCCCCTTCCCCATATCCGAAGACCCCTTCCCCATGCCGAACACGTAGATTCCAGCCTGTGTCTTGGACACTGAGAGCCCCCTGCTTTTGCTGGCTGTGGTTAGCACAAGTCATTGGCTAGAGTCTCGCTTAGTCTCTTAAAAGTTTCCTGGTGCTTAGTAGCCTGCCTCTACCCTTCTGGGCTTATGTCCAAAAAGTTTCCATGCAAAAAACCCCATCCCCACCCCTTTGTTATGCAAGAACATCGAGATTTTATAAGACAGAGAAGGGTTGGGGTTTTATCAAGCAGTTTTAACTGGCCTCAATTCTTTTATACCCACTTTTGCAGCTTCGGGAATTGGTCCTTGTGAAAATAGAAATAACCCACCCTCCCAGGCTACAGCTTCATTTCTCAAATCCCCATCTCCTCATGCCCTAAGGTCAGTGACGCTTGGCTGAGGAAGGCCTGTGCTCACTGTTCTGGGAGCCTTTTGTTTGGGATTATGTTGGGTGCTCATTGGTCTGAAATGACAACTGAGGACATTCTCAGACACCACTGTCCTGGGAGATTTTCTGACCAAAGCTCGGCACAGTCAGCTCTGGCCAGTTATTCAGAGGAGCACCAGAAAGAACGAGTCCTAAAATGGCCAAGAGATACTTGTGGTGAGTGTTGGGGTGGAGCGGAGAAGTGGCATGATAACATAAAGAGTTATACAAAAGAAATCTTGCAAATAGCAACTCTAACAAGTGGAAGGAAGTGAAGCATCATTTTTATCTCAGAAAAGACAGCCTTTGCAAGAGTAGAATGGGTCCGGGAGTGTGTGTGTGTGTGTGTGTTACTTATGAGAGGAGGAGAGCTAAGTCAATGCATACTTATACATCTCTTGTCCTCTAGCTCATTCACACCACACTCAGTGAGGAAAATCCAGGAGTGTGTGGTTATGAATATGGAAATGACCCTGACTTCACCACCTAGTTACCTCACGATCCCAGCAAAGACAAAGGGGACTCACTGGTGCTCCTTGGTGGGTGTGTGGGCCCTGTAGCTCCTGCCTTAGATGCTGACCCCTTGTTCGGGCCTCTCCTGCTCTCATGAAGTGGGGCCAACTCATCACTGTGGTTGGAGTCAGACGGAGCTGCCCGGATACTGCCCTAGCTGAGGTGGGAAGGGATTTCCCCCCAGTGTCAACTTCTTCAGGCTTCTCATATATACATTTTTGACTTGAGGGTCATGGGGCAAGTGACTAGAAGAGCCTTGAGGGACACCTACCAGTGCCCCACTTCAAACCCAGCAGGCCCCTTGGTCCTCCCTACATCACAAAACAATGCCTCTCTCCGCAGGTAACCCTGAAGATACTGAGATGGATTCAGACTTCCCCTTCGCTGCCTGGAATCCCTGACATAGCTGATGGGAGCCCCCAGTCCAGGGCAGCCCTCTCCAGTCAAGTCAGCGAAGCAAGCATCTTCTTAACTGAGCAGTGCTCCCATTCCCTGTGAGGCACTGTGACAGCCTAGGGGGGAATCAGGCAACCCAGGTTCAAACTCCACCTCGGACCATTCCTAAGCATGAGACTTTGGCCAAGTCATTGAATCATTCCAAGTTCCATATTTATTAAATACAAAGTAGAAATAATAAAACCTTCCTTGCAGGGTTGTTGTGGGAGTTAGAGACAACCCACATAAAATGAGTGGCCTGGCGTCCGGCAGGTCACCGACAGGAGCAGCGTCCATTTATTTAGTTGCTTACTAAGTGCCAGGTATTGTACATGTTCTTGACATATTTTAGTAGAGATGACTTTCTTCGGCCACACACTCTCTAAGTCAAATAAATATAATGCTATGCATGGTTTTCTCTATCTTATTATTTCTATTTATTAATTACTTACATGTTTATAAAACTATATTTCAAGCCCCCATTCTGCATAATGGCAGACACCCAATCCCAGCCATTGCTGGAAAAACACGGCCACCTCAGTGTTTTCTGAGTTGCGCTGGGTTTAAGCTCAGTATATTCAGAATGTTTCCCTTTTGCTCCTTCCTCTTGGTGTAGCATTGACATTTCGGAGTTGAGTAGTATCCTGCCATGGGTGTGGGTGGAGGAAAAGCTGAGGCTTCTGGCTCAAGGTCATTCTTTTTCCAATGATGGCGGCTGCCAAGGCGTATCTCCGGGTCTTTGGTAACCAGCATCCTAGCCCCAGGGATGCAGGCTCTGCTATGCCCCACCTGGTCCCTGGCCACACAGTCTCTACTGTTTTCTGCTGTGGCATCTCTCTCTCCTAATTCTAATGCCATTCTATGGGATACAGGAAAACCTGGCTGTCTTCCAGTGTGTGAGTGGGGCCACTAGAGACTCATGGGAGCCCAGGGCTTCTGTTCTGGAAGAGTATGCTGATCGCTCCTTCCCTTTCGTAACTGACACCCAGGGATGGGGAGGCTCGTGCAGATTGGAAGAGCCACTTCTCTGAGAGTTCAGTTGCTTTCTCTCCGATGATTTCTCCCACCCCCACACCTTGTAAGATTTTGTGGAAAAAAGGTGGTAAGACAGGAAAAACCAGTTGTGCTTGATCACATAGTATCCTACAAATTTTCTGTCTTATTTCTGGACTGAGGGCATTGACCTTTAAAACCAAGTCTTTCTTCTTTGGTTCTACCTGGGCGGCTTTCCTAAAATGGTAGAGGTTTTGGTCAAACTGACCCAATAAGCAAGGGTTGAGATGGAAGCAAGAAATGCAAGGTGGCCAGGTAAAGGGACACTCACCCTCTCACAACACAAACACTAATCTTATTCACTTTTTCACACAATCCTACGATGTCATTTCTATTAGCAGCCCCACTTTACAGATGATGATCTAAGGCTCAAAGAAACAACTGGGTGTTGGACCCAGTTCACTCGGCCAATAGATATTTACATGCCAGACCCTCTCCTGGGTTTGGGGGCTACAACAGTAATCAATGGAGTTTACATCCAAGCTGGGTGTGGGAAGCCGGGAACAAACAACAAGAAAAAAGCTCAATAGGTAAACTACATAGTTTAACCCATGAAGGTAAGCTCTAGACATAAGTCATGGCACAGGGCTTGGGAATGCCGTGGAGAATGTGACTTTGAGCAACCTGCCTCATAGCGATGACGAGGTAGCAAATTCCAAGGAGAGAGACCAGCAGGAACAAAGGCTCTGAGGTGGGAGTTTGCTTGGCTGAATAGCTAAGGAAAGGAAGGGGCCAGAGTTTGAACCTACTTAGTCTGAATGCAGAGTCTATATGCTTCGCTACCACCTTCTAGGGCTCAAATCCTGATAGGAATTTTTGCTATTACTATGTCTCTGCTTTGGCCTGACATCAAACCCGGCTTCCATTTTTGGAGCCTTGGTAGGTGGTTGAAAATGCCAGATACCCTTTCTCCTCGCTTTCCTTGAAACTAAGGAATGGTTGGTTATTTGCCCCAGGTGCAGAGACATCACCTGGGTTTCAAATCAGGAGCTAGCAATGTGAGGATTAGGAACCAGGGATAAGAGTTTATTATGGCCTGGTAGTTGAAGAGGGAAGCATCATTCGGACTGTGTGGGAGTGGTGGTGGACATGGTCCAGGGCTGGATGTGTCATGAGTGTAAGCTGCAAGGTCAGGGCTAGGTGAGGCAGGACTTGTGTCTGCGTTTGACCAGTTCTGTGCTGTGACCTTGAGTGTTGTTCCTGGCTGGGTAGCCCTGAGCCAGTTTCCTAAGACTTTATGGTCATTCGTTGAATTAGCTATTATCCATCTGTTTTCTCCTTCAAAAGTAACACAGGTTTTATTTTTAGTTCAATAAAAAAAAAAGAGACTAGATGACAGAAACATTTTACTTTTCATCCCACCACCCTATTCCCCAAATTTGAAGCTTGAAATTTTTATAAGGTTTGCATGATGATAAATAAGAAATAGAAATGTTATTAAAATTGATGTGAATTTCCTTTTGGGATGTGGAAAATAATAAAAAAGCTATTTCATCTGTTTTCTTTTCTATTTCAAAATATAAAATGGAAGATGAAGCCGCTCGCTGTTTTGACATTGTCAGGCATGTCTTAAATGCTTTCTGTGTTCTCACATGACTCCGACAAGGTCTCGAAGCCACCAACAGAAATAGTTTTTGTTCCTTTCCTCTGCTTTGTCATTCTTCCCAGAGCAGCAAGAATAACATGTCCTGAGAATATTTTACTCAGCCTGCAAAATTATCTTTTCTTTTCCTCCCTAAAAATATGTTTACTAAAATAAACTAATTTAAGTAGGGAAAAAAATGAATATATCTTCTTGGGATACATTGCCTCCACAAGATTATAATACTTTAGGTAAAGTTATAACCCATATCACAGGCCTTTAGCTACATCGTTTCCCCCTTTTAAGTTTTTCCTTTGTTTTTATTTTTTAACTGAAGTTAATTATGGACAAAATTTGGAGAACTATGCAACTTTATAAAGTCGACTATACTAAAGAGTAGCGCTCTGTCCGCATCTCTTTGTCCTCCCCTTCCCCCAAAGAGATGGTAGTTTTGTTCCTTCCCCCCACACCTCAGCACCACTCTCACGCTGCTTTTCATTCCTGTGTGCAGTTTGGCATTACCTAAGGACTTCCACAGCAGCCCCTCCCTGCTCCTTCTAACCCACTCCAGCCTCTTCCCATATCCCACATCCTACTAATTATAATACAGTTATATTATCATTTTGAGAGAAAAATATTCAAAGCTTATGTTATTATCACCTTGTAACAGTCTTTATAGGTGATTCATTTAGCAAACTAATTATTTTTTCCTTTCCCTCACATTTGGTTTTTCCTACAGGTAATATTTGTCATATTTTTCATTTGCTTAAGATTACGTGTACAAATAAGTAATTAAGTTCCAAAGCCTTTGCCAAGTGTCAAAATCTATCCTCTAGACCTTCACTTACAGGAGGCTTTCCATCATTTTCTCTCCGGGTGCCTCCTGCCCTTTTTCAATCGCCCCTGCTTTGTGCACAGCGACCTCCCTGGAGCCTACCTTCCCATCACCTTAGGAGCTGTCTTCATGTTTCTCCTAGGTGGGTGATCCCTTTACTGTACCCCAAGATACCTCCTTCTTCTGATTATTTCCTCATTTTGTTGGAGTGCATCCCCTAGTGGCTTCCTGAGAACGTTGAATGGAAGATAAATATTTTTGTGACTGTGATGATCTAAAAGTATTTTTTTATTTTGCCCTCATGCTTGCTTGCTTGATTTATTTATTTATTTACTTACTTACTTACTTATAGTTTGTCTAGGAATAGAATTCAACATTGGAAATTATTTTTCTTCAGAATTGGAAGGCATTACTTCATTGTCTTCCCGCTTCTAGTTTAATATTGGTCGATAGTCAGTCTGATTCCTGAGCCTATGTGACCTGTCTTTTTCTGTGGAAACTTATGGAATTTTTTCATGGTCTTTATTATTTTAAAACTTCATGATAATATGTCTTGTTATAGGTCTTCTTTTGAAAAATATCCATTTTTCTGGTTAGCCCTTTTAATTGACAAACTCATGTTCTTTAGTCCTAGGACATTTTCTTAAATTATATGTTTGATGATTGCATTAATTAATTCCATCAAATTTTGTAAAAATTCTATTATTTGGTTATCAGATCTGTTGGATTTATGTTTTAATTTATTTTATATTTTACCTCCTTATTTTTGTCTACTTTTTGAAGAAATCTTACTCTTTAAACTTTTTGTTGTGTTTTTCACTTTTGTTATCACGTTTTTACTTTCCAAGATCTCCTTTTTGTTCCTTGAATATTCTCAGTTTTCATTTTTTATGCATGGTCACAATATTAATTTTCTAAAGCTATGAATGACAGGTATTTTCTAAACTTTGCTTTTCCCCAGTCTCTATTTTATCCATGTTACAACATTTTTTTTATTATCTATGATGTCAGAATATTTCACTAAAAGTCTCAATTTCTGAGAGTACTCAGTTGTCTGATCATATTTCAGAATGGGAGACTTCAAAGCTGACAAGAGGCTGTAAGCACATATGAAACTTGTCAACGATGAGGTTAACGGTAGGGGGATCTGGGTGGGCTTTAACTTATCGAACTCTTCATGTCAAAGTATCTTTTGTTTCTGTTGAGAAGCCTTCTGTAGTTAGTTAATCTACTCGTCTCTTGCTGCTTTGAGGTCTTTTCTTTGGAGTTAAACAGTTTCATTATAATGTGTATCTTTGTGGCTATCTACCTACCTGTGTATCTCTATATCTCTCTATCGATTCTAATTCACATTGCTTGTGAAGCCTAAATCTTATAATTTATGCCTTTTATTGATTATTGAATATTCTTAGCCAGCAGGTATTCAAATATTTCCTCTTCTCCGTTCTTTACAATATCTTTGTTTGGAGCTCCTAACAGATGTGTTTTGTACAGTTTCATTCTGATCTTTGCATCTTTCACCTCCCCTTCATATTTTTTCATCTCTTTCTCTCCTTGTTCTTCATTCTGGGTAATTTTCTCAGATATGCCTTCTAGTTCACTAATTCCCTCTTTCTTTCTGCATACTGGGTTATTTAACTCATCTATCGATGTTTTCTCTCTGTTCGTTTCAATGATTTCATTTCTTTTTCATTTTTGCGTTTGTTTTTTAATATGCCTTTTTCCTTAGAGTCTTGCTCTTTTCTCATATATTCTTTTTCCTCTTTTATGCTTTTAATTACTTAGACAATTATTTTGTATTTACTTTCCAATATTTGTATTATCTAAATTTTTTGAAATAGCTCTGTTGTTTATTCTATTTGATGACCACTCATGGTAGATTTTTCCTCATCGAATTAGTTAGGATTTTGTTTCACTGTGAATTACAGAAATAAGGAAAATAATGACTTAAAAAATAGGAGACAAGCTCTTTTTCCCTTAAAAGCTCTGATGTGATGTAGGGAGTCTGGTGAGGATATGATGTCACTCCACAATTGTTCTGATGGTTCTAGATGGAGCACCTGCCACCATATCCATGCTCGAAACATCAGGACAGCAAAAAGGGGCAAGGGGAAATGACAGCTGTCTTTTGAAGAAATTTACTGGAAGCTCCTATAGAACCTTATGTTTATACCCTATTGGTCAGAACTTAGTCACAGGGCTACCCTTAGCTACCAAGGAATTTGGCAACTTCCAAGAGGCAAGCAGGGGAGGATAAAAATTCTTGGGATAAGCAATGAGTAGTCCCTGCTACACTCAAATATTTTATAATACTGCATTTATCTTTAGTCATGTGTGTAATTCCTATACTATCTGGGTTGAAGGCCCATTCCTACAGAAAGTGTTTAGCCTTGCTTCTGCCAAGTACTCCAAAGGTTCTCCTGTCCAGGATCTACTTTTTGTTGTTGTTGCTGTTAATTTCTCGTGTTGGGAGGGCAGGGTCACCAAACAACATGGATAATAGAACTCTGAACTTCAAACAGGCATGAGGTTTGTCTTTATGGTTACCTATTTTTAGAGAACATTTTATTTTTCTCTCCCAGAGCTCAACCAATGTAAACAAACAAACTCCTACACAGAAAATGGATTGAGTGGATTTTAAAGGCTGTTCTTTGGCTCTTGCGTATCTCCTGGAGGATCCTGGCTTCAGGCAAGTGTCTTTGTTGAAGTGCGGAATTGTGCAGGTCCAAGGCCTGGCCTTTTATTCCAATGCAAGCACGAAACCCCAAGTTTTTAGGTCGATGACACTGACATCCCCCCATAGCCTCCCTGACCTCCCCACCTACTGATCAGGGCAGTTGCAGGGTCAAATCACAGGGGTATAGTTTCTTCTTTATTTTAATCCCCCTGGGGATTTCTGTTGCTTTCTTAAAAATTCTTACAAGCTCATATATGCTCTGTTTATCATTTCTTTCTAGAATTTTTAGGTATTTTGTGGCAGAGGGATTTTCAGATGACCAGTCTACCTTTTTCCACTTTTAATTTAATTATAAGAGCCAGGATTTTATTTTTGTTTCTTTCCATCAAGACTACTGATGGACACAATTTGTATTTTAGGATATTCCCCCTTGGGCCTGGGCCTGGGCCTGATTCCTGAAGATGCCTGAGGTTTAACATCTTGCTGGGGAGCTCTAGCTAAAGGATGACAGACAGGTGCCCCCAGGCTCCTGATGTTGTGCTGCTTCTAGAGCAATTCATAAAGGGGGACCTATCCAAGCTAAAGTAGGCAGTTGACCCATGAACCCCTCACTGCCGTGTACAGGCTTTTCTGGACCCCAGCTCCAGCACTTTCCCATCTGAGACAGCAGCTTGAGAATTGAGAAAACCCTACCAAGAAGCACACTTGTTTCTCAGAAGGGCCTGAAATTCAACCCGCTGATGCCAATTGCACTGAATAATCAGAATTTGGCAGCAGGGCTTTGGAACATAGAGATGAAAACATGTTTACTCCATCAGCATGGGGCAGGCCCCTAAATGCCTCCAGCTGGTTCGGACCTGGACCCAGCACTGGCCTGGCAGACCCTGAGCAGACACGGGGCATCAAGAAGGCACTGGGGTGGGAGGACGGCCCAGGAAGCATGGACAGGACAGTTAGGCTCCTCTGCCCTTTGTTCCTGGTCCCACAACTCACCTTCTAAGTCACTTTGGGCTCACTCTGCCCCCTCTCTTAGCATCAGTTTCCTTACTGAGGAAATGGAGATAAGGTTGCCAGCCATGCCTAATATTGCAAGGACCAGATACCTTGCAGATGTTACATATGGGTAGAGAGAAGTAACGTTGCCGTCTTGACTTTACAAATGAAGAAACAGTTTTGGAGCAATGACGTGTGTTCTCTGAGGTCACACAGCCCGTGAATGGCAAAGTCGGGGCTCAGAGTTGAGGCTTCTACCCCAGAATTCACACCCTTTCCACTATGCCACCACTATGTAAATGTAAGATAAAAGCAGGAAGTGGGGAATTAACAGCTTGTGCCACCTCCTCTCTGCCAGCTGCTTTACGTGTAAGTACATCATTCACTCTCCATGGAACTAGAGGTTAGTTTTCTTATGCTCACTATGTAGACAAGAAAACTGGCTATTGGGGACCTCCCAGGATTTATCCAAGGCACCACAGTAATTTGAAGAGTTAGAGTTTGAACCTGGCCTTGTCTGACTGCAAAGCCTGTGCTCTTTCCGTCTCAGTTTCATTTTATAGTACTCTCCAGATATTGGCATACTCCCCTAAAATCCATATGCATTTAGACAAGTTTCAAATCAATTAGTTCACACTTTGCTGCTGAGGCTCCTTTGTGCCAAAGGTGATCAAGGTGCTTCCCGTTTGTATGCATTCAAACCCAATGAGGCCTCTTTCCTTACTTCTTGCATGACAGCCCAGAATTGAGAATGGCAGTGCATATGGTGTTCGCAAAATGCTAGTTGTGTATGGGTGTTTAAACTTTAGTTTTGCAGCTTTTAATTTATTTATGCAAGCAAGCGCCTTTCATGAATTTTAATCTGCGCTGCCTTAAAGAAGTACTTTCCAAATGGGACAGCATTTGTGATCACCACTAAGCCATTCTAACTGCTTGCAGGCCTGGGGAGAGAGGCAGGGGAGAATATTAGCAAGCTCAGAGCAGTCCCCGTGTCATCCCAGGCATTGTGGCATAAAATGTGCTTCGTGTCTAGAAAAAAAACAAACCTTGTTACTTGAGTCTTTGGTTATTTTTAATGCTGAGCGGCAGAACCACAGGGAATATTATGAGTTCCAAGATTTCTGACAAGAGGGACTCACAGCCGAAGTGCTTTCTTCAGGAGAGAGAGAGAGACACACACACACACTGCTACAAGTCTTTATTCATTTATTTATCATGCTTCAGTTCCCTAAAAAAGAAAACACTTCTGTGCAGGGGAAATTGCTTCAATGGATAGATTGCATTTAAATAATTTAAGTATAAAATTACTTGAACAGGCCAACTGATATTTCGAAAACGAAACAGTCACAATCACTTAAGAGCGCAGGCAAAGTTCGTGACTTGGTGTGTAGATGAGGAGTGAGAAGCAGCTTCTGTCTGACTTGGGGAGGGGACTCCTCCCACCCCCCTGGATGCCCCCCCACCCAAGGGTTGTTCCTGATCACATCCTGCGAGGAGGAGCCTGCAAGGAGAGGGCAGGGCTTGCAGCTACGAGACTCCTGAAAGAGAGGTGACTCTTCACGGCTGCGGCCCACCGTTTTGGGTTTTAGTTTTCATCTGAGCAGCTAGGAGAAGTAGATACAGTCCTGAACTGGTGTCTAGAAGACTCTCATCCTGTCTGCATGAGACTGCTGCTCAGACTTCATGGTCCTTGAGCCCCTTGTCTGCAACAGGATGATAATGCCAACCTCACAGTGTTGTCGGGGCTAAGTTAGCTTCCCCAGAGGACCCAGCAGGGTGTCTGACAGTGAACGGTCCATTGTATTATGTCTACAGCACATTCCCTATGTGCCTGGGAGGCTATTCCTATAGAGATGCCATCTGGGCCTAAAGAGAGGCTTTCCATTCTCAGGAACCTTCATCTATGCCAATGACAGGCACCCTGTTGTCTGCCCATTCCTGCCCATGTGAACCACTGTTAAACTGAGGAGGGTGCCCTCCCTTGCCTGTGAACATAGCATTTCTTTAGGTTGGTTTAACGGTCCACCAGGACCCTGAAGAGCGTGGCAAAGAAATGGCTCTGTGGTCACAGGTATTCACACAATGCCACACCCATTGTGTCCCTTTTGAAGATTCACCTCTAGCCTGGCAAGCCAAAGGCTCTGAGAAGTCCTGTAGACAAGGACTTTTTACTTCCAATTCAGCATAACTCTGCATTTATTAGTTTTATTTGGCAGTGAGAGTCTCCCCAGCAACACCCCCCCACCCCCGCCAACACACACATCAAATGCCCTATCAGTATCCTTAGGGATAGGACTTACAGAAATATACTTAGGAAAACTGCTTTAAGACAGCTCCTCTCCCCATAAAACTCTATTGCCTTCTGTCTTTTTTCATCTGAACACTAAAAGGAACAGCTTCAGGGGGTTTCAGGGTCTTGTTCTGTTTACTAGTAACAAATTAACTAAGCAAATGTGCTAAATGCTGGGCTTCAGATCAATAAGGCATCATCCATGCACATCATGCAGAGGCAAGACAGGGAACAGATATACTGTTGGACGGGTTAATCCCTGTGCCTAGTGTCACTAGTAGGTGTGAAGGAAGTGCCAGGATGGGGGAACTGAGGTGATGGGAGACAATTCCTCACTGGCCTGGGAGTGTCAGATAAGGTCACCTGGCAGAGAAGCCCACATTGTGTTGTCTGTTGTCATCAGTGCTCGGGAGATTTTGTTTGGAGGCATTCTAAATTCTAAGGAAGGAGCATGGATGGGTATGGGTGACAGCCTCTCAGCAGCACCAATGTTTACTTTGAAGAGAAAAAATGCCTGCTTTGTAGGCAAATGTTTTCAGCATGGAAATGATCATTGCAATTGCTGTGGTTGTCACAAATGTTTCATCAGAGCCGATAAAGCAGCTGAGTGTTGGCAAAATCGATGAAAACATCTTGAGAAGTGTTCGCTGCCTACTTAGCCGTCTGTGGCTCATCTGGTGTGAGGGAGGAGGGGCAGGAGGCGGTGAGATGAGGCCACACAGGAGACTCTGAGAGGCGGTGTGGTGTGGTGGATGGGCGTGCAGGCTTTGCAGCCAGATTGCCTTCTCTGCTCCTGTAAGCTCTGTGACTTTGGGCAGATTACCTAACTTCTCTGTGCCTCCATTTTCTCATGTGAAAACTATAGATAGTAATAGTACTGAATGAATCAATATATGTCAGATGCTTAGCATTCAATAAATATTAGTTAATATAATAATTACTTGAGATTCAAAAGCCATCCATGCGTTTGTCTCACCTGATAGAGAGACTTTACACAGGACCATTTGATCAGCAAACATTATTTTACTGAGCACCTTCGAAGTGTCAGATCATATAGGGTCTGGGGACCCAGTGGTGGCTGAGACAGGACAGACCACTTTTTCTCCAAGCTTTCTTTTTAGTAGGGTAGATGGACTAATCAAACAAATTAATAAGATACCTTCTGAGAATGACAAATGTTACAAAGAATATAATTCGGAGTAATGGAAAGGAGAATGTAGTGGAATAACAAATTTTCTGCTAGACTCAGATCTGCACAGAGAAAATGTGTTTTATTTAAGTTTCTAAAGTTCTCTGGCATTCTTCGCATGTTTCCTGATAGTTAGCATGGAAAAATAATTAACTTTCTTAGTCCGATCTATAATTTTCATCTCAGGTAGGAGTCTAAAGGGCCTAGATTTTGCTTCCCCACCTATGACTGCAAATCGAGATGACATCTGGGTATGTGAGGAGGGAAGTGTCTTATCTGAGACCTTGTGCTATTCTAAGAGAAGGGGTCCTCAGACCTTTAAGGCCTTCTTGTACTGTCCCCAGCTCCTCTGGTCTCCGAAACAATGCCTTCTTCCAATGCAGAAACACTTGTGCAGGTCAGAGCCCTAAGGCATAGGTCTATGAAAAGAGCAAGACTGAATTATAAGGCCAGAGAATGTTTCCCTTGCTGCCCTCCTTAGCACCACACCAGCATGGCTCTGGCACAGTAACAGTGGATTTCAGCTGAAAGAACTGTAAGACTCTCTCTGAGAAAGAGTACTTAGGGAAGCCCAAAGACAACAGGGGAGGCAAAAACAAGAACACGAGGGGTAATTTGAAACCTTCAACACCTACAGCAAATGTTAAACAGTAGGCCAAATCCTATCCAGGTTACCACCATTCCACGCATCAAAGGCCTATTTACTAAGTTTCTACCACCCAACATGTGTAGCTTTCAACAAAAAAATTTCAAGGCATGCTAAAAGTCAAGAAGGAAAAACACCGTCTGAAAGATAAAGGAAGCATAAGAACCAGACTCAGATATGACACAGATGTTGGAATTATTAGACAGAGCAGCTAAAATAACTATGACTCATATGTTAAAGGCATAGTGGGAAAAGCAGACAACCTGAAAGAATGAATGGGTAATGTAAACAGGGATGTGGAATTCTAGGAAAGAGTCAAAAGGAAATGCTAGAGATAAAAAAGACTGTAATAGAAATGCAGAATGTCCTTGATGAGCTTATCAGTAGACTGGACAGAGACAGAAAGAATCAGTGAGCTTGCAAATAGGTCAATAAACTTTTAAAAAATATATATAAATTAAAAAAATGAATGAACAACAGAAAAGAAAAACAGAACAGCCAACAATTGTGGGACAGTTTCAAAAGGCATAACATAGGTGTGTTGGAAAATCAGAAAAAGAGAATAAAGCATAAAAAATATGTGAAATAATAATGGCTGGGAATTTTTCTAAATCATTGACGGGCACCAAATTACAGATCTAGAAAGCTCAGAGAACATCAACAAATGCCCCAAAATCTACACCTAGGATATCTTATTCAGATATATATCCTTGAAAGAAACTAGGGTAGGGAGTGAGGGGAAGGGGACAACTTTAACAGAAAGGAACAAGATAAGAATTACAGCAGACTTTCCATCAGAAATCATGTGGGTAAAAAGAGAATGATACAAAGAATTTAAATGTTAAAAGGAAAAAAACAACGATGCAGCATTCTATATCCAGTAACATTATCTTTCAAAATGGAAGGAGAAATAAAGATATTTTATGGTAAACAAAAACAAAGAGAATTCATTACCAAAAACTCTTTATCGCAATAAAGTTTCAAAAAAATCTTTTCAGGCAGAATGAAAATTTTATAGTCAGAACTTAGATGTACACAAAGAAAGGAAAAATATCAGAGAAGGAGTAAGTGACCATAAATAAAATTTTTAATTTTCTTACTTTTAATTGGTAACTGTTTAAAGTAGTAATAGTAACAATGTATTGGTTGACTCTAACATACTGATAGTGAAATGAATGACCATTCAGAAGGGAAGGGGGAGGAAGGAGGAATATTAGGTATCTCCATGTATACATATGAGGCAGTATAATGTTATTTGAAGATGCAGTTAAATTAGTTTAAAATGTATATTGGAAACTCCAGGGAAATTATTAAAGCTATTCTTAAAAGAAGTATAGTTGATATGCTAAGAGAGGAGATAAAATAGAACCATATAAAGTGCTATTTCAATTATATGACATTCTGGAAAAGGCAAAACTACAATGACAATAAAAAGATTAGTGGTTGACAGAGGCTTCAAGAGTGAGAAGGATATTTGAATAAATGAAGTACAGGGGAATTTTTTTAGGGCAGCAAATCTATTCTGTGTGGCACTGTGATGGTGAGTATGTTATGCTATGCATTTGTCAAAACCCATAGAACTTTATAGGAAAAGAGTAAGCCTTGATTATTCAAATTTAAAAATAATTTAGGAGGTAAGGGCATCCCAGGAATGAATGCAGAACATAACAAAACAATGTAACTCTCTTCTCAATGCATGAAATAACTTCATGGAAGGAGTTGGGGTAGAAATGTGCAGATATAAGTAACTTTGAAAATAAGTAGGGTCTGGAAGACTGAAGTCAAAAGAAGTCAAACTCTGCATAAACACTGTATTCTACTTGATAAACATGTTTCCCACTCGGGTATGGTTTAACAATTTCAATACCACTCTGTATGTACCTGAAATTAAGCAAACAAATGGATGGTGGGCTGTGGGAAGAAGGCTCGTCACTATTGGAGTGAGAAGTTAGAGATCAGCAAGGGGAAGACACTGGGTGAACCATGTGGTAGTTGAATAGCATCAGTGATATCTGTATGAACTCATGTTTAGCTTATTATCAGTGCAGACAGTTACACACAGAAATACTTACGGATGCTTGTATGCACGAAGCTTAGCATAAACTCATAATCTCTTGCTGTCAGCTGAGAAGGCCTAGAAGCAACGACACCCCAGGAGCAAGAAGCACACCTACTGCCCGGATTTTGGTTTCTGACCATTTCCCAATTAGGGGAAAAGTTGCCAATTTTAGAAGAAGGGCAGGAAATACATAAGATGACCCTGGAACACGTTGGAGAGCCAGAACTTAAGAAATTGCTTTTAAAAAAAGGGAAAAACCCAAACCACACACACACGGTGATTATGCCAAAGGGACACAGAAGACAATAAAAAAGCTCCCAATGATTAAAGCTTGAATAATATGAATCATATAATGTAGTATTGGATTATAACCCAAGTATAAAATAAATATATGATTTCATACTGATATAAAAATGGTTGAATAAACAAATAAATGGAGAAGGCAGGCCAACCTCCTATGCAGAAGAATTTGAAATCATTTATGTAAATGCTCTACACTCAAGGAGGTAGAGTGTTAACCCCTAGCTCTTTAAGTACGGTCTGCATAGTGACTTTATCCCTAAGAGCACAGAGTGAAAAGGAAGAGCAACTTTACGATGGGGAGACCTGACAAACACCACCTCAGCCAGGTGACCATGGCTGACACCAGTCATTACAATTAACACCAACAATAGTGTGGTTAACACCAGTAAGTTACATTGATGGCACATACCCTTGATATGATGCGATGAAAATGACAGCTCTACCTCTGTAGCCTTTTCCCCAAAACATATAAACTTGTCTAATAAGAAAAACATTAGGTAAATCACAGCTGGCGTACATTGTACAAAATACCTAGCCAGTGCTCCTCAAAACTGTCAAAGTCATCAAAAGCAAGGAAAGTTTGAGAAATTGTGACAGCCAAGAGAAGCCTAAGATAACATGATGACTCAATGTAATGTAGTATCCTATATGGGCTTCAAACAGAAAGAACATTAGGTAAAAGCAAAGGAAATCTGAATAAAGTATGAACTTTGTTAATAACATTATCAACATTGATTAATCAGTTATGACAAATGTACCATACAAATGTGAGATCTCAATAACAGTGGCAACTAGGTGTGGGGTGAATGGGAGCTCTCTGTATTATCCTCACAATTTTTCTATAAATGTAAAACTGTTCTAAAATAAAAAGTTTATTTAAAACCCAATTAGCAAAAACAGCAGCAAAGCTCTAAAGAAGTAACCAGAAATTCACCACTCCTACAGGAACATCGTGGACATTTGACATGACCTTTGTTTATTTCTTTATTTTTATAATTATAAAATAAATATATGCTAATTATAGAAACTTGGAATGATACAGAAAACATGAACTTTGTCACATACGAGAGAAAAATCTCATGCCTTTATTCTATGGTGGGATGGAGAATATGATCTAGTTCAGCAGACTTGTCATGTGATATGTAAAACAGGAGGGATATAGAAATCACTCTTTGTCTATAATCTTGAAAAGTCTGACTTGCAAGAATTTCTGCAAAATTCTATTGTAAAAATAAAAAATCAACTCATTCTCTTAATCTCAATCTCTCTCTCCTTCCTCTCTTTCTTCCTTTCTTTTCTTTCCTTCCCTTATACACAGCCCCTAATGCTCCTTGCAATACATGTCCTCCCATCTGCCTACACAGGCACAGTAGATGGCTGATGAGGGAGAAGACTGTGGACACAAAAATCAAAAGAATCTACCTGAATATTTTTAAAAATATTTCCCTGTTATAAGAATGAGGGGGTGAGGAAATATTTACATAAAGTGGTCAGGGAAGGCCTGTCTGATAAAATGCCATTTGGGCTGAGTTTGTCATAATTAGGAAGAGGTATTTCTTGTGGCTCTGCTTGGAGCCAAGTGAAATAGGGGGAGAAAAGTGTGAAAGCGGAAGACAGGTGTTTGGACACATTATTACTATGTGAGTTCAGAGGACTGGTAGCCAAACCTATAGAAGGGTGAGAACAAAAATAGGTATAATTGGTTCTTCAGAAAGAGGAAACATTATGAGAAAAAGTATAAGAAAACATGGCATGTTTGAAGGATTTAGTTAGAATTTGATTGAAGAAAACATAAAAAGGACATAAAGCTATATATGGGTAAGAGATAGCTTTGAATGCTATTTCAGAACATTGAATTTTAATTCTCTCTGATTATAATGCATTGAAAGTTTTAGAACAAGGAAATCACATGCTCTTTAAATTTTATTTTTCAATTATAGTTTACATTAAATATTATTTTGTATTAGTTTCAGGTGTACCGCGTTGTGGTCAGACAACTACATACTTTACAAAGTGGTCTCCCCTATATTTCAAGTGCCCACCTGGCCTCGTACATAGTTATTACAATATTATTGACTATATTCCCTTGGCTGTGCTCTAAATTACATGTTCTTTCTCATCATTATGTTGACGTGCTGAGGAACAGACAATAGAGAGGAAGTCTGTTGTGTCAATGAAACCACCTGCTGGGGCCCGCAGATAAAGCCCGCCCCGCCTTGGGATTCTTCTCTTATGGCTGCTTCCTTTTCTGATACTTACTTCCTGGATGGGACTCCTGGCTTTGTGGGGTCCTGGGAAAGTCACTTTGCCAGAGGGCAGTCTACCCATACCGGGGTGGACAAAAGTAGGTCAGTAATAATCATGATAATGATAATGATATAACAATTAATGAATAAATAACAATATGAGAAAAAACTGTTTTGTGTATTCATAACCATAAACCCACTTTTGCCCACCCCTGTAACACCTAAAATGATTTTTGTTTTATTGCCTGTGTCAAAATGTATAAAACTTAAAGATTTATATTTATCAACTAAGAGAGTATCATAGTAAGATCTTACAAGCCCAGATTAATTCTTCAACTTGGAGGAAAGAGAGTAAAGCAAAAAGAGGTAACTTTTAAGCATGAGGAATAGTGGCAAAATATTAAACTTCTTTCTGTTTCCCTATCTGAGGAAACTCCTTTACCTAAAAACAATAATAACTTCCTGTGATTATTGTGAGGATTAAATAAAATAATCAATGTAAAGAGCTTTATTACCATTATTATTGTTATTTATTTCTGTGTAACTTTATCCCTGGCTTCCTATTATAATTGTATCTCTACCTCCTTTT
>PVJD01001481.1:205416-264302 GCA_004026545.1 Mormoops blainvillei
CCCTTCCCTTCCCTTCCCTTCCCTTCCCTTCCCTTCCCTTCCCTTCCCTTCCCGCCCCACCTGGTGACCTATCTTTGTTTGGGTTCTTCCGGAGTGCAGGTAACTCATTTGGAAGATGCAGAAAATACCTATAGAAAAGTGTGAAAGGAAAGACAGCCAATAAAGCAGACAACTGAGCTCTTCTGGGACAGGGGTGCAAAACCACATCTCAGCCTCTTTCCACTTGAAGGCGGAGGACACCGGGGTATCACACACCTGCTCCAGGGGCATTAGTGCTCTGGCACTTCCAGCCTGCTATACATGGGCACCAGGAAATGCTGCCCTGCCTGTCAGTGGGATGAAGAGGTCTCAGGCACCAAAGATGCAGCTACTGGCAGTTGGCAGGCAGCTGGAGCGCAAAGACAGGGCCGGGGGATATGCTCAGGGGCATTTCCAACATCTGCAACAGACCCCTTCGCAGTATAATGGCTTGAAATGCATAAAGCAAAATTCACAGGATTACAAAGAAAACCAATTGTATTGAAATTCGGTTCTATCCACAGACCCCTGGGGGAGGTGGGGGGCAGGTTGAGAAACCCTGCTAAGGTTTCTTTTTAATGTGAAATTGTATGGTTTTATGACCTAAGAGCGTGGATTGTGTTACACCACCGGGAGGTGGTTGAGTAGAAACTCCTTCAGAGGGAAAATGAATTTGCCCAACCTGACAATCCCCCGCCGCTCAGGGACTATGAATGATGCTGCTGGCCTCTCTCACTCTCTTTTTATTTGTTACACTGTTTGTTTTGCTTTGTTTGTGTGCGCGCATCTGTAATGTGTCCTTCGTTGGCCCCAAAAGCGAAAGCGCTCTGAGGCAGCAGCTTGCCCACAGCACCCTGGCACACACTCTGCCCTCCTCGGCTGTCCCCGGGGAGCTGCATCTTTCAAGTCCTGTCTGAAGCACGAGAGTCCCAAAGCCCTTCTGCCGTGAGCCGGCGTCCATCCGGTGGCACCGTGATGCCCACAGGTGGCTGCGTGCGGGGCTGGGCGCAGCCGTCCCCTGGGAGCTGTGCGCCACTGAGACACCAGCCCACCTCCCGATGTGCCTCCCTAGCTGTTACTCACAGCTAAATTACAGTATTATGACTTCATTGTTGAGTCCCAATTCTCCTAATTATAGCTTAGAGATCTATTATTTGATTTGGTAACACCAAGTGCTTCTTTTCTAAATCATGTAATCTCTTGTAGCTTATTAATGTCAGGTTTGCGCACACGCGGGGACTTGGTTGTTTGCCAGGCAGAATCAAATTTTCAAATTTTCGCTGTGTTATGTTACAGGGCTTTGCTTGTTACAATCTAATTATATTGGCACTGAAATACCGAAAACCAATTTATATTAGAAAGCACTTTAACTCTTTCTTTGGAGTGAATTTACATGCCTAAGTGTCTGCCACACCATTGGTCTTTTTCTTTTTCCACTGGGAAACTCCTTCGGGGAAGGAGGTAGAACTAACTAGTAGTCCCTTTCTGTTCCAAAGTCTGTGGCTCCCGGACAAGAACTGTGCCCGCGCCATTCTCTTCTTCGAAGCATGGGGAGGGAAGGAGGCATCTTCCCCCAGGCCTCCCTGCTGGGGGTACCAGGCACTCAGGAGCCCCTCTCCTGGTGGGTGGCAGCTGGTGGCAGCACCATCCCCAGCCTCAGACCATTTTACCTCCTCCCTGTCCCCTTTTCTTCCCTTCAGGTGAATTTTCCTATGCTCCTTTCTACTAGGGGCCCAACGGAACCTTCGCCCTTAAAAATTGTCCTTGGAAGACCAGAAGGGACTTGCCGCCTGTGACAGAGGTTGCTCCAGCAGTGGGCCCACCCTCGTCATCCTGCTCTGCCTGCTCAGGAGAACCCTGCCATGAGGACTGCATCCGACCATCAGGGTATTTGTCTCACCACCCTGTCAGTTTCCCTAGTAATGACCATGACTTTCTGACCCCAGGGACACTCTGTCTTGTCAGGCTGTTATCACCAGGGAATATCATCCTATCTGTATCTAAATCGTTCAGCATCCTGCCTTTGAAAAGGAGCCCCAACTTCCTGCTAGCTTTTTAAAGACCTGTTGTTTGTTTGTTTGTTTGTTTGTTTTGAGCAGTTCTAGGTTCACAGGCAGATTGAGAGGCAGGTAGGGAGATACAGTCTATAGCTGCCCCCCACACGTGTAGCCTCCCCCATCCCCGGCGTGCCACCAGGGCGCTATATTTGCAACCTGGCACCAACAGCGCTTCCATCTCACTGAGCGCCATGCTTGGCTCACTCAGGAACCTCGGCTCCCTCTCTTTAATCAGGTGTGCCCCCACCACCCCATTTCGCTTATTCTACCTGTATTTGTTTTCTTCCTTCCTATCTCTCCTCCTGCTCCTGCCCAAGACAGTAAGATCCATGAAGGCAGAGATTTTCATTCGTTGTTGAACTTCCAGTCCTAAGCCCAGTGCCTGGCACTTCGATGAAGATCAGTAAATAGCGGTTAATGACGGAGTAACTAGACCCCAGGAAATTTATATTCTCCACCTTAACAATGGAGAAGAAACGCTATGTTCCAGCTCTCTGGATGTGCCTCACCCTCGCTCTCCCATCCTCCCTCCCACCCCAAAGACCTGCTTCATGCTGCAGCGTGGCCCTGCTGGGGATCTGTGTCTCCACCCCAATTTCCCTGCTGGAACCTGAGCCGGTGACTCAGATCCCGTCTGAACCAAATGCCACATCCTCCATGCACCTTCCCTAGAGGTGGTTCTCCCGTGGGGCCCATGTGTGTCACCTGATCAGGGGGGTCTAGTGGCAGCAGAGGACCTATCAGTGGCCATGTCAAAGGTCATGAGGGATAAAGCAGAGCGAGATCAGAAACTCCCCTTTCATGGTAGTCAGAGTCACAGAAGGGGACAGGAGGATGGGAAATAGAGAAGACCTCCCCTGAAGGAAGGAGAGAGGTTAGCCAGGGGCACGCCGCTCTGTGGAAGAGAACCACAAAAACAATCCCAGAGTGCAAATATGCTCCCACACAGCTCTGAACAAGACAAGTGCAGACCTGATGTGGCTACTTGATCTCAGTTCTAACAGATCATCAGTCAAATGTATAGAATTTGCCGATCCATTTTTGCTCCTTTCTCTACGATTTTCTCCAGAAGAGTAGCTCCAGCAAGGAGCTGTAGATGCACAGGTGAGTCCAAGAGAATGAGTCCCCGCCAAGATGAAGAAAGCTGAGGGCCTCTCCCCTGATCTGTGGGTCTCCCAGAAGATCCCAGATGCATTAAGGATTGGAGAAGTGCCCTCTATTTGGAAACCCCAGCCAAAGAGAAGACAGCAAGGTAGGATCCTATGCCCACTTTCCTGGAACGAAGGCTTTGAAACACATGTCACAAACCTTGGAGGTGGGTGGTGAGGTGGGGGACTGTCTCACATTCTGAGAACCTGGCCTGTTTCCTGTTCACTGCTATATCTTTGCCCAAACTACTTCCTCTGCTGGAGTGCTCTCCTGCCCCCATCCCACTTCTGCTTAGAGAAATTTAGCCCACTTTTCACAGCCTGGTAGGAAAATCATCTGCTCAAAGGAGTATTCTTAGATCCACTGGTCCCAAAGTAACTGGCTCGTGCTGTTTATAGTTGGGATGATCAGACAGCTCAGTTTGCTTGGTACAGTCCCAGTTTATGTCTGTCATCTCAGCATTTATTAATAGCATCTTTTCACTCTCAAGTGTCCCAAGTGAACAATGGCTTGGATGGTGTGGCACACACACTCTCTTGGTGACCCCCATTCCCTTGATACGTTATCACATGTAAAGAGAGCAATTCCTCTGCGGGTCCTGAAGAAGCAAGCTGCTGTGATGTGAGCTGCCTGTGGGAAGGGCCACAGGAACTGTGGGCAGAATCCGTGAGAATCCTCTGGGAGCTGAAGGCCTCAGTCTTCCAGATGCAAGGAACTGAACTCTGCCAGCAATCATGAGGGCCAGAGGAGGAGCCTGAGCTCCAGAAAAGAAAACTGCTGATTCCTTGATTGCAGCCTTGGAGACCCTGAGCAGAGGACCCGGCTGAGCTGTGCCTAGACATTTGGCCCACAGACACTGTGAGATAATACATGGGTGTTGGTTTAAGCCACTAAATTTGTGGTCATTTATTTGTGGCGATCAAAACTGACACATGTGGTTGCCCTAGTTATAACACTAACCAAAGACTCAAATAGTCTTATCTCCCTGACAGACTGGTATTTTCTTAAAGTTGGGCGGGTATCGTATTCACCTCTCTAGTTTCACTACCTTCAGAGAGCACTGCTAATTCCTTTCCAGGTACCCACCAGGTCGTATAACATGGCACTTAAGCAGAGCAAGGACTCTGATGACGTAGTGCTCGTTTTTGAATCCCAGGTCCATCAATTAATTCCAATGTGACTTTAAACAAATTACTGAACCTCTCAGGGCCTTAGTTTTCTCACCTGCAAAATGGGATCACAAAACAATACTTTTCTCTGAAAATCATTTGTGAGGAGAAACTGAATTAAGGCAAAGTGCTTGTAACACTTGGCATGAATGCTGTGTAAATTTACTATTCCTTATATTCTTTGTTTCACTTAATCCTTATGTCAAATCTGCTATTATCTCCATTTACAGAACAAGAGGCAGGTTCAGAGACATTAAGTAACTTCCTCAAAACTACACAGCAAGGAAGCAGAAAGATTGAAACCAAATCCATACGTGCTTTTTTTCCAGACTGTCCACACTTGCATCTTTCTTGTCAATGTACATTTGGGGGAAGAAAAAGAAAAGAACTTTCCCCAGAATTCAACAGTGGGTTCCCCAAGAACTGGGGCGCAAGCACACAGATGCCAAATTTGGCTAAAGCTCATGTTCTGGAGCCGCCCCTTCAGATGCGGGGCGGGCAGTTTCTGGAGGCAAAGGCAGACAATTTAGACAGTTTAGCGGGAGATGGTGACCCATAAATGAGCCCCAGGGCCCATTAAGCTGACATACCATCTGACAAATGACAGGGACTTCTAGCCAATTCCAGTCTACTAAAACCTGGATATTTACGGAAGCGCAGATTATCGGATCTATAGATAATTTGCTACCTGCTCATTTTTAATGTGTTTCTGAACACTCCTGAGGAGCTCATTACTGTAAGTGTCTGTAAGCTTACTGTGTTGTAAACCAAGCCTGACAGCACAATAGGCTCCGATAGAAGGAAGGGGCCTCTTTGCCAGTCAGTGTGGGAGCTGAGAAGGAGCAGGCATGCAAATCAGCCCGGAGATAATTGACAAGATTGCTGGGAAGCACACAAGCCCCTTATCTGAGCGTGTTTTTCTGTCCCTGTCCTAGCTGCTGCGATAAGGTGATTCTAACCGCATTTACCATGGTGGGGCACCAGGGTCAGTCACCCAGGCCCAGTAATTGGTGACATCCATGAAGGCCATGGCCTGACAAGGCTGAAATTCATTTGTGATTCTCTGTTTGGAATGCCCTTGCTCCTTCTCTAGACCAGCGGATTCCAACTCATCTTTCAAGACCTGTCTTTTCTCCCTGAGAGCCTTCTGAACTTCACCAGAGAAAGCGTTTCCTTGCTTGTGCTCTGAGAGCCCCGCGGACCTTTTCTGGGGTAGCTCTAACTGTGTGGGTATCCGAAATGCTGGCCTTTTGCTCCATATCCAAACGAGTGCAGAAATCAAAATTCCTTATGGGCGCCCTCCAGAAATAAATGTTCTTATGGACGCACAACTCAAACAAAACCATCATTGAGTGGTGCAGCCTTGTGAATAACATAGGGGCCATAGGAAAGGAATCACATCACTCAGCCCCTTGGCCACCACAACTTAGTTTGCTTCTTTTTTATGGGCCCTCAGGAGGAAACATACTCCTCTTCTTGCCTCACAGGCAGGGGGTGACAGAACACAAAGCCCTGGGTCCCAGTCCACCTCTGCCCCAACGAGGCTTTTCAAATATATAACTAAGGTGAGTTTCTAGGTGAAATGATCTTACCCAAGACTAAAATAACTTATTTGTATTGATCTTGTTGCATGTATTCATAAATATATTATTGTAAATATGGGAATCCAGAGGGGGCAAAACACCTATACTTTTTACTTAACAGATACACAGTTGTGTTCCTTCAGTGCAGGCCAAACCTCTGCAACAAATAGAACTGAGCAATGTATAACAGTTCAAACACAGTGTAATATTATTTCTCACTCATGTGGTAAACCCAAGTAGGCGTTCAGGGTGCTTGTCAGCTCTCTTCCCTGTAGCAGCTCAGGGCTCCAGCCTTCTTCCATAGTGAGACTACATTATCTTACAGGGTGTCCTCCTCGTCTGCACCAAAATGACAGAAACAAAGAGCATGGAGCGATCCATGTAGGAGGCTATATTGCTCAAGCCTGCAAAAGACAAACGTGTTACTTCCACTCATATTCCACTAGCGAGAACCTAGTCACCTAGTTATGGCCAACAGCAAGGGCTGCTGGGAAGTGCCATTTGCTGTATGCCTAGGAAGAAGAGGAAGTGGATTTTAGTGGAGAGCAAGCAGTCTGTACCACATAAACCTATTAGTTTCCTCCCTCATACCTCCTGCCACATCCTCGGCAGAGGACGTAGATCACAACTCCGCTGGGCTGCACACAGCCCCTCCCACAGGCATCCCTCATATTAAATCATTACTTCCCACTGATTTCCATAGTGATTTCGGAGATATGTTACCAAACACAGAATAGAGGTCTTACTTATGAATTCTTATGTTTATACCAAACAGCACCCTAACTTTGCCAATAGAATTTGATTCTTCCCATCTAAACCCTGTTATATGGCCCTGGCCGGTGTGGTTCAGTGGATTGAGTGTCGGCTTGCAAACCGAAGGGTCGCTGCTTCCATTCCCTGTCAGGGCACATGCCTGGGTTGCAGGCCAGGTTCCCCAGTAGGGGGCGCATGAGAGGCAGCCGCACATTGATATTTCTCTCCCTCTCTTTCTCTCTCCCTTCCCCTCTTTCTAAAAACGAAATTAAAGACATCTTAAAAAAATAAACCCTGCTATATGGTAATCAAATATACAGTTGGTTTCTATGATTTTTGCACATCAATATCAATAAATTAAAGTATGAAAATATGTAGCACAGAGCAAATGGCCATTTCCCTAACTCCCCAGGACATGAGTTATCCATCTGCCACGACTGCTTGGCCTTTATTCTAGCAGATAGCAAGAATCCCTAACTGCAAAAGCCTCTTGAAGATGCTTTTTCAGATGCTTCCAGGCAATGCTTTTGACAGGTGACCAGTTTACTCTCTCTCCAAATGGGTTTTCTAAGTAATGGGCCATTTGAGATTATAACTGTTTGACCAAACATTTGCTGAGCTCAGTGAGCAGGGCTTCTGCAACTGCTATAGGAAACAACTGCCATGATCTTCTGAAACTTCCTGAAACATGGCTGGTATCTGCTCTTGATGATTATGCACAATGTTAGACTAATCCATTTAAAACCCTTTATCTGCCCTTCAGCCTGAGAAAGTTAATAAACGACATGAATGAGTTAAGGAGAAATATTAGCTCTTTTTTTTATATTTAATTAAGAATGCTTATATCTAAATATTATAGGATGGTCATCTAAAAATGGCTTTAAAAGATTCATTCAGCTTATATAACAAGAAATTAGGAAATAAGGCTTTGGGCCAGCTTCTCTCCAATTTCTTAGCCTTTTCCTCATGGTCACAAAGTGGCTGCTGTGGTACCATACATCACATCCTTATATAGCATCAAAAACAGAAACTAAGGAACAGGTCTTTCCCTTGGAGTACTCTCTCTCTTTTTATTAGGAAGTTTCTCTGCATGCTTGTTCCAGCACATTGCTCCTTAAATCTTACACAATAGTATTCCATTGTGTAAATGTACCATAGTTTCTTGATCCACTCATTTACTGTTGGGCACTTAGGTTGCTTCCAATTCTTGGCTATTGTAAATTGTGCTGCTATGAACATTGGGGTGCATAGGTTCTTTTGAATTGGTGTTTCAGGATTCTTAGAGTATAATCCCAGCAGTGGAATTTCTGGATCAAAAGGCAGTTCTATTTTTAGTTTTTTGAGGAAATTCTAAATTGTTGTCCACAGTGGCTGCACCAGTCTGCATCCCCACCAACAGTGTACTAGGGTTCCCTTTTCTCCACATCCTCGCCAGTACTTGTTGTTTGTTGATTTGTTTATGATGGTCATTCTGACTGGTGTGAAGTGGTATCACATTGTGGTTTTAGTTCACATCTCTCTAATGGCCAGCGATGCTGAGCATCCTTTCATATGTCTCTGGGCCTTCTGTACATCCTCCTTGGAGAAGTGTCTATTCAGGTTCTTTGCCCATTTTTTAATTGAATTGTTTGTCTTCCTAGAGTGGAGTCATGTGAGTTCTTTATATATTTTGGAGATCAAACCCTTGTTTGAGGTATCATTGGAAAATATATTTTCCCATATGGTTGGTTCCCTTTTCATTTTGCTGATGTTTTCTTTAGCCGTGCAGAAGCTTTTTAATTTGATGTAGTCCCATTTGTTTATTCTTTCCTTTATATCCCTTGTTCTAGGGGACATATCGGTGAAAATATTGCTGTGTGGAATATCTGAGATTTTCCTGCCTATGTTCTCCTCTAGGACTTTTATGGTGTCACAACTTACATTTAAGTCTTTTTATCCATCTTGAGCTTATTTTTGTATGTGGTGTAAGTTGGTGATCAAATTTCATTTTTTTGCATGTAGCTCTCTAGATTTCCCAACACCATTTGTTAAGAGGCTATTTTTACTCCATTTCTGCCTCCTTTGTTGAATATTAATTGAACATATAGACATGGGTTTATTTCTGGGCCTTCTGCTCTGTTCCATTGATCTATGTGTCTGTCCTTATGACAGTACCAGATTGTTTTGATTACAGTGGCCTTATAACATAGTTTGATGTCAGGTATTGTGATCCCTCCTACTTTGTTCTTCTTTCTCCAAATTGCTGCAGCTATGCAGGGTCATTTATGGTTCCATATAAATTTTTGAAATATTTGTTCTATATCTGTGAAATATGTCATTGGTATTTTAATAGGGATTGCATTGAATCTACACATTGCTTTAGTAGTATGGGCATTTCGATGATGTTAGTTCTTCTAATCCATGAACATGGTATATGCTTCCATTTATTTGTGCCTTCCTTAGTTTCTTTCTTCTTCAGTGTTGTGTAGTTTTCTGAGTACAGGTCTTTTACTTCCTTGGTTAAGTTTGTTCCTAGGTACTTTATTTTTCTTGATGTTATAGTAAATGGGATATTTTCCCTGATTTCTGATTCTGATATTTCACTGTTGGTGTACAAAAATGCCTTCCATTTCTGAATATTGACTTTGTAACCTGCTGTTATGCCAGATTCACTTATTAGATTGAGTAGCTTTTTGGTGGAGTCTATAGGGTTTTCTATGTACACTATCATGTATTGACTGCTTACTATTGCCCAGCAACATATTAAGTGATTTATGTGCATTATCTGATTAAAGTCAACAAATAAGTAAGAGGAGTTTGGTACTATGAGATCCTCACTTTTCAGATAAGGAACCTGAATCTTAACCTGAATGGTTAAATGCCTTCATGTATGCTCACATATGTGGTAAACTTGCAACTTAGGTAAATTTGAACCCAAGAACTCTCTGGCTTCAGAGTCTGAGTTCTAGACCATTATACTCTGTTGGTTTTGTTTCCAACGTTAGTAAGTGTCCTTTACACATATACCCTTATGACAAATTCACAGATTTCAAGACATGGAAAAATTTATCCCTATTATGCCTTCTGTATGAAGATTAAAGCAATATATCTAACATGATTTTTTTTGTTTGTTTCTAGGAAATTCAGAGGTAGTTTTGCATTCATTTGCTGTTGTTTTCTTCAGTCAGAGATTGATACACTTTTTCTCTCTCATCTTGCCTTTATTTTTTAATGTTTAACTTTTTTCTTTTGCAAATCTTTTGGTACTGATATATCCATGCTTTAATCTGGGGCCATCTTGGAGGAAAAGGGTGGGGTATAAACAAATGTAAGATTCATATGATATATGAATCTGTGGAAAGTTAAGGAATAAAAAGTACTGATATCCAGAACTTATTCTGAAATGCACCCAAAGCAAAGTTAAATTTTTGCATGAATGGAGAAAAGAATGAATGGATAGATAAAAATGTGATAAAGCAAACATTACTGTAAAATGTTAATTGTAGAATCCGAGTTTGGGCATATAAGTTTCACTTTATAAGTCTTTCAACTTTTCTGTGTTTTTCATCATAAAATGCTGGGAAATATGTCAATAATAATCTAGATCCATTTTTATAAAAGAAGCTCACAAAAAGATAATTCTTCCTAAGTAACAAGAGTTAAGCAGAAGTCACATAATAGAAAGTTTTCTAAGCCAGGGCAAAAAATTGGGGCTAATCCTCAAGGTAACTGAGAGAGACTGGAGGATTTAAGTAGAGGGCTAAAATATAAGATGGAGCTGGTGACTTGGGGAGAGGGTGGGAGCAAGGCGGGGCAGTGAGACCCATCAGGGGCTGCCATAATTGTCCAGATGAGAGTGAGGTGATAGCGTCTGAGTCAAGGTGACGACAGTGGGTGGAGGGATAGAGGTAAATTCAGTGAAAACCCAAGAGAGAATAAAGGAAGACTGGATACCTGAAGGCATGTGGAGACATGGAGATATCTAGTATGACTCAGGTTTCTGGCCTGGGGCAGTGGGAATGTGGAGGCCATTCTCAGGACCGAGGTACAGGTGGAGCCTTACCGAGGAGCTGGCAACAAAGAGAAGTACCGTCCACGTGGCGCTAGTCCAGTTCCCTCTCTGGGAAGTCCTCCAGCTCTACTGTGTCCTGGGATCCACTAAAGCTCCAGATTTCTCCTGCATGGATATTTCTCCCTTTCCTGCTTCCAAATCAAGTGAACCCATGCTCTCTGCCTTCCTATACGGCCAGAGCCCACTGAGAAAGAGCACTGCAAATGGCTTCCAAAATGCATCCCAAGCCACCTAGAGCTCAGGCTTTGGGGCAAGGCCCCCGACACAGGCCCAGCTCTGACTCCTGGGTCACGCCCACATCTGCTGTCTCTAAGAAACAAACGCAGGGCTGCCTCATCTTATTGTGAAATTTAAATTGTTTCCAAGGATCTCAAAGGGGTAAAATGAAACTGCTTTCAGCTTTAATTGTGGTCATAATAAAATAGCTATTTAGGGGAGGTTGTGTTATTCTTCGATAAACGAGGAACAAAATTTTTTTTTATAGTTTACCATAAAGATTGCAATGGGATTTTTCACCAGAGAAATACAATCAAGAATATGGGGGTGCACTGACTGGTGTGGCTTAGTTGGTTGGGCATCGTCCCACAAAGCAAAAGGTCACCACTTCCATTTTCGGTCAGGGCACATGCCTGGGTTGCAGTTTGGTCCCCAGTCAAGACAAGTGAGAGAAGCAACCGATCAATGATTTTCTGTCAGATCAATGTTCCTCTCCCACTCTTTCTCCCCGCCTTCCCCTCTCTCTAAAAAGAAATAAAATCTTTTTTAAAAGAAGTTGGGGCATCCTTATTTGTTCTTGCTTGGACAGCACACACAACGAGGTATTTGGTCTCTATCAAGCCAGGAAAGTGTCAAGACAGGCTCCTAGCCTGCTTTCCCAGTTACATTGGTTCCTCTGGTGGCCTGGGCTCTCTCACTGTGCCTCGTGCCTGTTTTGTGTGGTTGCCTCCGAGCTTCCTCATTGAAATTAGTGTCTGGAGCTCGAGTCCGAGTCAGCTTACTTAACTGAGGACCAACCATCCATACTCCGCATGCACAGAATAGTCTTAGGTGTCATCTCGTTTGATCATCACAGAAACTCTAGAAGGTAAGGAATGACATTCTTGTTTTCCAAATGAGAAAATTGAGGTACAGAGGCAAAATGACTTGCCTCTGACCTCACAACTGGTGAGTACAGATTCCTCTAAAATTCTTTTCCCCCTGGGATCCAGGCCTTTGCAGGACACCATGACTGACACCATCTAATGGAAATCATTCAGGGATGAGTGACCAAGTGCTGTGACCTGGGGTAAGCCACTCTGGGACTTTCTGTATCTTGGTATTCTCATCAGTTAAAAAAAAAAAAAAGGAGAAATCAGTTTTAACTTATAGGGTTGGACTTTGTAAGGAATAACTCTTAGAACATATATAAAATGTCTGTTACAGAGGAAGGGCTCAAAGAAAATTTGTTCCCTAATAAGGCATTTGTTAGTTTGTTTGAAGACAACATAATGTTTTAACTCTAAGGGAGATTTTTGAAAAAGATTTTTTAAATGGTACTTAAGGAAAGCAACTCCCATTAGAGATCCTGGAGTACGAAATGGCAGGGGGGTGGTTTACTTTGGGCCCAGTGGCCTTGGAGTAAGCCAACAAATCCCCTGGGGTTAACAGCTACTTGCTTACTCCATATTAAGATCAGTATATCTTCCCCTGCCCGCCCCCCATCCTGTGTCCAAAGGCAGGGACCAGCAGAAGCACTTCTTTCTTTCTCATCCTGAAAACAAAAGGACAGTTGTTCTCTTTCAAAGTGCATTAGGCATTATCAGAGCACTTCCGAAAGCCAGTTTTTAATTCAGATTACTATTCACCTCTGAAATGATTTAAATGAGTAAGCTTTTTTTGACACTTAACCACTGATTTTGAAGAAAAGTGGAATTACCAATCCTGAGTTTGTAAGATACCATCTATGACTGGGAGTCTCCAATCTGCTCCCTTTAAGTGCTGCATGAAGACCCCCACCAGCCTCCCAACCCTGGCTCGCGGAGGAAAGAAGGCCATGGATGCTAGGGCAGAGTGCTGACAGCTCGGGGTGTTTTCTCTGTATCCACTCACCACTCACATTGGGTGAGTTGACTGTGAAGCAAGCCGGGGAGGGTGGGAAACATGCTGCCTCCTAACGCCCCACCCTGGCTCTCCGAGGTATGGTTTGGAACCTCTGGACTTGAGTTGATGTCAGATTACACGCCTCTTCCTTTAACTCTCTTTTAAGTCCACACATTTAAAGCCCTGACTTGGAGACTTCATTGGTATAAAGTATTTGGGACCTTTGATTTTCAATAATACATAAATCAGAGATTAGAGTAAGAGCTGCTGAAATCTCAGAAATCTGCCCCCAGTTTATCGCAAATGTCTTTATGTATTCAGATGCTTTGGATACACATTAAAGTCTTCAGCCCATATTTATGATTTTGAACACTGCTTGAGCTTTTTACAAATGCATCGATAATTGGCATGGGAATGGGGAGGGACCCACTTTAGCTGGTGCCTCAACTACTGACCTCTCTTGGCAATAACTTCTGATGTGTGTGAGAAATCAAAAGCATTGTGGAGAAATCCACAGATTTTTCTCATGTGTCCTGGGAACTCAGAAGCCCTTGGAAAAGTAAAATTATCCCTAAATTATCATCATGAGACAAAGGAGGTAATATGGGTTCTTCCCTATTTAACAGGACAGGGAGAGTTGGTGCTATGGGGATCCCAGGAAAGTCACTCATGTAGGGTCTTATCAGTGTCTTCCTCTCAATATCTTCTCTTGCATCTAGACTGAATTCAACGATAAGGGTTTTCTTACCCTGGGCCATCACTGAGTAGATGACTCAGTGGCACATGAAGAACGAGTCTGAGATCAAGGTGGGTCAAGAGAAGCTGCCCTTCTAGCTAGAACTATGCCACAGTACAAGGATCATTGGCAATGATCAGATTCAGATCAGGGACACCAGGATACAGAGGGGATGACCAACTACTCTGTGAGTGAGACCTGAAGTGTGCAGGGCTGTTTAATGTAAAAGAAGAGATGACAAATGGGGCAATGAGAGCTGTTTGTCAATATCTGAAGGGTGACTATGAGGAAGGCATGATCTTCATGGTCAGAGAAACCAGGCCTAAAAAGACACAGAGGAAAAGATGCCCACACCATTTTAAGGGTCCTAACAAAGAAGGGAGGGAGAAATGGACTCCTGCCATTTATTGAGCCCCTAATAAGAGCCAGGGTCTCTATGAGGCATTTTGATCACAAAGTCCTCACCTTGTTTCTGTAAGTTGATATGAGGAGAGCACTGAAAGCCAGAGAAGTCCTGGAATTTCTCTGAGATACCAGAGCCAGTGAAGAGCTAGGGGAGAGCTTGCATTTAAACTTCTACGACTTGACGCGGACCCCATTACGGTAAGTGCTCGAGCAGAGTCGGCGTGACTTCATGTCCGGGGAACTGAAGAGGGATTCTCAGGCGGGCCGAGGCCCACATCAGCTGTTCTCTGCGGCCCCTTCCAGTTCTGAAGCTCTGTGCGCAGCTCTGGTAGACTGAGGGAGTGTGGCTGGAGAGCTGAGGACTGAGAGGACTGAGCTGAGGAGAAATGTTTTGTGAGCAAGTCTTCTGTTCAGCAGAATGAAATGAATGACAAATTGGGGCTCCCCGAGGACTGATTCCTTCCAACTGTCCCCAACAATAAAATGCTTCACAAAGAAATCTGACAATTTAGCTGTTAATTCAAAACATCCTTTTCCAAGCTGCCTATAACTACAACCTAATTATTGCAAGTGGGTGGTTTATAAAAAAGAAACTAAAATCGCATTAAATACAAATGTGCATTTCTCCTGCAATTACTCACTCTATTCTTGTGTATGTCTGTGTGCGTGTTTTTATCCTCACCCGAGGACATTGTTTTTTCATTGCTTTTCAGAGGGAGAAGAAGAGAGAGAGAGAAACATCGATGTGACAGAGAAACATCAATTAATTGGTTGCTTCCTGTACGTGCCTGGACCAGGGATCATTGGCGCCCAGACCAGGGATCGAACCCCCAACCTAGGTATGTGCCCTGACCAGGAGTCAAACCCTCAGTCTTTTGGTTATGGGATAATGCTCCAACCAACTGAGTCACACCTGCCAGGGCTCACTCACTCTATTCTTTTGTTCATTTTACCCTGTTCTCTTTCATGTTACTATCAGATTCTTAATCTAAACACTAAACACTTCTATAAAAAGTCTAATGTAATTTCAAGAATTTAGAGATTTTTCACTCTCACTTACAAAGGCCAACTCAGTGATGGACACAGTCCAGACCCTGGAGCATCGGACCTGATTTTAGGCTGGGTATGCAAGAGTAAGTTGCTGGCTATTTAACTAGCAACTTACTTAACATCTCTGAATTTTTGGATTCCTCATCCGCAAAATCAGATTATAATACCAATATTGCAATTTTGTTGGGAGAGTCATGAAGCCATCTCCACCCTCAAGGTGTTGCACATACCAATCTCCCCCCAGAATTCCCTCAGGCCCCCTGGTAACCCTTAGGAACCAACTTAAGCTTTTATTTCCTTACTCTTCTTTAAACTTATTTGGTGTGAGACCAGTTCCCCCTCTGCCCCTGGGTGAAAACTTGGGCTATCCCTTGAATTTACTGGATACTTTTAGATAACAAAAAAAAAGTTTACAAGTCACTCGAAGTCTCATCACATAGACTCAATTGACAAATTAAATGCCCAATCTCACATTCTAATGAAGTGTTCGGTGTAGATTGGCAGTTCTGACTTTTCCCTTTCTCCCCCCTTGGGTCTGCTGTAAGGGCAGGCTGCAGTGAGGAGGCTGGCGTGGGTGGTCGCGCCTGCTTTCCCCACTCAGTGCTTTTCCTCTTCTTTCCCCCGCTTGCTTTGCATATGGCTGTCTTGCTTTACATGATGATGCAGAAGGGGGCAGGGGAGCAAGCGAATCCTCCCCTTGGTGGGTCTGTTGAGTGCATGCAGATGGGTTCTCCAGAGAACCCATCCCACCCTCATTGCTGGAGGTGTCATTGCAGCCGCCTTGAAGACGATACTCCCTTCCAGTGAGTTGTCTACACTTTTGCAAGCCTCCAGACACTTGGCGGTATCCCTAGTTTGTTTCTACTAAGGTCTCTTCATCCCTTCAGGTCCTCTTGGGCAAGACTTGAGATGACCCCATCAGGTTCTCTCTGACATGGACCCAAGTGTGGTCCAGCTTTCTTTGCCTTTTAAAATCTAAAGAAGTTACTCCAAATGTAGCTCTCTCCTTTATTCCTTCATGTGAGCGGCCAGCTGGCCACAATATCCGGCTCTATAGATTTATTAGACATTGGTACACCACTAAAGACCCCCATCCACCACCCCATGCCCAGAGGACACATATTGAGTTTCACTAGTCATTTTTGAAGTTCATCTCTTTTGACTTAGAGAGCTGAGATTCAAAATGCATAGACTCCGCAACAAAATCATTTCTAAACTCATTTTAGCTTTTGTTGTGGGTGAGCATTAAGAGGTACATGTACCTTAGCTCATTTGTATGCCTTTTGCAAGTTCTGCTTTATAGCTTCTCACTTCACCTTGGAATATTGTATATACGGGTGCCCCTTGACTTACGACAGGATTACGTCCTGATAAACCCATCATAAATTGAAAATACTGTAAGTCAAAAATGCACTTAATATACCTAACCTACCAAATATCAGAGCTTAGCCTGGCCTACCTTAAACATGCTCACAGCACTTACATTAGCTT
This sequence comes from Mormoops blainvillei, assembly GCA_004026545.1. NCBI lineage: Eukaryota > Metazoa > Chordata > Mammalia > Chiroptera > Mormoopidae > Mormoops > Mormoops blainvillei. Next base: position 221,958 of record PVJD01001481.1, read on the forward strand.
ACAGCTGGGCAAAATCACCTCTGTGTTGCTGCCTGGTACCACAAGGGGCTATCTTTACTGCATATCACTACCCCAGGAAAAGATCAAAATCCAAAATTTGAAATACAGTTTCTACTGAATGCATACAAATGTTCAATATCTACATAGCTCACCTATCAAACAACCTAGCTTCATAAATTCTGGCCTGCTTGATTCTTTGTATCATCCTCTCTGCACTGCCTCAGGGCCACATCTTATTACCTGGAACTGTTCCCTCAGAAAACTCCCTCTCCCGCTTCTTACTTTGATCACAACTCTCCATCCTTCCCAGAAATCTGACCCCTCCTTCTCAGTCCACCTGCGCAGACTGTCACTTGGTCCTGCCATTCTCTCTTCTACTTCCCTGTCCCTCAGATATGCCGGGGTTGATCACTGCAATTACCTTTTCAAAGGTATCCTGAAGTCTTTCTTGCCCTTCTATCTTCCCTCCTTATCTTCCTGACAAACTCAAACTGTAGATCTCTTTCCCATTCTCTTTACTCACCTTCTCCACCTGTGCAGCTGAACAATGTTGGAGAAAAACCATAAACTTCGGTGATTTACAAATTCATGATCTTTAACCTCATTTTGGTCCATTTCCTCTAGCATCTCCTTAAAAACTATCCCAAGCCTCTTCATTCTGCAAGCCTCCTAGTCAGCCTCCCCTGCCCCACCACCCCCACTCTCAGCTGAGAGCATTTTTCGTGCTTTATCAAGACCCACCTTGTGCTTGGGGCCAGGGCACTGGTATCTTGTAAAAGCTCCCAGGTGACTTGAATGTTGAAGACCACTGATCTAAAGCAACCCTGCCAACACCTCAAATCTGGCGGAGGAAATCTGTCTCAGACCTCTGGTTTCACACCACCTTCACTAGTCAGGCTGGGCCCACCTTAGCTCCTTTTATCTCATTTTGCTCCACTGGGATTCGACGAGCTAACTTTAGACCATTCATGTGGATACTATAATGATGACCCCATCAGATACTTGTGATAATTTCAGCTACACACACATAGCCGTGGGCATAGGGCACCGTGCTTCTGTGTCCTTCTTTCTAGAGAGGGGGAACAAACCGGAGTGACTGGGCTGCAAATGCCTTTTAAAAACCAGGCTGCAGAAGTAAGGCTGTATCCGGCTGGTTATTGCTAATCTTGGCAGCCTCAGCCCCAAGTCCTTGTCACGATGGATCTCCTTCCCTATAGATCTTTAGGTTAGTTTGCCAGTGAGAAGATGCATGGCTTTTAGAAGGTAGATATGAAGTGGTCTTTCTTTTCAGAGGTCATGAGGTCAGACACAGCAGGCTTCCAGGCCCCCTTCTTACTTCCATTCGTTAGGATTCAATCCAATGAATGTTTCCGTGATCCTCTGAAGGTAGTCTTCTAGATTCCACTCCCCTGACCGTTCCTATATTTGTGTAAGTCCTAATTCCAATATTAACCCCCTTATGGAGAAATGTCATAGAGGCTGAATTTTCTTGACTGAACCTAGGCTGATTCAGAGGCTTAGTATGTTGGGCAATCAAGAGCTTCTTGAAGGTTCTAGACTAGAAGTTCACACCATAAAAAGGAAAATTACACATTAAGAAGCCAGAAATCCACCCAAAAGTGATGTTGATAATGACCCCATTTTTTAGGTGTCCCTGCTTTGAAGATGTCACCCGAGGTAGGTCTGATTACCTGAAGCAGATGCCAGCCCTGTCATCACAGTCCTCTCTCCTAGGTCCAGTTGAGGGTGTGTCAGTCAGCATAGGTGGCTGTGTGGTCTGGGGGCGCATGAGGAGAACACAGCGCAGCTCTCATTGCTTATACCCAGTCCTGTTCTGCCATAAGCCCGGGAAAGAGAACTGACCTAACGCCCGGAACACCTGGCTCTGGCTCTTCTCAAACATGTGAGTTTGAGCAAATCACTCCTTTCCCCTGTGCTTCAGTTTCCTCCTCCGTCAATTAGTCAAGGAAATTAATTATCCCAGAGATGCCTTTCAGCCCTTAACATTCCACGAGTCCATGAATCCATTAGACAGTCATTTGATTTCCTTGGCTCAAAAAGTCCCACTAAGCTGGGCCTGTGACAAGGACAGCAAGGGCTGGGCCAGGGCTGGAAGCTGAAAGTTTTCTCCTGGGCCCGTGGGGGCATGACCTTGCTCTGGGAATGGGTCCTGAGGGCAGCCGGGAAGGTGAGAACCCACAGGCACTGGAGAAGCAAACAATTATGCCCGCAAAGTCAGGGCCCCATGCTGGCTGGTTCACACTAGCTGCTGACAGACAGACAAATGGACAGACACACCTCGCTTTTGCCTGTTTGTGCTTCCCTTGCCAGGACTACTGCCACCTCCCACAGTGTGGTGATTAGGTTATGAATAAGGCACAGTGCAAATTCACGGTGTCTATAAGCTTCCCCTGTTTTCAAAAGGAAGATTCTTTCACCAAGGCTCCCCTTTCCCTCCCCCACGGGGGCCCCAGGCCTAACCGCAGGCAAATCTTGATTTCATCAGGAGCTCTCTGTTCCCTCAGTTGCTGCCGGCTTCCCTCTGAAGACACTTGCCCTTCTCGACAAGTTTTATTGTTTCCTCACTGCCTCATTTTCTCAGGAGTTCCTCCCTGGGGAGCTGGGACTCAGCCAGCCTCTTCTTGTAAGGAACAGGCCCGGCACCCACAAAAGAGCCCCCTTTCCTCTTCATTATGTCTCCTGTTGTCATTTAAAAAAAAGAAAGGAAGTCAATAAAAATCTTTCTTCCTCCGGGTTCTCTTTATAGATTTCCTCATTAAGAGAATTAAAAGCAATCAAAGCCAAATCCAGAGCTGCTTCTCTTTAGACAAATCATCTTAAAACACTTTGCTACTCAAGTCAGAAAAGATGATTTTTGGCTGCCAACCCTGAACTCCCAGGTCAGCTTCCCGTCATCGTCTCTGCAGTGCAGCCAGGGAAAGAGAAAGTGGTGATTTCGGCGGCTGCACATTTCTACCCAACAGCCACGCTCTTCCCGGGTGGAAGGGGAGCTCCGTGCTTGGTTTCTGACTAGGCTTCTGGAGGGAGCCCGTGTAACTTCTCTTTCTGGAGTCCATCCAGACACGGGGAGGGTTGAGGTAGTGATCTCTCCGCTCCTGGGAAAGTTTGCACGGAAGATAACCGCTCCTCAATTGGCAGAGAAACCACAGTGGACGATGGCTGCCGTCCCCTTGTACTTGGAAGTCTCCTGAATCCAAGGCCCTTTTGCCACCAGTCTTACAATGATAGCAGAACAGCAAGGCCATCAGAGAAGGGTCTGATGGGATATAGAACCCAGGCACAGCCGTCAGGAATGGGGAGGTTTTCAGGAAGAGGCCCCCATGACAGCCATAGGGGTAAGTCCAGGTTGGATGTTTAACAAAATTCTCTGCAGCCAAACCAGAACTTGTCAGGGCGGTGGTGGGCATTGCAATAATATTGGGTTAGCCAAAACGTGCATTATGTTTTTTGTGTATAATGGACCTAGTAGTGCTCAGTTGTCTTTAACTTCATTTGAAACAATTTTGTTAGATTGTATTGTGACTGCTGTCATATCAGTGTGCATTTAAAAAAGAAAAACATCAAACTTGGTGAATTTTTGTGCAGCCATTTTAATATCGAAGGTGGAAGAAGGTGTGCAACCTTTTCAGTGTATTATGCTTAATTATTTCGAGAAAGGTAAAAATGCAACTGAAACACAAAAAATGATTTGTGCAACATATGGAGAAAGTGCTTTAACTGATGGAACATGTCAAAAGTGGTTTGCGATGTTTCTTGGTCCTTTGGACATTTTGGCCAAATAATTCTTTGCTGTGGGGCTGTGTCATGCACTGGAAGATGTTTAGCACCACCCCTGGCCTCTACCCACTAGTAGCCAATAGCAGGAGATAGCTGACACACTCAAAATATCCAAATCAATACAGTTATTGGTGAAAGTGAAAAATGCATCTTTCGTTTTATGGTAAATACTGAATGGACTTTTTGGCCAGGCCAACATACGTGATGCACAATGTAATGGGTGCTTTGTGGATTTTCAGTACACACTGAAAAACAACTTATGATACTTTAGCTTAGTGATTATGAGACATTAAAATATATTAGAGCATACAATGACCTGAGAGTCAAGAGAATTTGGTTACAGTTCTAGCTCATCCTCTGTGTGCTTTGAGGGAAGTTATTTCCCTCTCCTAGGTCTCAGTTTCCTCGTCTGTAAAAATCCAGGATTGGTCTAGGTCTGCGTTTCCCCAAAAAAAGGTTCCAGGGAAACTTTGTCTCATTAGATACTTCACACACAAGATTTCAAAGTAAAATATGTTTGGAAACCCTGCGTGCAATGATGCTCCTCAGAGAATAACAATGCTGACGTGCTCATGAAAGGCTCCAAAAATAATGCCGCAGTGAAAACATCTGTTTCTCTTTGTTTAACCTTGTGTTGCCAGAATATATTTGAATATAGAAGCCTTTTTTTCCCCCTCAGTACATGCCTTTATTGCCCAAGGAATTAATGCTGCTCTCAGTTCACCCTCTGCGAAACAGAGATCTAGAGAATCTCTCTGGTTCCTTAGTCCTAGGATATTCTGTGCTTCTTTAATTAGCAGGAGAGTCACACACAGAAGCTGTATCATAATGTGCATGAGGGAGACCCTCACTGCCTGTTTCTCTGGGTCAGCATCTCTGTGTCCCTGTGGGTGTCTGCAGGCACTCTTCCCTCTGCCTCATACACTGTCCATACTTTCTGGCTGGCCAGCTCCACCTTCTCATCTCTGCTTCTGGGCTGCCTTCCCCGTGCCTCGGCTCTGGGTTAGGTACTATTTTATATGTCTTTTACTTTCCTGACGATGTCTATACTAGAATAAAAGTTCCATGAAGGCCAGGCCTATTAAAGGGTTTGACATATAGAAGGCCCCTAGTAAATATTCATCGAATGATTAGATACAAATTAAAGGACTTTGGGGGTTGGTCCCTTAGTCAGAATAGGGGAAGAGTGATTCTGTCTTATGGGAAGGAGAACAGCCTTATGTTCTCATTACACTAGGGATGTTACAAGTGGATGGACATCGGAGTTGTCCAAGACAGAGCCGGATGCCTGTCTTAGGACAGCGCTTCCCATCACTGAACACAGTCACCATAAGTATAAAGAAGACCATCATCGAATGGAATTTTGAATGAAATGACTCTGACATTCCCTTCTAATGTCATGAACTTAGGATTTAATGCTTTATTAATCAGTATCTTTTATAATTTACATATCCCTACAAAATAAGGGCTCTATTGTCATACAGCTTTGATTTTTCAGAGCTACAACTAAATTTAAACAATAATTAATTTACTAGCAATCTATTATATTAATAATGGCAACCTAATGCATTAATAAAAATGCAGTTTAAATGCTGGAGTCAAGGAACAATTAAGCTATATTATGCAGCTCTGAATGATAATAGAGACTAATTTTCTTAAGTTTATAATATAATGCTAATTGAAAATGTGTAGGCTTAAACAAGCATTATGTGAACGCTGTGACTGTAACCTGGTCACATGAAGAAGAGATAAATGACGGGCAGAAAACACACGAATGCAGAGTATTTGAGTAAGAAAGATGGAAATAGAAGTAAAGTTTTTTTTCTTTGCTTTTGTAAAATTTTTCTCCAATTCTTCTTAATGTGCTCGTCCTCTTTGTAAACTTTTTAGAGATAAAAATAAGGTTGGAAACAACAGAAAATATGCTCCCTGGCTCTGCAAACATTAATTTTTTTCCAACTGAGGTTTTGAGATCCTGTTCAAAGATGTCTGGACTATACGACAATCTGGCCTTGCTCCTTTTTCCTCAGCTGCCTGGAAATGTCCTTCATAACAAGACAGAATGACAACAGTACCCCCCAAACTCAAATACTTCATCTAGTCATTGACAGCTCCCAAAGACCCAGAGCTGGAGACCAGGCTGAAAGTGAAACGTTGAGAAGTTTGGACTTCGCCTGCCCTCTTTTCCACTTGTGACCCTTGGGCTATGTTGCTTTTGGAGGAGGAGTGGGAGGGGGGTCAGCAACCTTTTTTCTTTGTCCTAAGATAAATCCCAAAAGCTATTACCAGGAAAAAGAAGGGAAAAAAAGTTTCTGTTTGGCTTTTTGCTGCTCTGGCCATAAACAGCAGCCTGGAATCAATGGGTGTGTGGGTGCGCAGGGTTTAATCTCCGCCAGGTTTTCTTCCCGTAAACATCCTTTCAGCTGTCCTGGCCCAAGACGTCTTTGCCTCTGTGAGGCAGAGGCATGGTTTTCGATGGAGGGACCTGCTGCACTGCTCTCCATGGACACAACCACCAATCCTGACCCTTCAAGCCTGGAAAATCTCAGCTCATTCATGCTTGAGGCGTTTGGACCCAAGAGAGCCCCTGACTTAGTGGTTAAATATAATTCGATGGAACAGAGAGGCCTAGCACAGTAGAAAGAGCGTGGCTTTGGGAAGTCAAAACAATTTAAGTTTGAATCCTAGTCCCTCTGCTTATAAACGATGTGACTTTGGTTAGACAAGTTACCTAACCCCCAGAAGCCATCGCTTCTGCTTCTGATTCCCACCTCGGGAAAGCTGTTCTGTGGATTGAATGAAGTATCAGTCGGGAGAGTAAACCCAAGTTCTATTTCTTTGGTCACTAGTATCAAGTGTTGAAACCACATTTCCAAAATATTTCTGATAAGCTAAACTGAGTCCTGAAGAAACTGACCAAATAATGAGGAACCTGGAACTCAGACCCCATGAGGAACAGCAGAAAGAGCTGAACGTGTTTAGTGTAGAGATGATCAAGGAGCTGTAATAACTGCCTTCATGCTTGATTCACACGAATCTAAAAGGTGGAGCCGAGCTGTTCTATTTTTTACACCCTCTGTTACTAAAGAAATATTTATTAGATGCCTGCTTTGTGCCAGACTTTGTGCTTATCACTGCAAATAGGCTGGGGAACCAAAGATCTCCTGACCTCTGGGAGCTTATAATTTAGTTGGAAAGACAAACATTGAATGAGGACTTTTAAATGTGATTGGTAATAGAAAAAATACAAATGGGTAAGTCAAGGGCGCCGTGGGGTTTTGTAACTGGTGGGAATAAGGACCAACGGATGTGAGCTGTAAGGTGATTGAGTATAATAGTGAAAAGAGAGGCTTATGACTGCACAGAGTTGGGTGTTCTGTGTATTGCCCAAAGGTTCTAGCTGAGGTAATGAGTGAGGACTGAAATTTAGGCCTCGCTCTGCTCCTCAAACTGTGCACCTCCAGGGTTGTATCTGCCTCAAGGGGGCGCTTTTTCTAATGTGCACAGAAGCATCAACCTGTCTGGCGGTGGCTCTGAGCCGAGGTCTGCGAAAGGTGGCCCCAGCGATGTCTAAGCGACAGATATTCTTTGCTGGCCTGTGCATTATTTTGTTCATTTGCTCATTTGTTTTTGTTTTTAGTTTGAATTAGCAATCAGGTTTTCAAGTTCGGGAGATTCCATACCATAAGCCAGATTTCTGGGTCCTGTGGAAAATTGGGGAAATCTGGAAATACTGGGCGCCACGTCTCTACAAAGAGGGAATCAGCGAGAGGTAAGTGATGACCGTTCCCTTTATAGGACTGAAGAATCCCCCAACCTCAATCCTTTTACTCAAGCAGTTTTCCCACCTTGGATCCTGGGCACTTGACTTTGCTAGCCCTGCTCTTGACACGCCCCGAACGGCATGGAATGGCCTGCCGCTGAGGGGATGGATTCCATCCCTCGTGCTGTTCCAGCAGCGTCTGCAGGTTCCAGACCAGAGGGGCCATGCGGGTGCGCATTATACCAGCTAAGACATTGGGACCCGGTTTTTTATTGTGTATGTGCCTAGACTCATATGGATGAAAGTCCATCCTTGGTCTCATGACACAGTCACGAGGGATGTGACACCAAAGGACAGAGACCCAAAAAGGAGCTTTTCTTTATATGTTTGTTTACATGACTATGCCAAACATCTGAATCCATTCAACAAACCTATAGTGAGTTCCTGATGCGGACTCCATACTACATTGCGTGATATGGAGGAATTAGAAACTTAGTATATTTTTGCCTTATTAGTCAATCTATGAAATGACTGAATGATTGACTAACTAGCTAAACTAACTAATAGGAAATCAATAATGTACCCCCCACAAAAAAATCGTAAGTAATAGATTCTATCCGTGGTGTTAGATACGAAATATAAATTGTGTATTAACCTCATGGAATAGATGAGGTAACCGAGGTTTAGAGAAGTCACAGAACCTAAATAAGAAGAGGTAATAGAGCTTGAACCTAAGTCTGACTTACTAGAAAGCCCTTTTGTACCCTGTCACATCGCACTGCAGCCTGTTGTGCCTGGTCACCTACGGGAAGGGACTTGGAGGGCCTGCTGGCCTGTTTCAAACATCTTACAACCTTGAAGCCTTTCCTTTGGGTAAAACGAGGCTTTCTATGGGCTTTTCTTTTGAGCTCAACTGACCATTGAAATACCCACCCTCAACCCCTCTTTGCTGCACTTTAAAAATAATCTGTCCTTTTACTTAACCCAGGCACCTTCCGAAGCGCTTGCATGTGCGGCTAGGCTGGGAGGAAGCGCGGTGAGCAAAGGACAGGGAGGAGAGACCATAAAGGACACAGAGCTGAGCCACTGTGGCAACTGGGAGCCAGCAGGACATGAGAACTGGGAGCCAAAACCCTTGGGATGTCACCCCAACTCCACTTGTGGGGCTATGCCCAGTCACCATGTCACCTTGAACTTCAGATAGAGAAGAGAATCGAGAGTGATGCTCACCCCCAGGGGTGCATTATATGGGTGGTAAAGCACTTTGTATATTCTAAGGTTTCATCAAGATGAGAGGTATTGATATTATTATTATTGTTGTTTTATTAAAAAATGGTGAGAATGGAACGAACCTAGACTCGTCCTCATTAAACAGAAACAAGGTTTGAAAAATTTGACTTGGCTGTGCAGGACTTGGTTACCTGAGAGGTGACCCCATGCATAGTCCATGGTTATAGAAATTAAGTTTTATCCTAGCTGGGGTCAGTGTCCAAGGAGGTCTCAGCTGGTAAACAAAGCTATGCTTTCTAAGCAGCAAGTGATGGCCAAAGTCCAACAGGTCCCGTCATTTGGTTTTGAAGTGACCATCCTATTCAGAGCATCATGCCAGCCAAGGAACCAGGGCACAGTGATTCTGTCCTCTTTCTCAAGGGGAGGGGTCAGAAAGAACTGGTCAGTTGTTAGGTCACGGCCAAAATCTAGGGTCAAAGGTGGGCTTGGGTAACTAATATACCGAGTGGAAGACTGAAACTGAAAGACAGCTGGAGAGCACACAGTGTGGATGCTGTGATATGCTCGCCGGCTTCCTCTTCAGTGAAGAACTTGTTGCCTCATTGCTGACAGAGTTACTGGCAGATGGGCCTTCGGTTGTCAGTCCCTTCAGGGTTTGCCTCTCCTGCAGAGATCCCCTTCCCACTGAGCTCACCTTCAGTGGTTGATCAGTACAGGGGTGTAAAGGCCTGGCCGGGTCAGCCTACCCAGGACAACTCCGAAGGCCCTTTCTATCTACATCTTCACAGGCCCCAAGGGGTTGGGCAAGGCTTTTGCTGGGCCTGCATCACAGCAGAGGCAGGTTAAGGTTGGTTGAGGCCCTGGGTGCAGAAAAAAATATTGGGTCCCTTAAAAAAAAGAGAGAGACGGGGAAAATAAAAATACATGTTAATCATATTTTTAAATAAATAAAAAAATATTATGTACTATTAATGTCTTATTCCTGATAAAATTTGAATATAATATATGTATTGCACTTATGAAACCAAACTTGGTGTCATTAGAAAAAATTATAAAGTTGGGGTTTCGCAGGGCCCTTCAGAAGTCGGGGCCCAGGGCATGTGCCCGGTGCACCCACCATTAAATCTGCCTCTGCATCACAGCCAGGCTTCTCCCACTGTCCTCTCCTACACTCTTCCCCACCCTTTCCTAACTGTCGAACCCAAGGGCACTCCTTAATTAACATCCTGTGCACTAGACCGTCTCAGAGTCAACCTTCTTGGAAACTCAGTCTATAAGAAATACCCCTTGGGGTTAAAATAAATGTATAAGGTGATGGGAAAGTAGAGCCCAGGGTTCCTTTCAGGAAGATGCTAGGTCCGTGATAATGAAACTCTTTCCGAGATTGAGGTGCTGGCCCATTCAGTCCTTGCGGAGGACTTTCTTCTTGGCTCTCAGATGGTTCCCTTCTTGCTGCATCCTTACATGGGCGGGAGGGAAGGAAGGAGAAAGGAAGGGAGAGCAAAAGAAAGGGAGAAGTTCTGTGGTCTTGTCTTATAAGGGGACCAGTACTATCACAGGGACCCCACCCTCATGAACTCATTTACACCTGATTAACTTTCAAAGGCACCATGTCCACATAGCATCTCACTGGGGTTTAGGGCTTCAACATGACTTTGGAGGGAACACAAGTCAGCCCATCACAAGTACCTGCTCTGTGCCAGGTGCAGCTCTAGATAATTGAAATATATCAATAAATAAAACAGATGAAAATCTCTGCACACAGGAACTTATATTCCTGTGTGTGTGTGTGTAGGGTAGGGTAGGAAGGGGCACAATACATATAGATATAATGAACTAATAAGGTGTTTCAGAAAATGAAAACTATCAAGAGAAAAAAATAGAGCCACAGTAAGGGGGCTGGTGAGGAACTGTTCTCTATTTACAGGCACTGTCAGGAAGAGCTCACTGAGGAGGTGACATTATAGCAGAGACTTTAAAGAGGAGAGGATGTGCACCACGCAGATCTCTGGGGGGAGGGCTAAAAAGTGTCTGCTGCAAAGGGAACAGCCCGTGATGAGGCCCTAGGGAGGGGCATGCCTGGGGTATTGCAGTAAGGAGGTCATTGTGGTTGACAGGGGTAGGTGACCAAGAGATTAAGAGAACAATCAGAAAGGTGATGAAGACAGGATCATATCGTCCTCAATGGCCACTGTAAGTGCTTTGACATTTCCTCTGAGTGACATGATCTAATGCTTTAAAAGGATCCTTCTGGCTGTTGAGTAGAGACAGATGGTAGGGAGTGCATGAGTCGTGGGCACCACTGTCTGCCCTACAGCTGCTCCCCAATCAGAAAGGAAGGCCCCGCTCCTTGACTCTGCAAATGTTTGGACTCTCATGGGATTCTGGGCACTACTCCAGGCTTGGGGGCTCTGAGCCCACACTGCTCTGTGGGAATGGTCCATCCTGCTCCCCACCTTCTGGAAGAGATCAGATCACACCCTGGAAGCAAGATTGCACAGTTTGCCCTCATCCTCTGTGGACACAGATGCTGGCCTTGCCTCAGATGCAAACAGATCCGTCTGCTGGGTCCTCGCTGCCTCTATCACAGTAGTCTTTACACTGAAGTATACTTTGTGCTAAAATTACTTGCTTTTTGTCCCTTTTCCAAACTGACTCTGCAGAAATGGAAACTTCCTCATTTTTATTTTAATCTCAGTTACCCAGCAGAGTGTCTTACATAACGAGGGTTTCATTATATGTTTGATAAGTGAAAGAATGAATGAAGAGGGTCTGTCTTAGTCTGCTCAAGTTCCTATAACAAAATACCATAGACTGGGTGGTTTACACAACACAAGCCTGTTTTTCACAGTTCTGGAGGCTCAGAGATTCAAGATGAAGGTGCCAGGAAGGTAAGATTTACTCTGAGGCCCCTTCTCTTGGCTTCGAGATGACATCACCTTGCCATGTGCTCATATGACCTCTTCTCATGAAAATGGGGAAAGAGCAAATTCTCTTGTATCTCTTCTTGTAAGAACACTAATCCCATCACGAGACACCCACCCTCAAATCTCATCAAACCTTAATGATCCCCTAAAGGACCGATCACCACCTATCACCAGACTGGGGGTTAGGGCTTCAACATGTCAACTTGGAGACCATAGTAGGGCAAATGGGTAGATATTACAGGAAATATCAGCCTGTAAAAGATAAGTTCAAGCAGCCAGAGCATCAACCATGGAGTCGGCTACCTCCTAAAAGAATGCCCCATCACCAGGAGGTCTGAGCAACATCGGACAACAGTTTGGCAGGATCGTTGAAGACAATCCCTGGAGGGTTGAATTAGTCCTGAAACACCATTCATTCATGATGATCTTGTGTAAGCCCCATTTTAAGGATGCAATAAAAACATAACATTTTATCTACGTTCAGAGGGGAGCTTAAGGGATTTGGAATATACTACTAGGGAAAAAGAATTCAGGGGTAATACTAATCCCACCTCTCTTCATATTGTACATCAAACCATTTAAGGAAGCCACGAGAGTCAGAGAGATGGAGATGAAAAAAGTGAACGTAAAGCTGACTGAAGAAAAAAGCTTGGATTTCTGTCCAAACTGGCACCCTAATTTCTCCCCCCACAAAAAACTGAACTTCCCCCACTCAGTTATGAATAAAGATGGTTGGACAGTCCCAGACCCTCCTGGTAAACTCCAAGGCAAGAGAGCTCAGAAGGGCAGACCTACACATGCTGATGTCCTGTTCCCCCATTTCTTTTCTTTTTTTAAAAAGATTTTATTTATTTACTTTTAGACAGAAGGGAAGGGAGGGAGAAAGAGAGGGCGAGAAACATCATGTGTGGTTGCCTCTTGCGCGGCCCCCCACCAGGGACCTGGCTCACAACCCAGGCATGTGCCCTGACTGGGAATCGAACGGGCAACCCTTTGATTCACAGGTCAGTGCTCAGTCCACTGAGCCACACCAGCCAGGGTCTGTTCCCCCTTTTCATCTGCTCCTTGGAGAGCAATTAGAGGTTGGGGAAGGGGTGGTATTTTCCCACCTTGGGAGTAAAATGGGAATTTGTTCCCCTCAATGAAAAGTGAGGATGAGGAATGAGGAATCAGTACCCTGCCTCTTAGCATCATGAATGCAACTAGATAGCATATCGGGTCCTGAAAGGGGGTCTTTTACTGACACCCCTTCCCCTGAGGCACTGAGTCTTGTGAAAAGTTAAAAGCAAGACCTGTGGTTCTAGCTGATGGGGAGGGAAAGACTGCGACAGTTAAGGCCTTTACTTTAAGACACAATAAAAGACACTGACATGCTGTGTAAGCATTGTTCCTGGCTGTAGTTATTCCAATTATTTTTTATGTTTTCTCCTTAAATGAGAAACATATCAGGCACTAACTCAAACATGGAGATACCTATTTATGCTTCAGAACAAACAGTTTAAGGGCATTATACACAGATGTCTAAATATTTAGAAAGTGTCTGTTTATGGGAGGAAAATAAAAAGTACCTGTTTTCATTTGAAGGATTTTATGTGAAATTTGCATGTAAAAAAAAAAAAAAAAGGCAGCCCCAGTGGCAAAGGGGTGTTAGAGATGAGAAGTGTGTGCACAGCCCTGGAGAGGGGGACACGGGAATCGCGGGGTGGGGGCTGCCCTCAGCTATCACAGGCCCTGCACTGTTAAAGGGAACCCGCAAACTAAGGCTGGGGTGACGCTTTACTTTAGAGCAGAGGCATAAACTCCTTGAAGACATCAGGGTGTTTCAATGACTTACCTCACAACATTATCTTCTTTATCAGACACTTCTCAGCCCCAGAGGGTCATTTGAAGAGAAATAGGATTCTGGCTGCTTTAGACAAGTGTAGTAAACTGGGGGATTATTAGACTACCTGGGGGGTGGGGGGTGCTCTGATATTTCCAAAGCTGAGGTCTCGGGAGCTCAGATGAGAGAGCTGAGAGGGTAGTTTAACACTTTATCTTACATGGAGGAGGCAGGTTTCAGCTCAATTTGTAGGAGAATATAGCATATGAAGATGCTCCGTATGGCCTTATGAGGTAGCGAGCTCTCTGTTCCCTGAGATTCTAAAACGGGATGGCCTCTTATCAGAGGTGTTCTAGGGGGCGGGCTGGATTGCAATGTGTTTCTGGCCCTTTCGGTTCCTAGGTTTTGAGATCATGAGTCAACATAGTCCAGGCTGCGCTCTCTCCTTCCACAACCTTCCGACCTCGGGACTTCCTGCCAGCCCTGGGCTCCTGGCTGGGGGTTCTCAGCAGTGGACTGGATCTGGGTGTAACTGAGAAAGCCAGAGCTGTTTTGTGAGCAGAGGAAAAATGCTTTCCATGCACTCTACCCTTTGGTGTCCCTCTGAAGCCCTTGCTGGTCCCAGGTCTATAGGTCTACCCTCCCTCCGAAGGAGTATTCCTCCTGCCTGGGTGGTCTCAGGCTGCTCTCACCTTCTCCAGATGGGGTGCGGTCTTATACTGAGGGTTCTTAGCAGAATCAATTACTTCAAAGTCTGGTGAGGACAGAGATCTGTAACCCTGGGAGGGGCAGGATTCCTGGGCTTTCTCCCTCTCTGACCCACCTCAGAATTCAGCAGTGAGGAAGGGCTGCTAGCAGGGCATTAGAGAGCAAAGGGGAAGGGCTGGTTTTGCCAACATCTCACTCTATACCCTCACCTCAACCATCACAGCCTGGTGTTTTGGGGAAGGGGCAAGGTTTGTGGCTGAATTGGATGCAGTGACTATACAGGAAATGCTCTGCCTATCAGAATAAGCCAAGTGTCCAATGCTGCAGGCCTTTCTAGTTCTGATGGAGAGCTGAGTTCTGGAGACACAGTATAAATGGCTGGTGTGTCTTACCTTCCAACAAGGATAGGACCTAAAGACGAGGATCCCAGGACTCGTCAGGTGGGAGCACGCCTCACCACTGGCAGATCCATGCACACAAGCCTCGTGCCAAAGGGGACTGGCTGAAATAGGGGAGGCAGAAAAATAGTAGGAGGTTGGGGTGGTGTGATGGAGAGGGAGGGCTTAGGCCAACATGGGGATGGTTGCAATCAGCAAGAGGAGCTGATTCGATTGAGGGGAAAATCACAGGGACAAAAATGAGATTTCAATCTGAAACCTCAAATGCTATGTTCACTCTGGCTCCCTTATCCTATGGAAGGTGAGCTCTGGGGCTGGGCATTTATCCTTTCATTTATTCATTCAATACTATTTCAGGGCATGCACAAGACAGGCCTTATCTGTATTCTGGAATGAGGTCCCCACCCTCAAAGAGCTGAGTGTTTCATGGTCACCAAATGCTGCAGTCACCAAATGCTAGTGGGGATTTTATAGTCAATTTGTCAAAGTCAGAGGTGCCTGGCATCTGGGAGCTGACCCCAGAGAACAGCGGGGAGGCAGGAGCAGAACTGCTGCCACTAGACAGCAGTTGGCAGAAACAAAACTGGACCTCTCCTGAAGGAACCTAGGGACTGGAGAAGCCACCAGAACTTGGGAACAAACCAGTCAGTCCTATATCAGCAACACCTAGTAAGAAGCCCCAGCTCTACACCTGAGTTCTGTGGAGGTATATTAACTTGCAGGAGGTATGAGGGAGGCAGCCCCCAAGCCCGGGGGTAACACAGCCCAGCTCCCAGGTCAGGCCAACGAGGAGGCGACTCAGGAAAACCAGTAGAATCCTGAACTCAGTGCAGGGGAAATGACTCACACATGAGGCCAATAAACAGGGTAAATCAACACTAAGCCCCATTGGACTAGGTTCTGAAGATGCTTCAAGACTTCCTGTCTTGGTCAGATTGGGTTTGGAGCTGGGGCAGGGCCAGGCCTGCAGGTGGGAGCAGCATCTGCCCCAGCTGTGGGTCCCAACCGGGGAACTGGCCACGTATGCTGTCAACTGCTGTTCATAGGGAGACTGAATTCAACTGACATTTACTTTGTGCTTGTCCTCACACCCAGACACAGAGATGAGAAAGACAGCCTCTGCCCTGGAAGAGGCAATAGCTCATGGGGGAACAGGCCTCCTAAACAGCCAATTGCAATGTCACATGAGCACGCCTTAGATGGGTTTGGGTAAAGAGCTAGCGGGGTCACACAGACGGAGGAGAACGTAGATCTTATGTGAAGTCAGCGTCCAACAAATACCCACTGAATGAATTAGTAATTTATTGTCAGACTTATTGTTATGATCTTACTTTCTTTATGTTTTTCTGGTGTGGGGAAGATGGATGAAGAAGCATGTTAGAAAAAAGGTGAAATTTGACCCTGGTTTTGAATGATGAGTAAGTGAAGACAAGTCCAGGCAGAGGTAACTCATCACAAAGTTGCAATTGTTTGGTGTGGTTGGAGGGAGATGAGGCTAGAGAAGACGGGTGATGTCATAATGAGTAAGGGGTCCTCAAGACAGCATTACTCAGCTTTTGCCACTTAAGAAAAAACCACAGAATCTCAACACATGAAAAAATAAGCATCGATTTCCTGCATGTGCATCTTCAGGTGGTGTCAGTGGCTCTGCTTCAGGCTGGGGGGCACTTCAGGTCTATTCCACACATCTCAGTGTGGGCTCAGGCCAGAGGGCAGCAGCTACTGAGGGCATGAGTTGTGGGTTATTTTCTTTCTTTTTCATGGAGGAGGTTGGAAGCTCTCAGAGGAGCAAACAAAACACATGATGCTTCTCAAAGCCTCAGCTCAGAAATGAAACAGTTGCTTCTATCAAAGCAGGTCATGTGACCATACCCAACTTGAATGGGAAAAAAAAGAGTCCTTTCCCATGGAAGGTGGTATGTGGCAGGAGTTAGTAGTTGCTTAACTATTCTCTAAACTGCCAGAAATACCATGTGCATTTGCTTTGATTCTGAAAAAAAAATGGGGAGCTGTTGCTTGTTCCTCTTTAGTTAGGGTTGTTTCATTTTAATAGGAGTGTCTAGAACACTTGTCATAACACAAAGGAACAATTTGTTCAAGCCTGGATGTAGTTAACACACTCTGCTTTGTTTACATGTTGGTATTCCTGAATAGCAGGGGCTATGGTTTATTTATCTCCATACCCCCAGCACCCAACATAGCTCCCAATACAGAGTGTGTTCATAATATATGTGTTGAATAGATAAATGGTCTTGCATCATTCTCAATGTGTTGTTCAAATTTAACAGGAAATGCACACTTTTCTGCCCCCATTGACAGTTCAAGGTAAGGGTGGGGAGATGAGTGAAGAGCAGGTAAGACCTGTTTGGAGGTGGGAATGAAAATGCCAAGCAGGGAAACCAACAGCATCAGGAAACAGATGGGCCAAATCTCAGCTGCTCTAGTCAAAGAGCTACTTGATCATGAGAATCAGGAAGGACTTCTGAATAACGGACTTCTTTCAGGTAACCGTCGACTTGAAAGATACAGGTTTCTAGTCATATATTGAGTGTCTCCTGTATGTCTGACACAATCTGGATACATTTTCTACTTTTATTGCATTTAATTGAGTCCTCCCTTGCACTGGTTATTAATGGGGAATGTCACTGAAGGGAACAATAGTCTGTTCCCTTCTTTGCTGCAGTTGCACTTTCACAGGCTGGTTCCGTGGCAAACAAGGACAGAAAAAGCTACAGCAATGTAAATACAATTGAGTAATGTAAGCACAGCTGAGGGAGCCAGTGAAATGATGAAGGAAAAGTGAGCATGAGCAACTGCAGAAGAAAGACTGAAACTGCAGAGTTTCAGCCCTCAGACAAAAATACGACCAGGTCAGTGGATGACAGAGGATGAGGGTTAAAGCATGAAGGGACTGGAATATTCCCTCAGAGTCAATTTTGGTTCAGAATTCCAGCAATGGGGAGAGAAGTAGATCCCAGGAGTGTCCTATCTGATCTCCAGACCCTCAAGGGCAGGGGCGTCATTATTCACTCCTGATGCCCCAGAGCATAGCACCGCGCTTGGCACAGAGGGGAAGAGGATTAAGAAAATTCGCCAGCCTCTCAATTAAGTTTCTGTAGGTAGTGCCTCTTCCTGTCCCTCTGTGATAGACTTCTCAGTGGTGGAAGCACTTCCAATGTTAGAACATAACGTTTCCTCCAGCCCCGTACCTGCCCCTCTTTTCCGGCCAAAGTTCCTGACGCCAGAAAACAGCCAGATGGCAAGAGGCTATGGGTGAAAGGCCTCTTATGCTCTGAGTGGTGCTAAACCAGCTTCCTCTGGGGGCTGTTGTGAGAATGACATGAGGAAGCACGAAGCCAGTTCCTTGTCCTGCAATGAATGACTGGCATGGGCATTCAGTCCATCAGCAGAGAGAGTGCGTATTTCTTCTAAGCCATTGGAAGTATGGAAGATGGTGCAAAAGAAATTTTTTAAACTGTCCTTCTAAAGTCTTCTTCCAGTTCTCGTAAGTTTGCCTTGAATGGAGCTCTCAGACCTCCCCCTCCACCTTGGTCTCCCTTCCTCCTTCTTTTTCATGCTGTCTCTGAAGGCTCCAGGCTTTATCTACTGTGCTTTAACCTGCAAGTTCTGTTCTCAGTCGTTGCCCCTTGAATCTAAGTTGGCAAGTCTTTAATGTAAACACAAACGGACTTATTAGACGATATCAGGCAACTCACACTTTAACTGAGGAGGATAGAGAACCAGGAGGGTCAGGCAGGAAGCAAGAGAGAGCTGGTGCAGCCAAGGTCCTACCCAGGACACCATGGAACACTGTCACCCAGTACTGCAGCTGGAAGTGATTTCCAAAGGTAAGTCCTTTGTCCTTTCTTATCTCATAATATTCGGAAAGGCTTGCATGAGGTTAACAAACTTTTTAATTAGGGATCACCTGGTTAGTAATAATTCAATGTATAAAGTGCCAAAACCCAACACATCCAGGTGGGGATGCGGAGGGTGGGGTACCTGGTCCTCCCATTTGCATAAAGCACCCATCACATAGTGGGGGTGACAAGTGAGGGTTTCTTTCTTTCTCCACAACCAGTGCTGACTGAATTCCGTGGGGAGAAATCACCCTGTGGATTTTGAGCTTTGGCCACACTGATCTATCCTTGGCAGATGAGGTTAGATGTATTAAGCAAGCTAAGGACAGCCTTATATTTAAAATAACTTGGCTCCTTAGAGCTGAATGTGCGGAAATATCATTGAGGCAACACCATAAAAAGCAAGATGGAAAATGCTCCATGACTGTTGTCATGTTGAAGCTGTGGCGATGAAAGGCCAGCGGCACCTCAGTCCCCGCGATGCCCCTCATTCCTTTAGCTATTTATTCAGTACATATGTTTCCATATCTACTATGTTCAAGAAACCTTGAAAATTCCAGACAATATAAATAAGACACATGGCCCTTTAGTGGAAGAGTCAAGGGGATAAGTCATCAGTGACCATGTGACATGTGACAACACAGGCAGCTCCAGAGCATTCTGCAAGCCCAAAGAAAAGGGCATGGGATTTAGAATAGTCTCCAGAGAAAAGGGGTCACTGAGCCCAGTTTAAAAACAAATGTTCACACATAGTAGTCTGACAAGAGTATGACTGCCATTCAGGTAGATGGAAGGGCATTTATAGGAGCACGACAAATAAAAGTGTCATATTCAGGGAATCTAAGTACTTCTATTTGACTAGAGTGCACGGTCACCTCATGGAGGCAGAACAGGGGACACGACTGGAAAGAAAGATCAGCTGGGTCACTCTACAACTTGGGCAAATCACATGCCACTTCTGACATTTAGTCATTTCATTTATATAAAAACTAGGGTCTCAGTGCTCCCTAACACACAGGACTTAGCTTTAGAGTTATAAAGCGGAACAGGAAGGGGCCTACCGGTTCGTCTAGCCCAGAGGTTTTCAAGCAGCTTTCCCAGGGCTTCCTCAGGGGCTTTAAGTTTGTCCAATGACACTCGGGAAGGGGACCCCAAGTGCACCCAGAAGGCAGAGACCCTGCTCTCCTGCTTCAATCAGAGCAGCTGCGCTTTGCTTGAGTATTAAGGGACAAGGTGAGGTTCTGCTGTTAAAAGGTGAAGTTTGAACTTCACTGGACAAGTCCCACCCTCCCACTTTGTAGAAGAAGAAGACTGAGAGGCCGGAAGGGCAAGGAAAAGGCTTGTGGGAATCCTAGGAGACAACCTGTGGGCTTTAAGAAGAGATGGGTTTCATAGAACTGAAGCCACGTTTTCCTGTTCATTTTCTTAGGTTCCAGCCAACAAGATTTCCCACAACATTTAAGGCAAAAGATCAAAGTGGGAAAATCTAATGCTCATGCCCCCTGCCCTGCTGACCACCTGCTGGGCTCCAGAGGTTCAAAGCTTGTAGACCTAGGAGGAAAAGCCCAGCACCCCTCCTCCCATCACCTGGTCTCCCAGCTTCTCTGACCGCCACCCCAGCCTCTCCTTCCGCTTGGCTTTCCAGAGGCACTCAGGTATCCGGAAGGGGACTTGGACCAAAGAGGACCCCCTCCCAGACGGTTCTGTCCCTTAAATTGTCCCCTTACTGTGGAGACTCTGTGTGTGCCTCGGGTTAATAGCGGTGGGTGGGTAACTCTTTTATGCATTAAATAACATGTTTACAAGGTGTAGGCAGAGAAAAGGAGGGAAAGTACACACACTTTGTGCTGCTGAAAAATTTTGTGAAAGTGCTCTGTGCGTTTCAGACAACCCGCTCCAGTTTTCTGGGTCTCAGCTTTCCCCTTTTAGACATGAGCAGCTGGATGAGTTATTTCCAAGTCCTTACGGGCTGACAAAGGCAGCTCAGCCTTGTTCTCTCTTCTCTTCGGGCATTTTTTGAAGAGAGTTTTCCCATGAGGAAAGCACTTCCGAGTGGAAAAAATGTCAGATATGTGTTCCTGGTGGTTGTCTTCAGGACAATTTGGAGCACAAAAAAAGTTGTAAAAGAAAGAGGGGGTGCAGAGAGGAAGGAAGATTCGCACTAAGTCTGTAGCGGGAATCTGCTGCCCTGTTTAGAGTAAAAACGACTGTGGTGTGAGGAGCCGCGCTCGGAGCCCCTTAGGGAAGTCCCAGAGGCCCAAGGATGGCTTGACCTGCTCAGGGTTCCAGGCCACCCAGCCCAGCCCTGGTAACTGACTCCACGGGACTACAGTGAAATTAGAGCAGGGATGCGGCCCAAGGTTAAGTAGCAATGAGGGCAAATTGAGGGTTAGCGAGAGGCCACCATCTATGCACCTTGTGCTTCTGTAATTCCTGCTTTGAGCATGCTCTTCCAATGCTTATAAAAATGCAGGTAAGCCACTTTATGTTGTGATTTTAAAGCTTCCTCCAGGCAGGGCTGATGTACACTGGGTCCACAAAGAGAGTGCCAAATGGGTTCTTTACACCCAGTTTCTGATCTGATTAGTTAGACCCGTGCAATACCGGATTATTACATACTGTTAATATCACCCAAACCTCCAGGGCTTTTTACTCGGGGTATTGGAGCAGGAGAGCAGCAGAGAGACAAAAAGCCTTTTCTTACTACATGAAAATTTACTAAGCACCTGCTATGTGTCGGGTCTTTGACTTGCCCGTGGTCCCTAAACAGCAGGTCTTAGGTAGTGTGGTGCTGTCGAGTAGGAACTATGATTCTCCTGTGTTATCAAATCCTGTAGAAGGCTGTGAGAAAAAAGGGCTGTCCCGCTACCCCTTACCAAATCCTGGAGGTTCTTGTGCTGCAAAAATGCCCCTACCCCATTGCTTTCTGGGTGAAACCCACCTGGGCTCTATTCTACCAATTGTTTGCAAGTAATTGAAAGGGAAGGGAATTGCAACAGCAGGAAATCAAATTCTCCTAACTTTTGTTTATTCAGAATTTCCTTCCTCACTCATCTTTTGGGAGGGAGGTTACCTTCTCTTTGGAGTTTTTATTTTTAGATCTTTATTTAACTGCAGTCTCTTTTTGTGCTCCTACAGCTATTTGTACATCAACTGTTACAATCTCCGTAATGCTTTTATTTATTTATCTTGTTTAAAATGTCTTCCCCAGCCAGATTGGATCTCCTCTAAGAATTTTTCTTTGCCTTTCCAGTACCTAAGAGTGCCTGGCACATAATGGGGCTTTCTAAATACTTGTTAAAGAAAAAAAAAAAAACCTGAATGACTAAATACATTAAAAAAATGAATGAATGAATAACCCGTTCTTTGCCTCCTGCTCCCTGAAGGCATCACTAAATTATGTTACCTACCTGGCTCCTGGCTGTATTTGTGTTCTAGACCCCTGCTGTAGGTGATAATTAATTAGAACTGGGATCAGCTGGAGTGTCAGAACACTCTGAAATAGCAATGACTTAATCATGTGAAAGCTTGGAAGGAAAAGGCAGGGCTTGCACAGTGATCCATGGTATGTTTTTAACTGTTCATGACCTTGCCAAGGTGACCTTAGGGCCTAGGATGGTTACTTTAGCTCCAGCCATCGCATCTCTATTTCATCCTGCAGGAAGGAAGAAAGGATGATGAAGAGCATGTTACTTTCCTTGAAGGATACTGATAACAGTTGCATACTCCATATCTAGGTAAATGTCACTGGCCAGAACTGAGTTGTGTGACCACACCTTGTTGCAAAGAAGTTGGGAAATGTAGTCTTTATTTGAGTAGCAGCATAAATCGTAGGTGTTGTATTACTGGAGAAGAATGTAGATTGAAGAACAACACACAATTTCTGTTATAAGAGTCATTTAAGGTTTTTTATTTGTTTTTCATGTTTTTTGGTAAAGAAGTGACTAGGTCAAATCAGCAATTAAGACAGTTTAACACGGTGCCTAGAAAGGAGAAGTGGTTAAAGAAAGGAGGCTGGAGGCAACAGAGACCAGTAGGAGGTAGTCGCACAAGTCCAGAGATGAGGGGGCCATGAACTAAGACATCAGCAAGGGGGTGGAGAGGAGGCGGGTTTGTGCAGCAGCTTGGTGGTAAGTAGGCAATGCCTGGTGACTATGGCTCTAGAGTGAGAGAATGTGTCTAGAATTAGCCCCCAGTTTCTGACCTGGAGCCCTTGGAAATGAGACAGTCATTTACCTATTTGAGGAAATGTAGGAAGACCTCAGGGGGTAAGCACTGGACTGAGGGCCCTGATTCTGATTTGGGATTCTAACGAGCTGGGCACCTCCCCAGAAGGGAGCTCACCTGCAGCAGCTGTCAGGAGAGGGTGGGCACTTAGTGGAATGAGCACAATGGAGCAGGAAGCCCAGTTGGAGGGGATGAGGCCAGATCCCTGTTCTCACCCTAGTACAGTAGTCACCATGCTGTCAGTGGGCCCTCATTGTCTTCGGGGCTGCCAACCAATTCTCCAGAGTTTCAAGACAGAAGTAATTTCAATTTCCCTCTAATTAAAAGGAGCATATCAGTGTGTGCCTGGATTCTGCTGCTGTTGGAGAGGGGAGGGGGCTTCCCAAATCCACCGCCAAGCCTCTAGGCAGCATCCCGACTCTGGTGGGAGGAGCTGGGATGTCTGGGGAGGGGCGCCACGTGCCAGCTGGCTGTGCCAAGTGTAGGAGCAGCACGCCTGGGGTTCTGCCATGTGTTTGTTTATTTGGTTTGGCTGATGTAAAACATACACACACAGACTCATAGCCTCAGGGCCTGTGTGCAGAGCCCATGTTCAATCCTCAACTAAAATCAGAAACAGCACGGGAAAAAGAAAAAAAGGAAGTCAAAATAGGAAAATGCTCCAGGTAGCAGAGTTCACTCATTCAATCCTTCGCTCATTCATTCATTCATTCATTCAGCAAATGAATGCCAGACACTATTCAAAGCATTGGACTTTAATAAAACTCAGTCCCCAGGAACTTAAACACAGGGCTGGGGAACAGAGACAAGGAAGGCTTGAGTTCCATATAAAATGAGAGGTGCTTGATACGGGTCACAGCACATATCTGATATTGGTGTTTCCTGGACTAAAATCGGAGTGGGGCTTCCCTATGTCTAACCAGACTTTTGTGGGCCCAGCAATCGCAACTGTCGCCCCCCCGCCCCTGCCCCAAGCTCAGGGCATCCCAAGCAGCCATGGAATCACCCGCTCAGGTCTCTTTTCCCTACACATTCATTTCCCTTGTTTGGTGAATTCTTCCCTCTGTTCTCTGCAATTTTCCACTTGGCCTTGAAGGTCCAGTGGAATCATCTCCGGGGGTCGCCTTTATAGGCCATCCTCTGCGTCCTCATTGCATGTCCTTATTGCTGGCCCTCGTCACCTGCTACTTTCACAGTTCACCTGTCCATTTCCCCTGTGGCCTGTGAGCCACTCAAGCAGGGAAACAGATCTTGCCCACATGTCTATCCTGGCAGTTAGTCAATGCCTGGCACAGAAATGCTCTTAATAAATGCTCGTCCAAGTGAACCGACACCATTTAGCCCCACTGTGGCTCACCTCAGTGTGCAGCAGTTAAAAGGCCCTTGGATTCCGAGCTCTGCCATCTCTGACTGGTCAGGTGCCCTCTCTGAGCCTCAGTTTGCTTCTTCCTAAGCGGAAGCCAATGCTATTCTATGAGTGTGACTCATGTAGGAAGTTTTTGTCATGTGTGTTCACCTTTCTTTAATGTACATGGAGATTTTATTTATTTTTATTATTATCCTCATTGGAAGACAGGGCTCCACAGAGTAAAATCACAGATCTAGTAGGCAGGGGAAAGCCTGAATTCAAATTCTTAAGGAGGGTCCCTCCTGGGTGTCCCAGGGTACCTGTCCCCAGGGAGCCACCTCTGAGGTTCCATGGTCACGAGTCTCCTACAAGTCAGCCATCGAGACTGCTCCCACTCTGGCTGTTTCCTCCGATCACTACTCTTGGGAAGCAGTGATGTCTTCAAATGGCCTTTGCTCTGTGTGCATGTGTCCCTGGCGTCTTTTTGTGTCCAAATTTCCTCTTCTTAGAAGGACATAAGTCACACTGGTTAGGGCCTACCCCAGGGGCCTCATTTTAACTTAATCACCTCCTTAAAGCCCAGTCTCCAAATACAGTTACATTCCGAGCTGATTGTTGGTTAGGGCTTCGGCATATGAATTTCAGAGGGACAAAATTCAGCCTATACCAGCCAGTCTCAAGTGCGACCCTTTTGTAGAGTTACGGAGCTAGTCATCCAAGTTCACCTGGGATTTTCCTGGTTTTAGCACTGAAATTTCCACATCCCAGGAAATCTCTCAGTCCTGGGCAAACTGGGAAGATGGGTGACTCTGGCTTATCCAGCAGCCTTCCCTGAGTCTTTCCCAATATGCGAAACTAGAAGGACTAGACAGACGCAATATGCACCTGGCAGCCATACCTCCCAGCGCACTTGGACATCCATTAGCTTGCTTGACCCCCACTTCAGCCTTGTAAGGTAGATAAGGCAGGAAATAATGTTCCAAGTACACAAAGGGGGCTATAGGCTCAGAAAGAGTCATCTTCGTCCCCTCGCCATGTTTACCTTCATCCTGGTTGTTTCATTACCAGGTGCCTCCTAGACCGAGAGCCAGGAAATCACAGTGCAGGCCTCACTCCACCCCTGTCCAAGGGCCTACGTGAGAGGTAAGTACTAGAGTGTATCAGTGAGCAAGCGCTGAAATTTCTACCCACCCACCGAAATCTAAGAAATTAAACAGACAACCATGTGTGTAGTACTTGGGAGAGGAGTGATGGTGGGCCACAGGCGGGGTCTTGTAGAGCAAATGCCTCTGGATGGAAAGCAGGGAGGGTGGGAAGGAAGCAGGGAGAGATGCAGGCTGTGTTTGATGATCTGCTCTGGAAGGCAAGGAGGGAAGCCATTGATTAGTGAGCTCTGTTTGATCTGCTCAAGGATCAAAGGGACTAGCACCACGTATGCAGATGAAAGTTGACCTGGATACCCAGCGTGATGCGAGGCTTCCCTGGGCCCATGGGCCATGGAGCATTCTCATAAGAGCCATGGGCAAGATTAAAAGCCCACCTCTTCCTCAACGTGAAGCCTGACCCTTTTCCCACCATGGTCTTTCTGAAGGGCTTGCCCTCTCTGGGGTAGGAGGAGCTTAAGGTTGGAAAGGGGCCCAGGACTCTCACTGCAACGATAGGGGATTACTTCTGGCCTTTGAAGAGCACGAACAAGTAACCAGGTGAAGTGTGATGAATACTATGATGAGGTTGAGCTTGGGGGACTGTGGGTGTACTACCAGAAAACTCCTAACCCTACCCTAGCATGCACAGAAGAAGGTAGCCCAGCTGATGCCTCAGGGAATCAAGTGATAGTTGTAAGAATTTTCTGCTTTTCTTTTAGGATGTGGGAGAGGAGAATCACATGCAAAAAGCCAAAGAGGTAACAGCCACATAGTACATTAGGGATGAACCAGTGCTAACTGAACACTCAATCTGGGCCAGGATTTCCATGGCATCCAATGAGGTAGGCCCTGGGATTATTCTAGATCACAAGGGAGGAAAGCAAAGCTTGCAAATGTTGAATAACTTGCCTGAGGGCCGTAATCTGCCAGAATCAGAATTTGAACCCAGACCTGCCTACTTGGAAACCTGGCTTCTCACCAGTAGAGCCATAGTCTTATCCATGTTTCACAAACATCCCACTGGTCCTGGTATAGACTGGAGGGAAAGGAAGTAGAGACAGAGAGACCAGTTAAGACATTACTGCAGTAGTGCTAGGCCGCTGGTAAAATCTCCCTGGCCACAAAAAGAAGTGCGCAAAAAAAAATAAAGTGTCTCCTCTATAAACTAAAAACCCAAGTCGATTCTTGGCAAATTTTAATTTTGGTTCAGGTTTTCATCCCTCTTCTCTTTCCCTCCATGGCTGTACCTAAGTTCTGAGTGGGGAGGGAGTTAGAGCATCAGGCTGTGGGGTGAGGACTGGATGGTGATGGGGGACAGTGGCTGTGGTATCATCTGCTCATTCTGGCATCTGCTGGGACATGCAAGCTCTTCTCTGGCCTAGGTGACAGATACACACAGATCACTCTATGGCCTTTTCATCTTCGAGGCAGCAGGGTCTCTCAGGTCTGCTGCCTTCGGATTATTCTGTTGGAGACTCTCTAACTACTGCCTGTGGGAAATTCAATGGGTCGGAGTTAGTCCTTACAGCCCGTTGTCCTAAACGATTTAGACCGACCCATCTGCTTTCCTCCCCGGGCAGTCACAGGAGAACTCTGAAGGCTGCCGTCTTCCCAAGCTAAAGATGGGAAGTGGACATGAGCCCTTTTGCTCTCAGATCCCAAAACTGAAGGAGAGAACTACTGCCCCTCCCCGACCCCTGGGCTTAGCCTAGGCAGGCAGGGCACACAGACCCTCTCAGAGACCCATGGAGGCTTCCACATTACTAACGTCCTCTCTGACTCTCTGCCAGTTCCCCAAGCTCGGTTAAACTTTATACTTTCAGTAACTGTTCTTTCAAATCTGTTGTTTAGGCTAGGACTTCGGCTGTTAAACCAATAATTAAGTGACTTACTTCTCTTTGCATTTCTGTTATAATTACCTTTCTCTGAGGCAATGGATACTCAGGTTTTATGTTCTAGTTTTAAAGGAGGAAAAGCCGTGGGATGTATAGAAATAATAATAGGAACAAAAGCACTGGGGGGTTAATATTTCAAATTATTATTCTGTTAGTCCATGCAGGATATTTGAGAGTGAATTATGACTGTGGCCGTGGGGAGAGCAATGAAGGCATAGATTAGAGGGATCTTCAAGTATCCGAGTCCAAATGTTCTCATAACTGATGAGACGTGGAGGCTGAGAGACAGGGAAGATTTCTGTGTTTCATTCAGTTATTGTTTTGCCTCTCACGAGTTTTCTCAGGGTACCTGGAATCAGCCACGAGGTGCCAGGTTAGTCTCTGCTGGGCTGCGCTAAATGGAGCTAAACCAAGGGTACTAAACTGCTGAAAACTTGCTCCATATCTGGCCTCGTTTTGTTAATTATTTAGCCCCTTGACTTCTCCTGAGATAAATTGATGTAAAGCCTGCTGGGGAACTGCAAAGAAATCAAGACGGCCTCACCTATAGTCCATTTCAAGTCTAGAACCCTGACGACCCCAGTAATGGGGGCGGGGCACAGATTGGCTCCCACCCAAGTTATCGCATGTTCAATTCTGCAGTCAGGACTGCTGCTCAGTTAAGGCTGATGAGGGCCTGGGAAGTGAAAAGGCAGACCTAATCACGGGGCGAGGAGCTTTATGGAAAAGACTCCAACGTCACGAGGGTGGAGTTAGTAAAGACATTGGCTCCCCTGGAGTTCCAGAGGCGCCAGTGCTGGGGAGCTTGCCGCAGAGGCCAAGGAGGCAAGTGTCAAGGCACACCTACGGATGCACGATTAGGACGCAGGATGACACCTCTGGTGCATTCATGAGAGCCACATGTATCTTAATTCACTGGCAGCGAGACAGAAATCATGTCAGCCTTCACACGCTCTCAGGCTGCAACAGTGGCAAAAGGAGTTGGGTTCAATAACCCTGGATTCCACCAACCAAGTCTATTACCGAGAGAGCAGAAATTGAAGGGAGTGTGCTTCTTTCTTGCTAATTAGACTTCGTGTGGTTGGGTGTGTGCCCGTATATGTGAGACCCACTGGAATGCTCTCCTTAGGAAAAAGCCAACATGCTATGAAGGAGGAGAGCTTTGGATCCCTGGCCCATGTGGGCAGAGGGTTGAGGGGCTCTGTTCTGCACAAAATATGACTTGTATCACCACCACCCACCCCACCCACCCCCCACTTTCAGAGCGCTGATTGATTGTTCTAAGCCTGGATTTCTATGCCAGGTCCTCGCCTGTAGTACATGACTAATAAATGATAGTTTCTGAGCCCTTCTCTGGTTCTAGAATTTATAGGGAGCTTTTTCTTCCCATGCCACTGCTTTCTTTGCTGTCACTGGTGTATTGTTTTTAGAGTAGAAATATTTGCTGGCTGATTAAAGAGAAGATCTGAAGTTAACTGGCAGTAAGCACATAAGGCATTGCTTTTTAAGGAGAATGTCTTGAAGGCCTGATGTCTGCCATTCCAAGTAGTCTGGAGATGAGGCTAAAACACTGGTCTCATGGAACCTGAGGGTAGGGGATCTTGTTTGACTTACTGATTTATCTACCTGCAGACCCAATGTTAGTAATTAGAAAACTTTGCATGCATATGGCACCCTTGGCTGCTTAGAAGTGCCTTTGAAGTTGGTATAGTATATTGCTAATTTTAACAGCAATACTTGAGATTGGTGGGGTTGGGGAGTATTATATTTATTTTTCATGAGTAAGCCCGGAGGCCCAAAGAGGCAAAATGTTGCTTGCTGCCAGCCACATCATTAGTCTCAGTCATTTATTCATTCTTTCATCTCATTATTGTGTGCTTAGCCTCCTATGTGCCAGGATCTAAGCTAGGTATGCACCATGCTGAAATATACAACATCCAGGACTGAACACAAATTATTCACCATCTAATTGAGAAGACAGACACACAAAAGATCCTATAAACCCATTAGTTTACTGAACAAATACTTCTTGGGAGCCTGGTACTGGAGATTTAACAACAAGCATGTGAAAGCTCATGCTGTCATGTTGGGAGACACAGACAATAAATAAGTATATAATATGTTAGGTGGGGATAAGTGCAATGAAGAAATGTCAGCAGAAGAGGGGGCAGAGTGTGGTAGGTGTGAGACTGTGGCATTTTAAATAAGGGCTAGAGAAGGTGTCTTAGTTTAGGTAGCATTTGGGAGAGAACAAAATGAAGGGAACAAATCGAAGTCCCAGGAGTCCGGGAAGGGAGAACATCATGTGCAAAGATCCTGTGGCAGGAGCAGGCTTGAGGTGTTCAGGGAGCAAGGGAGGAAGATGCGAGAGATGAAAGCATGGAGCATGCGGAGAGCAAGGCTTGGAGGTCCCAGAGGCATTGTAAACGTTTTGGGTCTTTAATTTGTATTATATTTTTAAATAAGGTAATACACTCACTAATCAGTTTTGAGCAAAGAAATGACGTGATTTAATTATGTTTTGACAGGAATACTCTCATTACTGCCTTGAGAGAGAAAGTATGGTAACCGGTTTAGAGCCTGGTCCAAATTGCAAATGGGCCAGAATAGAAATAATGAAGGCTCATACCAGAGTGGCAGCCATGGAGGTGATGAGAGGCGATGAGGTTTAGGATATATTTTTAATAAACTGCCTGATGTTTGGGTATGGGCTGTAAGAAAGGGCTGTGTGGGGACTTGGGAGCACTGAGGAAAGATGCTGCCACAGGTCAAGTTTGCTGGCAGACAGAGTCTGAGACTCTGAAACTTGGGCACATGAGGTTTACAGGGAGTGCCTGTGGGAATGATACCTGTGAGGGCACAAAGGAAGCCGGGAAGAAGACAAAGTAGCACTCTGATGTTGTTGCGACAGAGACCTCAGCTGACCCCATGCAAAGCTCCGACACTGGGATAACCCTTTATTATTGTCCCATTTGAGGTCAAGGGGCTAGACCTTTATACCCTCACATCAGTTGGTCATTAGATGCAGGCCACTGTCATGGAGGTGTGTAACCATGCGTGAGACGGCTTCCTCCTTCTAGAGCAATTCCTGGAGAGAGATTCTGCTGTGCACTGTCAGCAGACAGTGCTCCCTACCACTGGGGTAGTAATAGTGAATGTGTGCCTCAGTCCTGAAGGGATGCCTGGGTGACAAGCCACACTGCCCACTACAGTTACTCACTCCAGTCTGGTGGGGCAGGAGGCAGGGAAGACTCCTCAGAGGAGAGGATGCTAGACTGGTTTTAAAGGACCCCATCCTCTTGTTTTCACTCATGTGACTTTGACCGTGAAGAGAGTGGGTGCTTTCTTCAGAACAACACCTGAACTCAGGTACAAAAAGTAATCTACTTATACTTACTTATTAAATTTTTAGCTAAACTGAGCTCTGATATTGTCTTTTATGCTAAAGTATTTTCAGCTCCCCAGATTATAATAAATCCCTCTGATTTACAGCTAGACCATTATGTGTTTTTTTAATTTATTGATTCAGGGTGTATAGCTATTTTCTTGGGCAAAATTGATATTTCAACTGGTTCAAATTTCTGGCAACAAAATATTCCTCAGTGAACAGATTCTGATGTGCTAATCTTTTTAATATGTCTTAGGGACTGGAAGTCCCTTCCAAGAGCTGATGTAAATCCCGTTTGCCGCATTTCCCACAGACTTTTCTACATAGGAGTTGGAGAATGGCTGGCATCGGGATCTGTGTAACAGGCTATTTCTGCACTAAAGCCTATTTATGAGAATAATTCTCTCCCCTCTAAGATGAAAATACCAGATTTAGGCTCCGCAACCTGACAGGATATATTATGAGGAGTATATGCCTGTCTGTGAGTAAGCCTATATGTGTGTGGTTATCCACTTGCATCTTTAGGTGCGTGTATTGTTGTGTACAGGTGTGCACATGTGTATGTAGGCATGTATGATGAGTATGAGGGAGTATGTGTGTTAATTTTTTTTGTTTTAGTTTGTGTGAGAATCTACATATATGAGGGTATATTTATAATGCATATATGTCCATGTGTGCAATCCAAGTGTAACATATACACACCTGAATAGGTATGTGTGTGCAAGCATGTTATGCATGACAGCGAATGTGTGTGCGTATGTCAACAATTCTCCCAGCTACAGAAGGTAATCAGATCTCATGGTTCCATGGGAGGAATATAAATGCGGAAGTCAGCTTTCTTGCCTGCAGCAACTTTCCTCTAGTGATCCTGCTGCAAACATTTTCCTTAGGGCCCCTTCAGTTCTTCCCTCTCCTCCCACCAGGGGTCAGTGCCCAAAGGGGCTCAGGCAGCTGTCTGGCCTTTGGAGCTGACTCTCTGATGTCTGCCCCAGGAGCCTTGGCTGTAGCAGTCCTGTCACATTGGACCGTCTGCTGTCACTACCAGAATGACAACTGAACTAGGGCAGTCCAGAAACCCAACTTCTATGGAGCCCTTTGATCTGCCCAGCCTGGGAGTGGAGCAGAGTTGGGCACAGAGGCCTTTGATGAAGCCCAGCCAACGAGGGGGCTGCAGGCTGGCCCAGCCCATCCCCGCAGCCTGTGATGCCCACTCCGCCCTACAAGGGTCCTGCTACAGAAGCAGGCAAGCTGGGGCAGGAAGCAGCTACTCTCTGGACCTCAGCCTCTGCGGGAAGTTACTGTGTCGGTGCTCGGCCTGGTGACGCTTTGGTCTCCGGTATGCAGGAGCCCATTCTTAGAAACGATGCTCTTCCAGCCACTCATTTATGGATTCAGCTTGTATTTATGGAGCACTTACAGAGACAGCAGGGCAAAGTCATCACATGCACGCCTGTCAGGTCGGAAAGGCTGGGTTAAACCCGACTACTTAATAGTTGTTCCAATCTGATCAAGTTAAGTAACTTGCATGTGCCCCTCGGGGCGCACATTTTCTCATCACTTACGATGCTGTAAGGACCAAACTGAATAGTGCAACCAGGGCGTCTGACGTGTATAAAGCCCTCATAGATGCAAGCTGTTATCCTTGCAGGGAGGCTGCAGGGTTGAGTGGTGAAGGTCGCATCACGTTCTAGTTAACTTACCTCGTGAAATTTTTACAAGGATTAAGTGAGCTACGACACGCAAAGTGCTTAGAACAGTGTCTGGCCCAGAGTATGTGCTTCATAAAAACTAGTTTTTAATAATTGGGTATAAGACTCAGCCTGTGCAGGGTGCTATGAAGTGCCCACCTCTGGAACAAATCTTTGTTCTTCAATATTTTTTTCCCCTAAGAGACTGATCGCATCCACTCCTGTGGTTTTAGCAGCCACTCCCTAACCCCCAAATTCCAAATGTGATCATGTCACCCGGATTCCATTATCTATTCTACATTTCATCTCTGTTCTATAGAGAATAGTCCAGACCACTTAACATGGCATTCCAGGCTCTCTGCTACCTATCCTCTGTATCCCAACTCACCACCCCTCCTCTCTCCCCTCCATGTCCCCATCCCCCAGGCATACTGGGCTACTCGCAGGCTGTAGGAATGCAAGCTCTTATGTACCTTTCTGTCTTTGTCACTGCTGTCCCCTCTGCCTGAAATGCCTGCGAATACCTTCTGTTCCTTCAAGGCTCACCTCTAAGATCCTGCCTATACAAAGCCTTCTTTGATCATTCCCTACAGAGTAGACTTGGCCATTACTTCTTTCCACTCCCCTCCTAGACCCAGGACATGTACTGCATATGACACTGATGGGTCCGCTCCCCACTGCAGACTCTGCACTCCTGGAGACAGACCCTGAGCTATCTTTGTCTGGATCACCAGCCAATGCCAGTGCTCTCACAGGGCGCTGACCAGTGCTTGCCACGTGGCAGACACAATGAACACCTGCTTCATGGATTGATTCAATCTCTCTCTTCTACCTCTCAGGTCCACCAACCTCCTTCAGTCTCATGGTCCTCAAGCCCAGCTGATTCATGACTGTCTATGCTGCTCTCCATCAAGCTGCCCTTCCGTAATTCACTATCCATCCGTCCAGTCATCCAGTATGGAAACTGGAGACTCATCTCTGAAGCCCCTGCTCATAGTCAGTGTACGCACATCCCAAACCATCATGAGGACGTACTGATTTGATCCCTTAAATGTTACTTCTGTTTGTCCCTTCTTCTCCCTTCCTCTCTGTGGATGATGCATATGTAAGTTTTACCACATCCTCCAGAACTTAAAATGTTTCCCATCATTTCCAAGATGGTATCCAAACTCCTTGGCATCACTTACAGGGCCCTCCAGGATCTGACTCCAGCCTCCCACCCCACTCTCACCTTTCCCCATTATACCCAATGCTCTTGCCACAGCTGACCACTCATCCTTCCAGAATATGCCAACCTATACCCTCCACTCTCTCAGACAATTTTTCCCTGGACAGCTTGAAATGGCTGTCCTCCCACTTTCTCCCCTAAAGTAAGCCTTCTCTCCCTTGAAACTCAGCACAAATGCCACTTTGTGACAGCTTTCAAGACCATTCCTCTACTCCCTCCCCTTACCTCCTACTGCCACCGCACTGAGTCAGTTGTTCCCTCCTGGCAGCTCTCACAGCACTTAACAACCACCTGGTCGTGCTGTATTGTACTTACTCATTTATTCAAACATGTTTTTTCCCCTGTGTAGACTGTATAAGCCCTTTGAGGACAATTGTGTGAACTTAATAATTCTCCCTGAGCCTCAGGTTCTTCATCTATAAAATGATAGCTATAGCCACACCCTCTTCAGAGGGTGCAGAAAGGGTGGAATGATACAATGTGTGATGAGAGCTGGCTCAGAAGTGACATTTGGCGAACAAGAATATCTTTATGGTTCTTGCCGGCTGGAGCAATCTCTGATGGGAGAAGCTTCCAGTGATGAGAACCCAGAGATCTCAGGATTGCCCAGCCGACTTCTCAGCAGCTTTATTACGGTGCTTTCCCATGGACTTTGTAAATAACTCCATCCATTTCTTCAACTCTCTATCAACTGGGTGGCTTTACATTTGTTACCTTGCCTCTTTGTATCTCATATATTTGAGATATGGAGATAATAACATACTTATTTCAGAAGGTTGTTGTGAGAATTAAGTGGTATGATGCATGTAGTATTTGTGTTAGCTATTATTATTGTTCCTGAGTAAACACCATGGAGTAGCTCCATCTATGCCTGGAAGATGCTTTTAATTATGGTGTTAATGGGGTTACTTAATGATACAGGTCTTTGAAGAGACAAGAACTTGGAGATTCAGAGCCAGTGAAAGCAATTGTTACAAAGAGTTCCAAGGTGAGCTACGGAATCCCAGTCCAGGACAGGGACCCCTACCCTGCTCACGGGCTTAGAAACACATGGACGGGTTCAAACCTAGACAAGTCATGATTCTCCAACAATGGGCAGAGGACTCTGATGGAATTACAGCCTCAGGGAGTAGCTCTTGCTGACTGCCAGTCTTGCCTAGCCCGCACCCCGCCCTGCCAGCGGAGTGCTTCAAGTTTGGGCACAGGAGCCAGACTGCCTCCGGCACATTAACAGCTTCACCACTTACTGGCTATACTAGGGACAAGTTAGTTAGCCTGTTTCTACCTCTGTCTTCTTGCCTGTAAAGATAATATCCATATCGATCTCACAAGATCGTCATGAGGATTACAGTAGAGAATGCAAATAAAGGTCAGTACTTGGAATATAGTAAGTGTTCACTCAGTGTTAACTTTCTTGATTTGTCACCTTCAGACTACCCCACCTACCCTCTCCTGGAGCCAATAGCTGGTTCATGGGTCAGGATACCTCTCCTCCTCTTGCTAAGAGTCAAGCGTGTGTCCTGAAGGGTCTATCAATGCCAGCAACGTGCACTAGGTCACTTCTCACAGAGCAAAGCCCAGGCTCCCCTTTCAGACACCCAGGGGTCCCCTACACAGTCCCCACCTCCAGATTCATCTCCAGTAACTTCATTCACGTGTGATGCCTCATCCCACCTGGGCTCTCACAAGTGATCCCACTCAGCCCTGCCCTTCCTTCTTCCTGGGCCTTTGTTCCTCCTGTTCCCCCAGCCCAACATATCCTCAGCATGCCACACTACCTTTCTCAAATGCTACCTCTTCTATGAAGACCCTCTTGATTTTTCCACTCTGATGAAGCTGACTCCTTTTTCTTTCCCCGCTTTACTTTTAGGTATGTATCTACTTCTCTGAGTTCTGTCAGCTCCTCTAGCAAGTTAATCAAACCCATGAAGGGAGTTGTTGGAACCCCAATCTACAGCTGGTTGGTCAGACACACAAGTGCTAACCTTGCTTGTGACTGGTCTTTAAAGGACCGAAGGATCTGGAAGGGGTGGGGGAGGGGGCAGTCTTGTGGGACTGAGCCCTTAACCTGTGGTATCAGATGTTATCTCCAGATAGTGTCAGAATTGAGTTAAATTGTGGAACACCCAGCTGATGTCACAGATAACTGCTTGGTGTCGGGAGAAATACGTGCCCCTTTGGTGACCAGAAGTGAAGCGTTTTGTGTGAGAAGTAAAGGAGGTTCACAGGGAAGAAACACACACTAGGGAAGTATTGAGTTGTTCCCTACACAAGTAGAAGACGAGTTTATCCAATATAGTCTGCCCTCAGCATTCATGGGTTCCACATCTGCATATTCAACCAACCACAGCACAAACATTTTTTTTTAAAAACCTAGAAATCTACAAAAAGGAAAACTTGACCTCACCATGCACCAAGTACTACACTGAATCCATACAAATTAAGCGATATGTAGGCACATCCTTCTGTAGCCTGTATGCAAATATAGGTTACATGCAATTACTCTCCCATTTTGTATAAGGGACCTGATCATTGTGAATTTGGGTATTGGAGGAGTTCTGGAACCAACCCCACAGGTACCAAGGGACCCATTACCTTACATGGAAAAGCTGTATTTGCAGATGTGACTAAGTTAAAGATTTTGAGATGGGAGGATTGCCCTGGATTATCTGGTTGGGCTCTGAATACAATTACAAAGTGTTCTTATAAAAGAGAGACAGAGGGAGAAGAGATACAAAGAAAGAGGAGGCAAGAAAATGATGGGGGTAAAGATTGGAAGAGAATGGCTGCAAGCCAAGGATTGCTGGTAGCCACCAGGTGCTGGGAAGGTCAAGAAACAATCCACCCTAGGGTCTCCGTGGGGAGCATGACCTGCCGACACTGATTTTGGCCCATTGATACTGATTTCAGACTTCTGGCCTCTAGAACTGTGAGAGAATAAGTTTCTGTTATTTTAAGTCACCAATTTTATGGCAATTTGTTACACCAGCCACAGGAAATGAATACAGGGACATAGCACTATATATAGCTCTTTGGTTTATGCTTACACCACATTCTGGAAAAAAACAGCCTAACCCCTCAGGGTTTTCCAAACTGGTGCCTAGCTGAGTTTTTCAATGGACCTTTCCATCATTCAAGTAGACCTGCATTCTCCAATGTATCACCAACATTTGTCATAAAATAGGTCTTATAGACATTTTGGCCATAACATTTTGGAGCTCAGCAGCTCTGAATCTGTGACACCTGGTGTGAGTTTACGTAAGGTGCCCCTTCCTTAAGGTTTAGAACAACTTTGGCTGGGCTACATGTAGACAAAGAGCAAGAGAGACATTAAACCACAGCCTGTCTCCCACTTCTTGCACTTTTTCTGCAGAGTGCTAAAAATCAAGTGATTTTCTGATTTCTAGCTATAAAAACATGCCTGATGGTAGGTGCTTTAGTTATAGAAGTTTATACTTTGCATATGTTCTATTTTTTGCCCCCGCATCATGCTGAATTAAGAGGTAAAAACATCTGAACCGCAGCAGGACCCTTTTTGCCCCTTTCTTTCCTCTTCCCCCACTCAATGTGGAAGGATCATTATAGCTTAAATCTTCCTCTGCAAAGCAAAATGAGTCCATTTATTCTTCTAGTTAACAGTGCCTGGGCCTGCCTTCTTCTCTGTGGCTCAGAGCGCATGTCCTCCTTGGCAAGGAGAGAAAGGAAGGCTATTGAGTCCTTTCTTCCCCCTTCTGTTTGACTAAAAAGCATGTTTGTTTTTGTTCATAGATTTAAAGCCCAAAATGGGCCAGTACCGTAAATAAAACATGCATTCTCATTGAAAAATTTATTACAAGGAATTTTGTTTATGATTTCATCTTCTCCAGTAATAATTAATTGGAGGTCTTCTGTGGTCCCCGCAGACAAACAATCATTCAGACTGTACGGAAGAATAATCCAACACAGTCACTCTTCTGTCTCTCATCCTTAGCCAGAGGAGCCATCTCTGGGTGTGCACCACGTCAGCCCGCATCGAGGTAGTTAAGTTTATGACGTGACTTGCCTGTTCAAATGTCTGGGGCATATTTACTAAGTCTGTATGTGACCCTGAGGTCAGAGCACCCTTTCAAGAATTCCTCAGATAAAGAATCTCTACCATTAAATTGTCTTTATAGTTTAGAACCATGCAACCATGCCCCCTACTTCACTTCCGAGTGCTGAGGATGGAAAGTTATTCAAATGGTTTGGTTTAACAAAGGAAACACATACCCACACTCACATCCTCACAGTCATACAAATGAGGATAATAACTGATATTTAGAGAGTATATTCTATGTGCTGAATGTTACACTGAGAGATTTTTATATGAATGATCTCAGCCCATGAGGCTGTTTTAGTAAGGGAAGGCTGGGTTATGCTGTGGTAACAAACAATCCCCAAATTTCTGTGGTTTACAATGACAAGGGTTATTTCTCTCTCTTCTACATGTGCACTGCGGGGTTGCAGGGGGTACCCTGTTCCACATGCTCCTCACTCTGGGATCTGAAACATGGCATTTGCAGCAGAGGATAAGAAAGTT
Organism: Mormoops blainvillei; assembly: GCA_004026545.1. Taxonomy (NCBI): domain Eukaryota; kingdom Metazoa; phylum Chordata; class Mammalia; order Chiroptera; family Mormoopidae; genus Mormoops; species Mormoops blainvillei. Next base: position 259,941 of record PVJD01001481.1, read on the forward strand.
CTAGAGGATCTCACATCAGCAATTAAATGACACACATCACTTCTGAGCACAATTTGTTGACCAGAACTAGTCTCATGACCCTTCTCACTCACAAAGGGGTCAGGAGGTACCATCCTACTATGTGTTCCGAAAGTTGCAGGGAGGGGCTGGCAACTAGAAATATTTACTGAGCAGAATTAGTCACTACACAACAACCTTATAAGGTAGGTACATTAATTTTTTTTCCATTTTGTAAATTTACAGATTACTGATTAGGAAACCGAGCAACAGTAAGGATACGTATAACTTGTTCTAGGTCAGGCATCTAATAAGTAGAGCAGGGGGAGTGAAGATTCAGATTCAGGCAAGTGGACATCTCCCTTCCCCTAACCCCAACATGTGCACTCACACATGTGCAGGCACATGCTTACACTCACACACTCGCATCCTGGGGCTCTTAGGTCATGAATTCTACAAGTGCATCCAGGAGTGGAAATAGAGTAGAAAGTGTCAGCCAAAGTCCTTAGAGAGAATCAACGGTCAAATTAGAGAAACTATGTTTAGTCACCAAGTCCAAAAGGCAGGATCGAGGCCAAGAAGGAAAAAGAGAAAAATAAAAAACCCTAAAAGCCAAGGGTCAAGAACAGGACACACCGAAACAGGGACGTGGTTGGCAGCAGAGAGAGGTTAGTGTGGAGCTAGACGCCAACCACAAGGGAGAGGCCTCTGTGTTTCTGTGGCGTGGGTGGACTTGGCTGCTTCAAGGTCTAGGGAGGAAGCAGAACATGACAGATGTTCCCTGAAGGCTAATCCTGTCACCCCATCCCCACTCTCACTGGGGAAGTCACTCTACCCAACTGGGAAAAGAGGGGAAAAACCAAAGATGGCAGATGGAATCTTCTTTGTGAGCCAGGCTTGGCCATGACTTAGGGTTGTCTTAGAGGATAACTCTCCACATTGGGCTGACCTGACCCCTTGTCTTATGGATTTCCAGACAGAAGCTCTGCTCTGCCATGATTCCCTTTCCGTCTGACTCTACCTCCCTGACTTTCTATCCTTGCTGCTAGTGAAAAAACTTGCTGGGTTGTGTCTGGGAGGGGTCCCCCTATCTGAGATGAATGATTGAGAGTTTAATGAAGGGATTACTTAAAAAGAACTAGACAGGTCAAGGCAACTAAGAAGGGATGCTGCTGCACACTGAGGCTAGCAACTGTGGGATGAGCTACCACCCTAGGGGAAGGGGCAAGGGGAGGGAGGAGTTACCAGAGCTGGGGAAAGCTATGGTTGTGCGAGAGACCTTCTGATGTGAGTGAGAACTTCAGTAGAGGAACATGGCAGAGAAGGAGCTGGGGAAATAAGTACCCCAACCGCTTCTCTCTCCTTCCACCTTCTGATCTACTGATGAAGTCTCCCATTGGCTGAAATCAACCAGAAGCTAAAAGGTAATCTAGATAACAGGTCTGTAATGCTCATCTTCCCAGGGTAGAGAACAGAGTAAGAAAGGTAAAGAGGACAAAAATATCCAGCACATGTGCTATTCTGGGTTTTCTTGTCTTGACTCTTCTGAAGAGCCTCTTCCCATCAACTCATACCACAAGTGTCATCATCCCTGTTGTTACCCCAGTGACCGCAATTGTGGTCCTTTGACTACTAAGGGTCTGTTACTTTGCTCATCCATTGAATCAGCCATTCAAACAGTTTTACACTCCTATGGCGACCCAGGCCCTGGTTTGGATTCTTGGGATTTCAGTGGTAAACAAGTGCCTGACCTCCTGAAACTTACATTCTAATGAGGAAAATTGATGAGAAGGAAATTTACAAAAAGCTATCAAAAATAACACCCGCTGGGAAAACAAGGCAGGCCCAGAGGGCAAAGAGTGATGGGAGCTGCTATCTTAGGCAGGCTTATTAGGAAAGTCCCCTCTGAGGAGGTGATATGCCAACTCACCATTTACCATGCACAATGGAATGCAAAGGCATGTCCTGCATACATGTCTCTGTCATTTATGCTTTAAAGCCATTTCAATGGCTTTAGAAGCAAGGCACTACATTTAAAAAATTAAAAGGACAAAAGCTAATTAACAATTCAAAAAGATATTTCACAAGTGAAGAAAATGAGGCACTCTCTGAGAGCTTAGAATTCCAAGTTAGAAGACATTCCTCTAGACAGATCAAGAGAGGATTCCTGGAGGAGGTCGTACCTTGAAGTTTCTTGATGAATGGGGTCATTGGATAAGCAGAAAGGATCGGGGAGGACACTGGGTTATGGGAAGCCAATGTGGGCAAAGCTGCAGAGGTGACAATGAGTTAGGGACAGTGGGGAGGGGTGTGAGAGGGCTAATGAGCTTTGCAGGCTGCAGGCAAGGATTCTACATGTGCTTTGAATTACCCTCCAGTCAGCTGGCACCCAAGTGTGTTGGAGCAGTGGCTGGTTCAGTAGCAGGGCCAGGCCTAGGCTCAAATTCTCTTGCTGCCCAGAATGAGCTATGCAACTTCATGCATGTTTCTCTGTTTCTTGGAACTTCAGTTTACTTATCAATAAAGGGGTGGGGGTGGATATCCAACTGAGATGATTGGACGTGGAGCACTTGGTACAGTACTTGGCACACAGTAAGCACTCGGTGACTATTACTTTTCCTTGGCCTAAGAAATGAACAATAAAAGGCAAACTGTCTGGAAAAAAACAGCAATTAAGGTTCAGGTAGGAAGCTGACATCCATGATAGTGAAAAGCACAGACCCTGGAGTCAGACTGTCTGGAGTCTAAACTGGGCTTCTCCATTTTCTAGTGAGTGAACTAGGTTCAAACTGTAAGTCGCCTCGTTGGGTCTCAGGGTTTTTCATCTGTAAAATAGGATACTTGTAGTAACTATTCTGCTTTGTTGTGAATGAGTCACTGCAATGCTGAAGAGGTTAGCACGGTCCCTGGCACGAGGTTAAGTGTAGCTATCGTGTCTTTAATGCATTAACCGTCATTGTTGACACAGAACAATCCATGCGGTGCTCTAATGCCCATCTGCACTGGGAAAGAGCTTCCACCCTGTGCCTGGAGGTGGAGGCTGTTGGGGGATGGCTATCATGGCTTAGAGGTAAGAAGGAGCCCTTTATGTGCAGGAGAGAAGAGAGTGTGTGTATGAGTGTGGCAAGCATGTGCGCCCGCCAGTGCATGAGCAGCCCCACTCCTGCCTCAGCTCTTGCCAGCCCAATGAATTACAGAGTTGGGTGCACCCATGGGAAACTACTATTCACACCACGGTATGTCCCATTTAGAGATGGGACAGCTATGGTTCAAAGATGAGTAGCGAGAGGTGACCTCTGATTCTATCCAGCCCTGACTCCTCCAGGATTGTGGTACATGGCAAAGGAGAATCAGAATAAGATCCAGACGAGCTGAACCTCCGGGCTGTTCTTTTCTCTGCCAGCATCTGCTCTTTTCTCTTTCAAAGACGCTCTGCACTTGCAGGAGCATCCATCCTCAAAGAAGTTCCTCAAATGTTAGACTGCCCTCAGATTCCACAAGAGCCTTTCCAGCGGGGAGAACCTGGAGTGCCAGGAGGTGTGGGGAAGGAGGTGGCGCAACGAAGGCCAAAAAAAAAAAAAAAGAGCCTGCCACTCTCCAATCCAAGGTTCAGTCCAGGGAAGGGGCAGGAGAGAACTTTAAATAGAATGAGCTTGAAAAATAGAATGACTTGATTTTTACTGGTTTGCACTATTTAATTCCTTACTCGTCAAACTTTAACTTAAGAAAGTTTGAATACCTAAAGCAGTAGAAGAAGAAAAAGAAGGAAGAGGAAGGGAAGAGAAAAAAAGGAGGAGGAAGGGGAGAAGGAGGAAGAACACTGCCAACAAGAGGAGAATGAAAAAGAGGAGGAAGAAAGGCGAGGAGGAGAAGAGGAAGAGGGGCAAGAAGAAAAGTAGTAAGAAAATGACAGAAGGAACAGGAGGAAGATGAGGAGGAGAAGAAGGAGGAGCAAGAGGAGAGAAAGAAGTAGAAAGAGGAGCAAGAAGAGAAGGAAGAGCAAGGGGAGAAGGAGGACGAAGAGGAGAAGAAACCGGCATGGCTACTGTGGGAGCTGCTGGGGGTAGCAGCAAGAGCATGTAGAAACGAAATACAAGAGAGGGACTTTGGAGAACTTCTCCAGAGGTCCCTGCAATGAAGGGTTCGGTGTCCCAGCTGCTGGGAGTGCTGCCAGCAGGCAGTCGTCAGGGACTGCCTCAGCCATGGAAAAACACTTCACCTCACCTCTTCCAATGACTGATATATCAATGTGTGGAAACATAAAGACTTGGCCATCTCAGCCCAGCTCTGGAAAACTCTGAAGGCCAATTCCAGCTCCAGAGCTTCCATGGGATTGGCTGTGACTGCTGTGGGGTCTGCATCACA
>PVJD01001482.1:0-129201 GCA_004026545.1 Mormoops blainvillei
CTTAACGGACATTACCTTATGTTTACTGTGCAACAAACCTATCTAATAAATATTATTATCATTTCCATTTTATAGTTAAAGGAACTGAGACCCACCAAGATCAGTACTTGATAATAAAACCTAAGTCATATCATAGGTAAAAACTGAGATTTGAACCCAGTTTCTGATGGTTGAAAAATATTCCAGCCTTCTTAGGAATTAAGTTCCAAATGGTCTTTCTTCCTCTCTTATTCCTACTTACTTCATAGGTTTCTATATTATATTAGAACACAAGCAACAACACAGAGACAAGCAGGACTACCTCAAATTTAAAAGCTTCTGTGCAGTGAAAGAAATGGTCAACTGAGTGAAAAGGCATTCTGCAGGGTAAGAGAGAATATTTGCACATCACATATCCAGTAAGGGATTAATACTCAAAATATATAGAGCACTGATACAATAGTAAAAGAAGAAAAGAAAATAATCTGATTTAAAAATGGGCACAACCACTTTTCAGAGAAGACACACAAATGGCTAATGGTCACGAGAAAAGTGCCTGACGTCACTAATCATCAGGGAGCTGCAAATCCAAACCACAGTATCACCTCACTATATATATATAGTATCACCTATTAGAATAACTATTATCAAAAAAGCAAGAGATGAGTGCTGGCAAGGATGAAGAGAAAAGTAAAGCCTTGTGCACCGTTGGTGGGAATGTAAATTGATATCGTCACTATGCAAAACAGTATAGTGATTTCTCAAAAAATTAAAAGTAAGCCGACCATATGATCCAGCAATCCCACGTCTGGATATATGACCAAAGGCAATAAGAACAGGATCTCAAAGTGATATTTGCACTCCGTGTTCATTGCAGCATTATTCACAATAACCAAACTATAGCAACAACCTAAGTGTCTGTCAACAGGTAAATGAATAAAGAAGATGTCACGGACACACACACACACACATACACACACACACACACAGAGTGCGGCGGGGGGGAGAAAGAGAGAGAGGAATATTACTCAGCTAGGAGAGTGAGGGAAATCCTGCCATTTGAGACAACACAGGTAGTCCGTGGGCACATTATGCTATAAGTGAAATAAGCCTGACAGAGAAAGACTAACATTTTACGATATTACTTATAGAGAGGATCTTAAAAGCAAGACTCATAAAAAGAGACTGAAATGGCGGTTACCAGAGGGTGGTGGGGGGTAAAAAGAAAGTTATTGGTCAAAGGGTACAAACTTCCAACTATAAAATGAAGGAATTCTGGGGTTCAATGTATGTTTTGTGGTGGTTATAGTTAACATTACTGTATTATATACTTGGAAGTGGCTAAGGGAGGAAATCTTAACTATTCTCACCACAGAAAAAGAAATGGTGATTTATGACAGAATGGAGGTGTTATCTAAGGCTATGGTTTCAATTATTTTGCAATACATTAAGTGTATCAAGTTGACAATTTGCCAACCTTAAAATTATGCAATGCTATATGTAAACTATATCTCAATAAAGCTGGAAAAAATTTCAGAATCTGGGTCTAATCTAATCATGTGTCCCTAACACTAAAGGGTATGTCATGGCACTGGTAAGAGAGAGATGTGACTATGGAAAACATAGCCAGTGAGGTGAGACCTTGCTGTCTTAGAAGACAGAAGGAGGGAGCCAAGAACCAAGGAATGTGGGTGGCCTGCAAACGAATGCTCCGCTAGTGCCTCCAGAGAGAACTGCAGCCTTGCCGACACACTGATCTTAACCCACTGGGACCCAGTGTCAGCCTTCTGACCTACAGAACTATAATACAATTGTGTTGTGTTAAGTCAACAAGTCTGGGGTAATTTTTATGACAGTTATGCATAACCAATAAATATGACTAATTAGATATTTGGATTAGTCAAGGCCTATACTTGAGTCTCCTGTCCAGAAACTCCCTCGGTGTCTCTATCTTTTAATGCGCATCACCTAGAAGACTAGTTTCTAAACCACTCCTGTCTAGAGAATGATCCCGCGGCTCTACAGTTTGGTGAGGTTGTGGTTCTAGCCTTAAATTCAAGTGCCGAGGTCTCCACGTCACAGGCAGCCAATCTATTCATGCTCCAAGAAGAGCCCAACCTGTAAGACCACACTTCTCGATTCATTCAACAAATACATTTTTTTACACCTACTCTGTCTCATTTCTGTGTTGCTTACTGGAACCCTGGAGTGAACAACATTGATAAATGCCCAACTCTCATGGAGTTTATACTTCAGATCGACAGTTAGCAAACCATGTCCCTTGGGTCAAGTCCAGTCTACTACCAGTTTTGATAAATGAAGTTTTACTGGAATACAGGCATGCCTGTTTATTTGCATACTTTTAATGCTGCTTTCATGCTGGGGTAGCAGAGTGAAGTAGTGACGGAGACTGTACAGCCCACAAAGTCTATGACATGTATTATCTGGCTGTCTCTTTACAAAAAAAGGTTTGCCATCCTTGTTCTAGAGGAAAGACAGGCAATAACACAAATGTGTGCAAATACGATGAGTATTATGAAGAAGAAATTCAGGGTGCACTGAACACTTCTTAAACTGAATGGATAATGTTTAACTAATCAGGTATAATGAAAGCCTAAAGGATGCCTAAGGAATAACCAGACAAAGAAAGTGTGAAAAGTTAGAGGAGTGTCCCTAAGGAAGGTCATGATATAAGGAAGATCATGTGAAAATATGTGAGAAGATGAGAAAGACGCGACATATTTGACATTAAGCTGGGGAGAGGTGAAAGAACCCATGGATGGCCTACAGTGGTGTCAGCTCATGAGACACAGTAGAGGCCATTTTAAAGTATTAGGTTCTTTACAAATGACAATGAGAGGTCAATGGTTAGTTTTAAGCTGGGTTTCCATGCCCAGTGATTAATTATCACCTCAACTTGAAACCTTGTCCTGATCCCTAGCTTCTTGGCCATGGTCCTTACATCTGCCTAGGTCCTGCAGACTCCTGTTCCAGGGACCTTCCTGTTGCTTCCTTGGTAACAAAACTCTAGAGAGGCTCCTCCTGACTCTAAGTAAATTTCACATCCATTCTGCCTTTTTACCCACTTCCTTGTGCCCGCAGACACCCTGGGCTTTGTCTGGCCCTTCCCTGAGCCACAGGTCAGTGGACTGCGATAACCTTTCTCGCTTTCATGAGTCTCTGCCCTCATTCTGTTGGAGTCTAGTTATCCATCGTGCGATAAAAACAGACAAGCCGACACAAAAAGACAGCGTGACAAGGGTTATTCTGACTTTAAGCCCTGGCATCCTCATTTCATAACTGTGTGATTTTCAACAAAATGTGGCATTAAATGGCTCCTAAGCTTCCTCATTTCTAGAATGACCGAAGAATTCTTATTAGGATGAATGCTTCTTATATAAGTAATATATAATTATATAATTTAATTTATTATAGAATGATACATATTATATAATTAATTCTTAACAATTCATTCCTTCTTATAGCGATTATAGAAAAGGATGCTGTGGTAGGTCGACAGCATCTATGGACGTTGCTAAAGGCATTCTTGTATCCACACCCCACCAACTCTGATTTGGGACTTTAACCTGTGGGGGTTTTTGGCAGGGAGATGGGGTCCAACTGACTTCAGAGTCATGAACAGAAATTAATGTTTATTTTGTGCACCTCTGAGGTTTGGTGGCCGATTGCTTCCCAACAGCTTTTGTAGCAGCCACTACTGACGCACACACATATAGCAAGGGGAGTAGCAACGGGTCAGGCACACACTGCACACTCGGTAGGTGGCAGCCCCTCCCTGCACTGCCGACCGTGTGATGGAAATCCACATGTGTCGATTTAGCGTATGTTGTCATTATTGCATGGGTTTGAGTAGTGTTTCACTTCTGCTTGGTTTTAAGACACCATGCTTATAAACACACACGCACACACACGATTAAATAAACTCTGGGTCCCACCATCTTAAATGAGTACCTGCTTATTGCAGTCTCCAGGACCCTCACCACAGTCACCTCCAAATTCCACTTTTTCTTCCCTTTAGGTACCCACCATAGCTCCCCCATGCTCCTTTGCCCGGCAGAATTGAGCAAACTACATCACGTCAGGGTCAGCGCAGCCTGACTTCTGAAGTAGGTCTGGAGACAGTTTCCAAGAGACGAGCTATTAAAGAAACAATGCCTTTGTCTGGGTAGCAGAGCTAAGTGCTGTTTGTTTCCAGATGCTTTCCTGGAACACAGGGTGGGAGTGCAGCTGCTCGCCGTCCACGGAGCGGCTGAGACAGGACGGGGACAGCACTCAGAGAGAACGACCATGCTCATTCAGGGCTGGGGACATGGCGCAAATTTCTGTCCCTGACAAATGTCAATGTTCCTGTTTGCGTGAATGACAGCCTCTGTTTCTCCTTCACCTGATCGTCTAAGCGTTAAGCATTTTTTTTTATTTCTCCATATAAATATCTTCCTGGATCCACTTTTCTACCCTCACACTGTTTCTTCTGACTGACATAAGTACAGCCAAGCGGCTCTCAGACCACAGGCTCTGAGGGTAGAAAGAAAGAAAGAGAGAAAGAGGAAGGAAGGAAGGAAGGAAGGAAGGAAGGAAGGAAGGAAGGAAAGAAGGAAGGAAGGAGGGAAGGAGGGAACCCTGCTTTGGTAAGAATCCTGTTTTTGAACATTTAATTTCTGTGTGTCCTTGGATAATTCTCTTCCTTAAGACTCACATTCATTATAATAATAGCACATTTAAAAATAGTAGCTACATTATAGGTGGGTTTTCTGAAAAACCAAAATTCACCTTTCGATGTTTATCTCATTGTTTGACAAAGAGCAAGCACTAAGGAAATACTTGTTCTATTCTATCACCCTCCTCCTCCTCATCATTTTAAAATGATTATTCTTATACTGGCTGAGCCTGAGTACTTGTCTGACTAAACTTCTCACATCTATCCTGCTCATCTATCTGAATCTACCCTCTTCGTACTCCCCATGGAAATCACCCCAGGAGCCTCTCAACTCGTTTTTCCAGTGTTTCTCTCTGCTCTCTAATCCTTGCTGCTGGATCACCATCGCTCTTAAAATAACTCTCTTTGTAACAGCGTGTCTTGATCTCCTAGGGCTGTCATGGCAAAGTACCCCAAACAGAGTGCCTTGAACACATACGTTTATTTTCTCGCAGTTCTGGAGGCTAGACGTCTGAAACCCAGACACTTGCAGGGTGGTTGTGCCCCCTCTGAAACCTGTGGGGATAGTCCCTTGCCCCTTCCTAGCTTCTGGTGACTGCTCGGTAATCTTTGGTGATCCTTAGCTTCTAGACGGATCCCACCAATCGCCTGCCATCAGGTGCTATTCTTGCGGTGGTTCTGTCTTCATGTAGTTGTCCTTATAAGGATATCAGACATACCGGACCAGGAGCCCATCCTAATCCAGTAGCACTTAATCTTAACTAATTACAAGCGCAATAATTCTACTTCCGCATAAGGTTGCATTCTGCGATGCTGGAGGTTAGACTTCCACGTGTCAACCCATAGGACAAGGTTCTTCAGAGTCTGCCTCTATTTACACAGCTGTCCCCACCTCTCACCACTCCCTGTGCTACCCCTTCTGCGATAAGATGCTTTTTAAAAATTACTTAATTATACAAAGCCCTCTCTGCTGCCTCGGGGCCTTTAACAGATTGTAAGCTCTGGCCAAAACATTTCTGATGACTTCCCCTAGTTTTGTAGAGCTAAGCTTTACTTATTCTTAAAATCTCAATGCAGTCATTACCTATTACAACGAGCCTCAACTGAAGCTCACTTTACACCCATTAGGATGGCAAAAAGGAAGGGAGGGAGGGAATGAAATAACAAGTACTGGTGAGGACGTCGGTGAGAAAAAATTAGAAGCTTTTCGCACCGTTGGCAGAAATGTAAAATGTTGCAGTCACTGTGGAAGATAATAAGGCAGTTTTTCAAAACAAAAACAAAAACAAAAACAAAACCCCATAGAATTACCTTATTATCCAGTGATTCCACTTTGTGTATATACAAAAATAAAAAAAATTGGTAGCAGGAACTGAAACAAGCATTTTTATAGTATTCAGACATGAAAAGGAATGAAATTCTGATACATACTACATCATGGATGAAACTTGAAACATTGTGCTAAGTGAAGTAAGAAAGGGAGAAACACTGTATGATTCCACTTATGAGGGTCTTGGTATAGTCAAATTCATGAAGAAGGTAGAACCGAGCTTACCAGGAACCAGAGTGGGGGTGGGGAGAATGAGGAATTACTGTGTAGCAGGCACACAGCTTCAGTTTGTAATGATGAACATGTTCTTTAAATAGGTGGTGGTGATGGTTGAGAAGGATAGCAATGCACTTAGTGCCACTCAACTATACACATAAAATGATTAAAATGGTAAATTGTATATTTTATGTATTTCATTACACACACACAAATAAAACAACCCCTAACCTTACGCCTCAAATAAAACAAAACAGAAACAAAGGAATGACTCCTACCTGCACATCTAGAGGTATCTGCATAATTCAATTTTTTCATATGTAATCAACCCATAGACAATACATCTATACATCTGTAGACTGATCACTGCCCTAGCACCACGTAGATATTAGCTCATTTAATCTTCATAGCATTATTATTTTTATGGATGAATACACCGAAACACAGAGAGGCAAAGCAATTTTCCTAAGGTCAACTGCGCATGTGGCAAAAGATTAGAGAGAAGTTGCCTGGCTCTAGAGCCTGGACTCCACTCCTGCAGCTCAGGTCACGTTCCTCACTCCCCAAAATCCACATACTCAGGGAGTCCAGGTTATGTGCATACGAATGTCAACACCACTTTATTTTGTGAGGGCTCTCAAATCAACCCCATCCTCTATTTTTTCCTATAATGTTATGTATTCCTATAATATTATTTCATGTTCCTTACTGAAAGGAAAGTTTCCTTCTTCTATGATATTGTCCACATTATTGGTCCTGGTTATCTATTTTTCTGTAACCAATGACTGTCTAACTTTTTGTACTATATAAAAGCCATTTGGTTTTTCCCAAGATGTGAGGGTCAGCAGTTTGGAAGAGCTTGGCCGGGCAGCTTGTCTCTGATCTGTGTGGTATCCTTGGGGACAGCTGAGGCTGGAAGGTACACTTCCAAGATGACGGCTTCCTAACACGCGTGTCTGGCACCGAGGTGCTACTTGGCATTTCTCCCCACACCCTTTCTCTCTCCGTGTCTCTCCCCACATGGCATCTCAGCATTCTAACAATGGCTATATTGGCTTGGGTTGCTCCCAGCAAGGTGGTGTCTGGGTACATGGAGACTGTCTTCAAAGAGGCAGAGGGCAGAAACTTCCCGAACAGTTAAAGTTTCTGCTTTGAACTGTCACAGCCTCATTTCCACCATATTCTATCTGTTAAAACAACCGTCCATATTCAGGTGGGTGAAGAGCTAAGCTCCACCTCTCCATAGAATCTTTACATAAAATGACACTGCAGAAGAGCATGTCCCAAGGGAGATATCAGTGTGACTACCTTTGCATAATAAACAGTCTTACTATCTATATCCAGTTGGAACCAGGTAGATTCATCAGCACAAATAGACTTGTTTTATGTTGTGGATTACACAATGCTGTATTCCAGTTAGCCATGTAAATAGCAGAAACTCAACTTGAACTGAAGATTAAAATAGTATGTATTGATTCAATTACCAAAATACAGATCAGGCATGGACAAATTTTGCTTATTTCAAGTATAACTAAGGCCAGAAAAACAGATATTTCAGAACTCTTTTTTCTTCTCTTACTTAGATTTTTCTCTGTGTGTTGGCTTCAGTATTTTTCTAGAACTGGAAAGAAGCATAAGACTACTGGAAACATATTACTAAAGTTTAAGGAGAGATACCAGAGACAGAGATAAATATTTGAGTATCATCTACTTAGAAATAGATAATTGTCCAAGGTGTGAAAATGGGTGAAGTCTTTTAAGATAAGAGGGCTAAAGAAGAGAAAAAAAGCCAGATCAAAGTGGGAACTTGATTTTCAAGATGAAAAGTTTATTTTGTTGGATATGTGTGAGTGTGTAAGTATGTGTATCTATCTGGTCAGAAAAATATTTCATAAGCCCTTTGCAGGAGTATCTATTAGCTACTGGTATGTAGTTACTAGTGGTAACTGTTAGAATTAAAAAAATTCCCCGCCTTATCTATGTTAAAGTAAAGTTGTAACCCATAGAAATGAACGAAGTAATACGTTGTTTAGTGGGAAAAATACTTTGGAGTTGGACTAGTTGTCCATTTTCCAGAGATGGGAAATGTGACTAGAGACAAGTTTTCTAATTCTTTTGGGTTATTTTTAAAGGTATAATATGAAGACACTGAACTATATGCATGTAGGCTCTTCTAATTCTAAAAGTCTGTACATTATGAAAATGCTTATGCCAAATGTACCAAATGTTACACAAAAAAAGATCTTATGAATTTTAAAGGTTGTTTATTCAGAGTTTTCATGTGCATTGATCAATTTCACCACATAAATGTCAACAATTAACTTTCGATTTCATATTCACTGATGATCCCAGCCAGTCAGGGTTAGCAGAACACTCTGACCAAGTCTGCAAGACCACAGCCAAATGCAAACCCATGTTGAGTATTATGGAGTGTGAGACTAGATGAGCCCCTCATGCAGCTATAACTGTGATCATGACAAGCTTTCGGTAAATAAAAGGTTTGGAAATTTAGTTGCTTCTCAACTGCATTAGAAACACTTTACTATTGAGCGTGTTTGCAGATAACAAAATAAGAAGAAGAAAAAAAGAAAGATACACTTGCTATTTACAAGAACCCCAGGGTGATTCTTTTCATATATAGCAAGTGCCATTCATAATATGAATCCTAATGTCTTGATTAATATTTACAAACTTAGATTTTGATATCTCCAGTGTTCTTGACACTCAGTCTAGCCTGATTCATAATCAAATGTCTCTATTTCATTTCCTCTATAGAATGAAATATATATATCTGCCAAACAGATCAGACATTTTCTCAAGTGGAATTTCCAATTCAGTTGTCTAAATCAATGTTTCTATTATTTAAATTCAGTAGATAGTTGCCTCAAAACCAGCTGGACTTTGACAGCCAGATACTTTCCCCTCTTCACGTTGCTTCTTTCTGGTCAGTCATGTTGTCAGCTTCTGCCTAGTTTACTTATTCTTTAATAATTTCCTTTCTTTTGCCTAACTTTGTACATTCATGTTCTGTTGGTTGTAAATGAAATAACTTCTTGCTGTAAAAGACTAAAAACTCACCTCTGTGTACAAAGGAAAATAAAAATTATTTCCTTCCCTCATTCCTCTAGCCCCTAAGACAGCCTCTGGTAAAATTTTGACATGTATTCTCTCAAACTTTAAATCTCAGTTTTAAAATTCAATATTTACCTTTGCATTGATATTATAGAAAATGCATGCATAACTACATTATTTTCCAATATTATGTAGCATCCGATGGAATAATTTTCAAATCGTTTATTAAATTGATAATACAATTTTAGATATATTGCCTCTTGTGGTGCTTTTCTCATTTCAGGGAATGTTTATTGAATATACTTATCCAATGGTCTACCAAGTATTTGTTTCATATAAATTCATAGAATTAAAATTCTTAGTTTAAATACATTTATATTTAATGTTAACCTTTATGGCTCTATTTTCCTATAGGAAATTAAACTCAGAAAAAAAGTACATGAGGATGCCTGTATGACCATACCCTTCACAAAACCTGGGCCTGTGAATCTTATGATACATGTCTCTCTCCTTCTCTTCCCTTCCTCTCCCCCTCCCTCCTTTCTCTCTCTCTCTCTCTCTCATTTTTTCTTATTACCATGGCTAAACATATTGTTATATCTTTGTGGTTACTTATGGGGCACTCTGGATGAATATATAATACCTTCATGTTTCCTCATCCTGATGCATTCTAACTTCCAAACATGAACAATTAAAAAACTATTCAAAGGTATTGGGACCAAATTTTTTGAAGGCACCATACAATGAAAAAAATCCAGTTTGGTGTCCAGGGTGACACATTTGAGGAAATGAGTCCTACTCACTTTTCTGAACTTATTTCCTGCTTTTCCTCACTGTTCCAGCTTTAAGACCTCTCCTCATCTTTACTGCACACTGTGCTCATCAGTGCAATTTGATTTTCATGTATTTATCCTTCAAAGGCTCATCTCCCCCATAAAGCTTTTCTGACTGTCCTCGGCCCAGTCTGACTTCCTCCATCACCGCATATCATGGCACTTAGACGTGACACTATTCCCTTTAGAATTCAATTTTGTAGCACTTGCATTTTCCCCTCTTGTTGTCTCCAAAAGCAAATAATTCCTTCTGGACTAGGATGACATTTAGTTCGTTTGCATATTATTTCAATTCATGCAGCGGCGTTTAAAACACATTAAGAACTCAATAAATACTGTTAAATGGTCCACCCATTACTAATCCTCTGCCTTCATCGACCCCCTCAAATAACAACTCATTCTTGTCACTTTGGTTTTGAGCTATCATGGTGGCCTTTTCCCTTTTCTCGGCAATGACTACATGCTTTTAGATCACAACAGTGATCACATGACACAAATCTGAACAAAACCAGTGGATAAATTAATGAATAAATACCCTCTTTCTGACCACCATAATTTTTGTGGGCATAGGTAGATGAACCAATCATAATCTAGCTTCCCTGGAAATACTGCCTCTTTCCTTGGTTGTCATGGCACCAGGAAAATGAAAATCAAGCCAGCAGTTGCATTCTCCAGGGCTCCATAGATGGGACCTGTTCAAAATGTAGAAGAGTCAATGCTCAGAGAAAGAAAAAGTGTGAGAATGAGCATATTGGACAGATCATTTGAGACCCATACCAGGCCATGCCTGCTGTCCGTTACTACCTTATACTTGCATTTATGAGAATCAAAGGGATGCCTTAATATGTTTGAATTCCTCAAGCCGTGGAACTATTCCTGACACTAAACACCATTCCTTCAGACCCCTTGACCTGCTGCCGTCCTGAAATGTTCCCTTTGACTTTTGCATTTTAATTTACCAGTTTCTGAAACCAGGTTGAGATCTCCCACCCCACCTATGAAATCTTCCTCAAGCTTGCCCACTCCCTGCTTCTCCGAATGCTTGGGGTGGGGTGGGCAGGGGTTGGGCAGGGTTCTGTGAAGCATGGTACATTTGATTGGAAGAGAAATTCAAATAGAAAGCAGGATAAAAGAACGAGAAAAATTTACAAAATATGTAAAGAAGAGGCAAATGGTTAAAATTATAGCACATTTGTATTCAGCTATTATCTATGTAGTTACTAGTGTTGAACATTACAGAGTAACAGAATTAATACTTATAAGATGTTTTAGCAAAGCAGGACATAGTGTTGCATGTATACTAAAATTACAAGGTAAAATAATGAGTATTAACTTAAAACTGACAAAATAGAAAAATAATTTCTCAGTTTTAGTGTGGTGGGATTTGGGGTGAGATTTTTTTCTTTTAGAAATATTTACATTACTTTTCAGTGTCCTGGGTCTCACATTTACAGTTTAAATAAATTAAAAGATTTTCCCCTCTATTATCCTTATTTGCTATACTGTGTGTGTCCACACACATGTGGTGTGGCAGGTAAGGGTAGGTAAGAGGCAAAGATGGGGACCCAGTAGCACAACTTCATTACTTACTATGGCATCTTCTTTAGTCTCCGTGTCACCACCTGTAAGATGATGGTGAATAAAATTGACCCAGGGTTCCAAATGCATAAGCCTACTTTTCTTAATATAAATAAACCATGCGCATCAAGTGTTTGCTTACTGAGCTTTTAGGGCTATTTTTATTTCCTCAAACAATACACCTACTTTCATGTTCCTGACACACATGAACCACTCATTCTAGCCTCTCCCTTTTCATGGAGAAACACAGCTCCGCCTCAAGAGTATTAGCAGAACACAAAAATGAAATTCTGATTCCTTAGACTGGGCTTCGGTGCTGAGGCAATACAGAATAGTTGAAACTATGGTGAACTAGAGCCTGTGTCTTTGGCTGGAGGAGAAAGCAACTGCTCATCTCCAGCCGATAATCGCCAAGCCAGAATGTCGGTTCAATTGCTTAAGTGAAACTTTTAAATGTGGATTTTAAAAAGTTTCTAGATGTTATATAGTAACTCAAATTCCAATACAAAACAACCTTTTTAAGTCTTAGAAAATACATCTTTGGGATAAATCCAGTCCTTGGACCATGAATTTGCAATCTCTCAGTTAGATGAGTTGTAAAGGTTCTTTCATTTCTGTGATTGATTAGAAATTAACTGCTCTTTATTTCCTCGAGGTCTGTTGGAAGGGCAGGTGCATTGGACACTGTTTTTATTACCCAGCATCCATTCACTCTTCTTTTGTAGAAATCCTGATTTTATTGGTAAACTGACACCTTCCCTCCACTCTGAGTCTATATACATTCCGTTGAAGTTCAGTCCATCTGTCGCTCTCAAGGCGCCTTAAGGAAGTCAATTGGAATACAATCAACTTGGAATACAATGGCAAGGTTGTTTCAGGCATAGACACATGCCCAAGCCAAGCCAATCAGAGACAAAGGAAATAAATTCTGGGACTTTTAATTAAAGCTATCTGGAAAGTAGACCTGCTCTTTTCTCTACTAGACAGGAACTAAGAAAGCAGTAGCCCCCTAAAGATACTGGAAGCAATGCTGGAAACATGAGGCAACAAAAACCTAAGAGAATAAAATCAAAAATAGAGAAAGCAGAGACAATACAACAAAGAGGAAAATAATTGATCCGTATAGTATATTTTGTGCCCCTATATCCAGCATCTGAATTTAGTAAATCTAAATTCTTTTTCATGAGATCCATTAAATCTTTTATTGATTTATTTACTAATTTATTTTATCTTTTAAATTTTATTAAATTTGTTGGGGTGACATTAGTGAATAAGATTATACAGGTTTCAGGTATACAATTCTGCAGTATGTCATCTGTGTAACACATTGTATGTTCACCACCCAAAGTCAAATTTCCATTTTGACTTTGAATACCCCCTGCCCAAAACCTTTACCTTCTTCTAACTCCCCACATCCCCCTTCCCCTCTGGTAACCACCATACTTTCGTCTGTGTCTGAGGTTTTTTCTTTTTTTAAATTAAATTTATTGGGGTGATAGTGCTTAATAAAATTATGTAGGTTTCTTTTTAATCTAAGTTAATTGGCATCTGGGTTTCTGTTAGTAGCAACCAAAGCCCAAGCTGCCACAAGGGAACTGAGATGGGTGGGAAAACCACCTTAGTCCAGAATTTCCTCACTGCTTACAGTTAAAAAAAAAAAGAAAGGACACAATAATAGCACCGTTTCTCCTCCCTCTAAGATGTTGGTGGATGTCTTTACTGAAGCATGGCTAGGCATAATGTCACCGTGTCCAGAATCGTTTCCAGATGTTACTCTTTTGAATAAACATTGTCAGCACCTTCTCTTTGTACAGTGGAAAAAGGAATGTTATTTTTCTTTCATCCCTGTTGCCATATTCCCCTGTGGAACCATTTCAATTTAGTGAAATAGTGAGGGACCCAGCGGTTTGCGTCCGATGTTATGAATGTGGTGCTTGAAATGCCAGCGTCAATGACATGAGACGCAGGGCTTCATTACTCCTCAGCTCACCCAGACTCAGGCTTCCCAGGGCCCAGTGATAGTCTGTTGCCAGAAAGACAACATTTGAATTTCAATGTATCAAGTATCTCTTGCGTACTTTCTATTTTGCAGACCGCAAATGGCTTTTAGAAATCTTTTAAACATCCCAGCCACTCAGCTCTCTACCTCCAACCACTGACTGGCACTAAATTGGTTATATTTATTTCCAAGTTGTAATAAATTAAGGAATAGGTGGTCTAGGGAAGAGCCCCAGTCTGCAATTACAGAACATCCAATAAATTAGAAATTTTCGACACCATTTGTGCCTTAAATGAGGTAAAATGGAGATGGTGGGGGAACATAGCATTTGGCTGCTGAAGGCCAGGCCAGGGTCTCTGCTCTACACTTGGCTAAACAACTAAATTTGGCAAAGCTGCCAAACCTTTTCCCAGCCTTGTATCTTCATAAAACGAGAAGGATAATGACACCTACCTTCGCAAAGTTGTGATCTATATTTTTCATTAAATTAGAAGCTATTATTAATCACAGAAATAGTACTAGGAATGGGAAAACTTATTCATTCCTGAAGTATTTAAGATAGACCTTTTAACCGTTTAAAATACGTGGCAGCTTTAGTCGGAATGTCTGGATTCAAGTTCTTGTCCTAGTCATTAATAACTCTATGGCCAAAGGCTTAATTTCTTCTGCCTCCTTTTCTTTTTCTATAAAAATACCTCCTTTTTCTAAGAACCTCCTAGGATTGTAGTGAGGATTTGTGAGATTAAAACCATTAAGTTTTCAAGACTGTGACACAGAGTGAGCACCTAACAAGTGTCATTTCTGTTCTTCATAGTGTTGCTGTCTAGTGGTCTGTGGCACTTGAAAATGTCTGCCACAATGCTCAAGAAAGATAGTAAAATGTGGTTGATTTGAGTTGAGGCTCTGAATTTGTATGGAATCACCTTTTTTTTTTTCACTCTCTAGCTCTGGGTCTTTGGGCAAATCATTTAATCTCAATATGCCTTTGCTTCTCACATCTAAAATTGGAATATTAAAAGCACACAGTTAATGTACCTGCAGAGAAACTTCATTTCTTTAATATGAATTTTTCTCCTTTTGATTCAGATTGGCCTCATCCAGCACCCTGACTCACCTACCACCTTCTCCAGGCAAGACCACACTCTTAACCAGTAAGCCCTCAGGACAAGGAGGTTCTGATCTTCATCAGATAATCTTAACAACAAAGCCTCAGGTCTGATGACCACAGAAGCAGAGTTTGGTCAAACTAGAGATAATATCTAGGTCTTGTCTCTTAGCTTCAGGCCCAGAAAAGCTGCAAGACCAGATGACACTATGGCTGACATCAGGGCCAGATGCTCTGACTGATTATCCTCAGCACTGACCAATCATTAGAGACCACGACCTTAGTTCCCTTAGCTGCCGTGATTAATGATTTTTTCCCTATATAACCCAGCCCCTGGAGGCCCCTGGGGAGCCAGATCTTTGGCATTAGCTAACCTATCTCTGAGCATGGGCCACTTCCTAAAAATAAACCCTCGTTCTCTTTGTTGCAAACATCTGTTCATGTCTTATTGGGCTTTGATATGTGCAGGCAAACAGATCCCTTTCATCTGCTAACATTTATGGGGAGATATGAAGACTATGAAGGAGTTATTGATATGTCATGTAAATCACTTAGTAGAACACCTAATATGCACTATACAGTACTTAATTACTCTTACTATTATTACCTTCATTAACAACAATGACTTTTTCAAGGTCATATAGGAAGCCAGAGGTGTAAACAAGGAATTTGTTCATTATCACTACATAAGAAGCTATTGATCAGCCAGGCTTCAAGTTTATGAGTGACTCCAAAATCCACGTAGTTGCCATTTCACTATATTGTCTCTCTTTTTAAGAAGATTGTGTATTCACCACACACAGCAGAGCAAAGCCAAAGGCAATGTTAGATTTACTTCACTGTTGTTTCAAACAAATCAGTGCAGGATGTCATATCGCTTTTGAAATGCATATATTTTTAAAAAGAAGCAAAAATAATGATAATAACCACCAACTGCTTACAAAGTAAATTGTGCTCACCCCTCTGCCCCCCATTTGCAAACATATTTGGATTACATCTGGAATAAAAACCATTAGTGGCAGGAAGACAGATGTTCAAAGTTTGGGTATATGCATGTAGACACTGAATATTGATGTTGACGTTATTTACTCATTTGATTACTTTACTCTTTTCTAAAAAGATGAATTTTGAGGTTTTTCAAGATTTATTTCTTCTTTCTTTGGTTCCCAAGGTGACAAATCAAATTCACCTCAGGAACTTGCAAAGTATGTCATGGTGGGAGAAATCCATCAGATGTGGAATCATATTAATAACTAGTATTGTGTACTTGTCAATCAACATAGAGTCTTTTCTTAGAAATAATTTAAGGATCTTCTTCAAACAAAAGAGTATGTATATGGCAATGAAGAATAATGCACATTGCTATTAATAGATTAGCTAATATAGCAAACTTTACCCTAGATTTTAATTTTAAATATAATTCATTGAAGTAAAATAAAAGTTCCATTGAGTTTATTTTTAAGACATCCTCTTAAGGGAGAAGACACATGCAATAGGATAGTGTACAATTAAAGAAAGCACATAATGTGCCATGGAGTACACAAATAGGACATTTGATGAGGGTGAGAAGAATATGTGGCAATGTCCTTGAGCTATAACTAGTTAAACTGCTATAATAATCCATATTTATTTAATGGAATACAGTGGAATTTGTTTTAGCCTGAGATTGTTAGCTACTGAAAGTGAAAAAAGGTTTTCTTCTCAACAGAAACATAATAGTTATATTGCTTGGCAGAGCCCATTTTCAGATTACCATATAAATTTCTTTCTGGACACTAATCAATGAATGTGCTCTTCATGCCTTCCCTGCTTCCATAGAGAAGAACTAAATTCCACTTATATAATAAAATGCTTTAAAATTCAAGAGGGAAAGCTATAGGTAATGTGCAGTAGGCTAGATGTTATAGACTAAATATTTATGTCTCCCTTCCCAAATTCATATGCTAAAATCCTATAACACCCAATGTGATAATACTAGGAGGTAGGGTTTGGGGAACATCAATAGATAATGAGGGTAGAGACTTCATGAATGTAATTAATGCCCTTATAAAAGAGAGCTCTCTTGCTCTTGCCACCATGTGAGGGGATAGTTAAAAGACATGACTCTGGAAACCAGGAAAAGGGTTCTCACCAGGCATCGAATGCCAGCACATTGATCTTGGACTTCCCAAGCTCTAGAACTATGAGAAATAAATATTTTTTGGTGTAAGCCACCAAGTCAGTAGTATTCTGTCATGTGGTATGTCCTATGTAATAGCAGCCCAAACAGACTAAAACAGAAGTGAAACCAAAGTAATTTTTTCCATTATGCATGGCTTTTTTATCTTTGTACATTTTCTGGTGCTGCCACCAATTTGTGGTACATTTTTCCACTTATTTCTACATGCTTAATGTATGCCAATCTTAAAGTCCCAGCCTAAACTTCTCTTTACCCATACAGTTTTCTCTAAATCTCTCATTTAATTTAGAACTTTTTATCTTTCTCTCAAAGCACTTTGTCTATGCCTATATTTTTAAGATTTAAAACTGAATATGATTTTTTTTCTTGTGATTGGTTTCTAGTTTCATACCATTATGGTCAGAGAAGAAAGCTTGATATGATTTTAGCCTTCTTAAATTTATTGAGACTTGTTTTGTGCTCTGACATGTGGTCTAGCCTAGAAACTCTTCCATGTGCACTCGAAAAGAATGCATATTCTGCTACGTTGGGATGAAAAGCCCTGGAGACATCATTAAATCCATCTGATCTAGTATGTCATTTTAAGCCACTGTTTCCTTGTTGATTTTCTGTCTGGAAGATCTATCCACTGCTGTCAGTGGGGTATTAAAATCCCCTACTTTGACTGTGTTACTGTTGAACTCTTCCTTTACGTCCATCAAGATTTGCTTAACATATTTAGGTGCTCCTATGTTGGGTCTACAAATGTTTACAAGGGTTATAGCCTCTTGATGGATTGCTCCCTTTATAACTATGTAGTGGTCTTCTTTGTCTCTTATTATAGCCTTTGTTTTAAAGAATACTTTGTCAGATGTAAGTATTGCTACCCCATCTTTCTTAAATTTCCATTTTCATGTAATATCTTTTTATATCCCTTTCCTTTTCATCCGTGCGTATCTTTTGTTCTGAGTTGGGTCTTTTGTATATAGCATATATATGGGTCTTATTTTCTTATCCATTCAGCTACTCTATAAATATCAGTTACGCATTTATTACCATTTTGTTCTTTTAACTATGTTCCTCTGTTTTTCTTCTTTTTCTTGAAGAATACCCTTTAATATTTCTTGTAATACTGGTTTGGTGGTAACAAACTCCTTTAGCTTCTTTTTGTTTTGGAAGCTCTTTATTTCTCCTTCAGTTTTAAATGATAGCCTTGTTGTGTACAGTAGTCTTGGTTGTAGGTTCTTGCTTTTCATCACTTTGAATATTTCATGATCCCTCCTATCAGGAAATGCTTCTGTTGTGAAGTCAGCTGACAATTTTATGGGAACTCCCTTGTAAGTAACTAACTATCTTTCTCTTGGGCCCATCAGTAAGATAAGTGGATAAAAAGGCTGTGGTATGTTTACATAATAGAATACTAGTCAGCTGTAAAAAAAAAAAAAAAAGGGAAATCTTGTTTTCAACAGCATGGATGGATCTGGAGAGTATTATGCTAAGTAAAATAAGCCAATCAGAGAAAGGCAAAAACCATATGATTTCACTTACATGTGAAATCTAATGTACAAAATAAACTAACAAAGAGGAACAGAGTCATAGATACAGAGAACAGACTGACAGCTGTCAGAGGGAGGGGTGTTGGGGAGCTAGGTGAAAAAGGTGAAGGGATTAAGAAAATAAAAACAGCCTCATAGACACAGACACCATTATGGTGATTACCAGAAGGAAAGGGGGTTGGGGAGAGGTAGAAAAGTGTAAGGGGGACTGGTAAATGATGATGAAAAAAGACTTTACTTGAGGTGGTGCGCACACAACACAATATAGAGATGACATATTATAGATTTGTACACCTGAAACCTATATAATTGTATTAATATATGTCACCCCAATAAATTCAATAAAAATTTTTAACAACTGAATGATTTTTTGGCTCCCATGATTATTTCCCAAATTCATGAGCAACTTCCTCAAGAAAAGAGACCATGATTTATTCATCTTGCTTAACATGGCACATATTGCGTGGTGAATATTCAACAAACACTCATTGAGAGAAATAATATGTGTAATTTTTTCTTTATATTAAGCTTTTTGCATCATCTAGCCCAGTGCGTAACATGGAACAGGAGCAACATGAATGTTAGATAAATATTGGCATTTGAATGTTGACCGAGCAGTCAATTGTCATTGGTTCAAAAACCTTATGATTAGGGTAAGTCATTTTTTCAGTTTATCATGATTCAGTTCAAAAAATTATCCCTTTTGGAGTCTCTTCTGTCTTTGATCTTCTCCTATCTACTTCCAAGAGGCCTTCTGTTCCCCAGAAATATTTGTTATTCAGGGAAATAATGCCTCAGGGTGACTACTTGTATAATAAATGAGAAGAATCCAACATAGTCTTTTCCACCCAAAACTAGTGCCAAGTGTTTTCTCCTGTAGCCCATTGTGCTCAAAACAAAAAATAATTGTATTAACTGGAGACTTTTGGGGAATGATTTTTTTTTTAATTTAAAAGAAATGTTAATTTGCTATTAAATATCTTGTTGAAAGACTAATAGCTTAATGAATGCATTAAACATGTGCAAATTAGGGTTTTTTTAATGCATTACTTAGTTTCAGATTGAAAGGGGGTGATACATCACCGTCATCTCTGTGGGAATTAATGAGGCATTAGGCCATCTCCTGTCATGGAGGCCAGACTTATGAACAATCTGCTGGATTGCACATGCAAAATTTGTTCCGTTCTCTCCTTCCACCCACCACTTACATCTCTTCTGGGCCTCCTGCTTCTGCAGGATGAGCTTTAGTACTTAAAATACAAATGTCAGTTCACCATCAGTTTGGAAGTGAAAAGTAGTCTATTGCAAGTGACAAATATTGTTTACCGTTACTAGAAAAGAGGGTGGAACAACGAGTGCATACATTAACATCACAGAGGATGGGTTTGGTAGTCATTCAATTGCCATCTTGCCCTGTGAAGACACATAACCTCTCTCCATTTCCCTCAATCACCCACTCACTCTCAGACATCTACATTAAAATAAAAAGCCCAAGGCAAGGCAAGTTATCTTAACTATAATAAGTGGCAAGGTGTTCTCAACTCAACAGCTTTTGTCAGCAGCTCTCAATCTTTCCCCATCACAAGCACAGCTTTTTCTCAGTGCATCTTTTGATATATTTGCTTTATCTTGCAGTTCCCAAATCAGCAATTCCAAACCTCCATGAACAAGCAGCACTTAAAAGCCATCGGTTTAATGCCAGGACATAAACTTGCTCTTACCTACATTTATTTTTATAATTAGCAGGCATGACATTTAATTCTGTTTCAAGAATCTTGGATAAATTTTCAGTGTACCTTGAGATAATTGAAGATGCCATGGCCTACTCAAAAATCAGGGATGGGGATCACTAGTATACACATTAGTGTAAGCATAGAAATAACATTTATGCAGGACTTGGAAACACAACAATGTTAAACGATATCTCTTTTACACTTTAAAAAGCAATGTTTAGCTCTGAATGGCTTCTTTAAGAAGATATCTGTGAACCATCCCACTGAACGTAACACAAAACTTCAGGTCCTAATCTATCTGTGCCTCTCACTAGTCACCAAATTTGCCCACTGTCTTCCAAGGCCATTTCAACCCACGAATCACACTTAACACATGCTGGTTTTGTAACATGGCCCCATGACAGCAATTCCCTCTCAGGCAACTCTGAGTAATTCAAGGTCCAGTAAAAGTCCATTCTATTCATCTACACTGTTTCCTAAAAGCAGATTTGAGATAAGTACATTTAGGTCCATTATCAATGACATAGTTGAGGAATCTTATGCTCTTCGTACAATGGTTTTTTTGATAGACACATGCTTATTTAGGTAACATCCTTTTGGTTTTAAGCAACAGAAACTGACTCTGCCTATTCATTAGAATAAAAGGGGTCTTATTGATTATAAGAGAAATAGGGTAGCTCATGAAATGGAAGATGAGATTGAACAACCAAGCCTTTGGAGTAAGGAATCAGGACAGACCCCAGGACCTCAACAGCGATAGCTCCTGGATCTTCTCTTAGGACACTGACAAGGTTATGGCTACATTTCAGAGATGCGTGGAACCTGTGTCTTGAGAATTTCACTTGCATGCAAGGCATCTCAGGACATGTACCTCCATCTTGATCAATAAGCTATGGCCAAGGAGGTAAAGTCACTCACTAAAAACATGGATTCTGAGGCCTAGTCTCTCTGTATCGAGGACCTTGCTAGAGCAAAATATGCATAAGACAGTCTACTACACACATGCGCATCTGGGAAGCATTACGAAATGCTTCCTTTTCAGTAGCCATGTAAGGCGAACTCTTCAGCTAACCCCCAAACCTTCCCCCACCGTAATGCCACATTTTATTTACCACTATGCTCAATGTATAAGAATAGTAGTGCCCCAAAGGAAGACAGTTTTCTTTTTCTTTTTTGAGATTAAAAAAAACAAGAGTTGATTTGACTTGAAAAATCTATTTTTTTAACATTATTCCCATCTCTCCAATTAATATAAAAAGAAGGACAAACACTAACATGTAGCAGATAACTTAAAAGATGTACAACTATGATACTTTCAAGATCAAGGGATCATTCTTTTCAATATTTGAGAATATCATCTATTCTGGAGGCAACCAGAAAAGTATCTTCTCCTGAATTGTGAACACTGTTCATCGAATGATATAGATGACAAAATCTAAGTATTAAACCCTCATGTTTCATTGGTGTATTTTAGTGCTCCTCCCCTAATTATAAAAGTAATATATGTGTATATTCAATGCAGAAATGTTAAAAGATCAAAATACACAAAATATAAAAACATTTACTCATGATCCACTCTATTCACACATTGGCATTGCCACTATTTTCTTCATATTTTGTATATTGTTTTATAACCATTGTTATTATTACTATTAATATACAAGTGCTATATATTAATATTAATCATAAAGTAATTTGAATATACAAAGAAGCAAAAAAGGAAAGTCATTAAGAAACCTACCATCCAGTGTTGGTTTTTTTAAAAAACAATGTGATATACATTCTTTCAGGTTTATTATAAAATGACTTTAATGTCTGCAGACATTCCACTATATGGATACATTTTAATCTACTAAATAATTCCCTTTCATTGAGTATTTAGCTTCTTTTTAAATTTTCTTATCAATAACATCACTGCAATTACCCATGAATATTCTGTAAGGATTCTTTTTCTCAAAATTTTTTCCAGTTAAATTCCAAAAAATGGAATTGTGCATTAATGATACATGCATTTTTAAGCTGCCTCATGGTACATGTTCTCATATTTGTTTTCAATGTTCTTTCAGATTTATTATGTCATTTGATTCTCTCAGTTGTGCTGTGAGGGAGGCAAGTGAGACATCATTATCCCCTCTCACAAATGGGAAGGCTGAGATTCGGAGAGTTTCTGCCCAGATCAAACAACCCGTAAGTGGCAAAGCCTGGCATCTATTCCAGTTCTTTGTTTCCAATTCATATTTAAACACAGATGTGCAGCTGACAGAGCAAAGATCCAGTTCTAATCCTAAAAGGAAAACATGGCATAATAAAATAGCTGTGTTTATTGTCTAACTATACCATACCAGGTACTCTGTTGGATTATTTTAGAGACATGATCTCATATAATCCTCACAGCAAACTTGAGTGATTAGTTTCATTGTCTTCTTTACAGATTACAGGACAGAGGATTAGTGAGGTTAAGTAACTCCTTCAAAGACACAGAGCAAAGAGGTGGGGCAAGAATTCCAACTCCAAGTGTATAATCTATGCTTTCCACTAAGTACCATGCTATGGTCCTTAATTACAAAACTCCAACCAAAAGTGATTTTCTTCAGTTGCCACCAATGTCCGAATGAGCCTGGCTTCTAATATTTTATGAGAAAGAGGTGAGGGGGCAGGGATAAATGGAAGGAGATGCGTGTAAAGAGTCAGGGAGAATTATTTTTAAGATCACGTGCAGAATCAACTAAGGTTAAAGACATAAGATCTAAACCCACAAGATCCTCCAAATGCTTGCATCAGAAGGCAAGAGAAAAGGAAAGAGAGCTGGGAAGCAAATGTAGGAGCCACAGGAAGTGTTGGTCTGGTAAATGGTTAACAATCAGCTTCCTACTGGGTGGTTGAGGGTGGGGTCATTTGTAATATTCACCAATCTAATCTCCTTGGTGCAAATACTCTCACAAAAACTGATTTCAACCTACCAACTGAGCTTGTAACACCATGGAGGTTGGTGATTTTGTTACATTTTCATGATTGAAATTTTAGTGGGTCTTAGAGGTACAATTCTTTGAATGTGATATTCGTCACAATAAAAAAATTAACAAACAGTTCTTGAAACTTTACTTTGTATCAGGAGGTATGCAAAACATTAGGAATACAAAGTTAAACCAGGCCTGGCCCTAAGCAAAAAAATAAAATAAATAAAACCTCTCAGGCTAGTAGTGAAAAAGACATGTAAACAATTTAATGTGATATATGAATAATAATAGAAGCATATCTTAGGAACAGTGATGATATATTAGCATATTAAAGTGATCAGCTCCACTCCAGTAAGCCATCTGATTCTTCTGCACTTTTCATCCATAAATTTTGCCCCCTTTTGACATTACACAATCTATAGCAATTAAGAAAAATACTGTAAATAATACACATTGAATAAGTGATCTGCACATTCAAAGATGTCTTATATTTCAAGTGATAGATAGGTTCCTTTCTGTCTCTTCACTTGTACTGACAAACATGCAATACAATGATATTCTCAGTGGCTCTTCTAATTGCATTAAGTTTGCAGATGAAGACTGGACTTATTTTCAGAAACTTTAAAAAATTACCAAGGGAGGTACTGCCATCTTTTATTCATATGCAGGCTCTTTATTTTTTACTTATTAATGAAGTTTAAAGTAGGATTCTTGTAGAGCATCAAGAAGCTTTTTTATAAAAATAAAATATGACTAATCTTGGCTCCAAGGGTTCTGTCCCAACCTAGTGTTCACTTTAGGAATATACAATATGCAATTATCATTTCTGTACTTCTGGGTAATACTAGACTAAGTCAAGGCAACTTTAACAAGTTCACAAAACTAAAATAATTTGGCAGAATCCTAAGTGTTTCATTTATTTGGAAAAAAAATAACATTGGGTATATTTCTCATTCACTGGGAATACTTAAGAAAGAACTCAATAGTAATGTAACCAAGCAAACCAGGGCTCAGGCACACGGTGCCTTGATGCATGGTCCAACAATTAATGTGAAGGAAACAGGTTTGTATTTATAGGATTCCAATCTCGGGGTGCTGGGAGCACTCCTGCTTGGAGCCTTGTTCTCCAACGAAACCCAGCACTTCCTTTGCTCCTTAATGCCATGAGGCTATAAGCCAGAAGCATGCCCAAAAGTTCCCCATATCCTTATCTGTTCTCAAGGTGGCTACACAAATAGTTCCCCATCCCCTCTGGAAGGCACATTCACGGGTTTCAGAATCGCCATCCTCTCTCAGCAGCTCTCTCCTTTAGCATCTGGGGTACATTGTTCTCAGCCTCCATGTAATGGTCCAAGAAGACATGCGCCATGTTACACTGGATCATGGTGAAGTCCAGGGAGGCACATGTCCCAAGAGAGTGGCCTCTCCCTATGTCCTTCAGGGAAGCAGAAGTCAGCATTCCATGGTTGCAATTCAGCATTCCAGGCATCTACCACAAATCTGTGTGTGGTTTGGCAGATTCCTGCACAGCTCCACCAGCTTTTTCCTGACACACCAGCCCTCATGACTACAGACTTATAGCTGCTTGCTGCTTCCTTTCTCAGACCTTATGGCTGAATCCCCTTACTTCATGGCTCCTTCCCCACTCCTTAGGCTCTCGTGGTGGAATTCTCCATGAATTCCATGAGAGAAGCAGAAGCAGCTCCTCTCTCACTACGGACAGCATGGCAGGACCTCTCTCTGTCTGTCCTTATTTTACATGCTGACCCGGAGCTTCCTACGTGACCTCGTATTCAGCCCCTACCACAGTGAGTTACTTTTGCCAGTTCCCCCATATCTTTTACCTTCTTTTGGCTGCCATCTTTAGTCAGGGCAAGAGTGCCCTGTGACACAGGAGCCTCTGGTTTCCTGCCTCTCGTGCAGGCACTGTACAAGTTCCTGCAGCTACATGATGAGTCACTGAATGCTCTTAGAGTCCTGTCCACATTTCACCCAACTGCAGCACACCTAATAACTTGCCTTTTGTTCTGCAAAGTATCTTAACTGCTGTACCATCCTCTGTCCCCTTCTCCCAAACATGGGTTGTTGATAGACTTCAAGGTTTGGAGGCTGAAGGGTTGGGTTAATCTAGATCATTGTTTCTCAGACTAAATTCTGGATACCAGAAAAAAAATTCAGAGCTATGGAACAGAAAAAAAAGAATACTATTCAAATAGGAAGCACCATATTCAATAACTCTCTCTTAGAGACTGACAATATATTTAAATGTTATAAAGGATCCCAAAATTTCTATAGGTAAGAAACTAGTTTGACTTTGATTCATTCAGGGTTTTCCAAGTTTTTTGGTTTCAGGAATTTTTTAAAAACAGTGCTATTAATGTAAGACACACCCCTGCATGACACCAAGCACCATGTTTGGACAACTGTGAACTAGAATATTGTTAACATTTACACTAATGCTTTGTCTTCATCAATTTCACATCCTATTAAGACAATAGCTCAACCAATTTAAAGTCACCAATAGCCAAAGAGAATTTGTTACAAAGGCTGGTCAGCATTTCTCCCCTCTTTTTATCTAGGTCGTCCAGTTCATTGTTTGAATCTTAGTATAACCATCGCTTATCAAGGGAGACACTGACCCTGAGTAGCTTTTTCAGAATATTTATCATTAATTTGTATTATTATTAGATTAATGTATTTCTTCCACTTGAAGCTGAAAATGCCATAAGAAAATAGAGTTTATTTTTGCTGAAACTTTATTTATTGTACCATGGCTACTATGGTTCCTGCTGCACGGTGGTTGCTTAAAATATATCTGTCAAATGCTTAAAGAATAAATATCCTCCTAAAGATCTCTCCCCTCTGAAAGTATATGTTCAATCGTGTGCAAAAGATTTTGTTAATGACTTAGAAGAAGGCTAGAAAACGTGTTTGTTATTTTAGTAATTGGTACGAAGTTTGGAAAGTGGGTATGGATTGATCAGTGAAACAAGTCTCTCATCAGGCTGAGTCAATGGACTGAATCCCTAAATCTGGCCTTTTATAGGGATAAATGGTTGGCCTGCAAAAAATCCCATTGAACAATTACAGTACAGAGAAGACAGGGCTTAACAGCCTGTCTGTTTCTTATAAAACAAAGCACACAGGTATGCAAACACACATATCATTGATAGTTCAATAGGCACAAGTGAGATATTGATGACACAAATGTAAGCTGACTCATTGCATTAAAAAAACACAACATCAAGATTTGGGGATATAGGGTTACAACACAATACTTCAAATTATAGGTGCTAGAAGCAGACTTTCAAGCTTTGAATCTTACCACTTAGTAGCTGCATAACTTTGGGGAAGTTATTCAATCTCTCAGTGCCTTGGTTTCCTCATCTGTAAAATGAGAACCTACCTCAAAGTTGCTGTGAAGATTAAAAGACTCAGAGTCAAGGTACTAGATTAGTTAGCTCTCAGTGAACCTCAGTGATTATTATCATAATAATTATTACTGTTACAGTAATTCTGTTTTTAATGTTGCGTAAGAAGTTTCAATCAAAGAGGGCATGAGAAGGCATTATAACATATTTGTCAGCAGTGAACACGCTCGGGTCAGGGAGAACCTGGGTTGGAATCCCATATACAGTCTTACTAGCTAGATGATCTTACATGGTATACTTGACCTATCTTTGTCTTCACTTCCTTGTCTACTCTGGGTCATTGAAAACGAATGAGTGGCACCTTAGGATCACTCAGCTTGGTGTCCACAGTAAGTGCCCAAATACACAATAAATGCAAGTTTCAGAGGAGAATAACGGGATGGTTGAACAAGAGAAGCCAAGCAAAAACCTGAGACACAGATTCAGGATAATGTCTCGGTGTTTTGAAATGTCTGAGGGGCTCAGATGAAGGCATAAAACTTTGAGTTTCACCAAATAGGTATAAGCTACAGAGAGACACATTTTAATACCAGTATAAAAATAAAAGTATATTTTAGCAGTCATAACTGTCCAAAAATGGGAAGGGGGGCCTCAGAAGATAGTGATCTGTTTGTTTCAGGGTTTGTTTAAGATTACACTACACAACAATGTGTAGAAGCTGAACTACATATTTTAAAGCTCCTTCCAACTCTGTGACTATAGTTCTTCACATCCGGTTAATGGTTGCATATGAATGTCTCTTTGGGCAGAGGTATGCTTGGCTCCTTCTTAGTGCGAAAAGATAGTGGGTGGGGAAGGAAGTCCAGGGCAGCTGATTTTCGTTGCCTTAAAAGCAAACCTCCATTTCACCATGTCACTCATAAGCACCTGGACAGTAGAATTCCTGAACATCCCGGCACATGGAGTAGGTGTGCTGACTCATAGTGGCTTGGGATATTGGCATTGATTCATTGCCACCTGAATGCTACATATTGTACCAATGCAATAGAGCACCTTCCATTCTGAAAGTCTGCAAATCACATCAAAATGCCACTCTTAAGGCACGAGGGGGTAGCTATGCTTAAGAACATCGAATCTCCCTTCCTTGATATTGAGGCAAAGGCATTGGAAACCAAGGAAACAAAATGCAAATATCAGGCTAGGGTCTGCCCTTCACACGGGGTGAAAGACTTAGCATTCAAAGAAAAACAGAAAGCAATGGGTAGAAGCCAGTGTTCTGCATAAGAGCTGGCTGAATCATCATAATAAGGAAAATATAATAGCAGTATTGGTTTTTCTCTTAAGGCGTACCAGGTACCATACTAATCATTTTGCTGCATTATCTTATTTTTTTTCATCACAGATGAAATATATAAAATTCCTCATGAGATACGTAAGATTTTCAATATAATTTTCAAGGTGAGGATACTGAAGTCTAGAGGGAGGAATTTGCTCAAAATCACAAAGCTCGGACATGGCACAGCCAGTATTCAATCTCAGCCAGATTTCAAAGTCCATGTTTTCGACTTTATGCCGGACCACATCCTACTCTCTCAAAGTGGCTGCCCATTTATGTTCAACCAGTCCCTTCTGAAATCCTCCTCCTCCCCACTGAAAACCACTCTAAGTTATGTTCTCCTCTCCAGACCCTCCCAAAGCACCTTGTGTGTACCTGTACTACTAATGTGGCACGTAGGTGTGTTGTGAGTTTCAGTTATTTAAGACACTAGCTCCTTCAATAACTTCTGCTCCAACCAAATGATGGACATTTACATATCCTCTGTGTAGTTCCTGTAGGCCAACTACATAGAAATAGTACTAGAACATAGACTAAAACATAGAAACGATAGCATTACTATTTATAATATGTAAATAATAGCTAATATTTGTTGAGGGACTACCGTGTGTCAGGTCCTACTCTAATCACCTTTCATGAACTAATTTAACATTACAAGAAAGCAATGTTGTAGTTATACATACGTGTATTTATCATATTCACTAAACAGAACATTTAAGTACCGCTGATGCTTAATTATACGTCTTTTCTTATGCTTGCAAAAGGCAATGATTTTAGGCTAAGTTTTCCTCATCTCTTGTCTTCTGCCTCTTCTAAATCATCATTTACAAGGTTTTTACAATTACCTTATAAAAGCTGAGGTTACATAAGTCCATTCCCCCGGTGGTCCATTTTCTGCAGAGAAGTGTCCAAACTCCTTCATCTGTCAATCCAGTCCTTCCTCATCTGGTCTCAGACTTTCTCGTATCTGCATTTTTCCCTCTCCCTCATTGACCATATGCCCTAAATCACCTGGAAAGTCCACATTTCTGAGTCAGTTTTAATTATATTCCTCATCTTATAATGTTCTTTCCTGAGATTGTCTGCCGGAAAAAGCAGACAAATATTCCATTGCATTTCTGATCACACCAAACCAAGGTACCATCACCATCCCCTGCCTGCATGACTGAAACAGTCTTTGCCTCATGTTTCTGTTTCTCCTCTTGACCCTGGCCCAGAGTGTCCTCCACAGCAGCCCAAGGGGACTTTTTTGAAGAGGAAGTCAACATATGTCACTGCCCAGCTCAAACTCTGTGACTGCCTTTTCATCACGCTCAGGATAACATACAAACCCTGGATCTCCTCTGTTGAGATTCTGCACAGTCTGACTCGCCCTCCTGTTTGATCCCCCCTTCCACATGCTTCCTGTTCCTTCATTTCAGCCAGGCTGCCCTTCTGTTTCAAAACCATGGGTTTACTCATTGTTCACACCCATCATCTTATATTTATTCCCCCGATATTATGATTTACAGTAAGAAATATATATATTTATTTTGTCCCAGTTTCTAGCACAAAGCTCCTAAAGCCCTTGGAAGTTCCTAAGTGTTGAGAGGGTTCAACACTTTGGAAAACACCAAAGGATGGGATGGTTGCCACTGGTGTCAACCATGCAATTACATTTCAGCCCCGCCCCTGACCTTCAAGGAGGGGAGAGGGACTGGAGGTTAAATCAATCCCCAAGGTCAGTGATTTATTTAATGATGCCTATGTCATGAAACCTCTGTTAAAAACTAAAAGGACTGGGCTTGCAGAGCTTCCAAGCTGGTGAATGTGTCAGTACTGAGAGGGAGTGGCAGAACTGGAGAAGGCATGGAGGCTCTGGGCCCTCTCCCCACATCTTGCTCTATGCCTCTCTTCCACCTGGCTGTTCTCGAGTTATATCCCTTTATAATTAACTGATAATCTAGTGAGTAAAATGTTTCTTGCTCTGTGAGATACTTTAGCCAATTAATCTGACTTGAGGAAGGGGTTGTGGGAACCTTTGATTTAAAGCCAGTCTGTCAGAAGTACAGGTAACAACATGAGCGTTGACCAGTGTCTGATGGGCTGGGGCAGTCTTGTAGGACTGATCCCTTAACCTGTGGGATTGGATGCTATCTCAGGATAGATAGGGTCAGAATTGAGTTGAACTGTAGGGCACCCAGCTGGTGTCCAAGCATTGCCTAACCCACTTCTCCACGTTGGAACTGATACCATAACCGCTTTATTGCCCCATCTGGATTTTCTAATGTATCTCTCCCTGACTTGACTTATATCTCTGCTCAAATGTCACTTTTTTCAGACAGACCTTCCATGGTCTCTTAACTCCTACCTTGATTGATCTTTCTTTATGGAATTTCTGCCACATGAAATCACAGTGTGTATTAATTTGTGCACTTTTTTACTGTCTGCCTCCTCACTAAAAATATCTAAGCTCCATTAGGTTGGAGGACTTGGATTATTTTGTTCTTTGTTTTTTTCTTAGCAAGTAATACTAGGCACAAAAATACATACTTGTTAAAAGAATGAATGCTGTTCTGTGACATTTCCCCCCTTCACCCTAAGAAAAATTGTGTTCTGTATTGCTCTTTTTCCCCTCAGTGGATAGTATTGGTGAACTCATTCTCCTCAGTTCGTGACAAGTTTTTATGATTCTTTTTTCCTTACAAGGACCAACCCTTATTTATTTCATTCTCTTGTATCCCCATTTCCTCCCCCACTTCACAGGCAATTAGTCTAATGTGTTTAGCAAGTACACTTTTGTTTATATGAGTTCTTGTATGTATGTTTATCACTTTGTGGTTCATACATTTTAACGTATATAAATGAAAATTTATTGTGTCTCTTCTATTTTCCAGACCCACCCATGTGGCTATTGCTCAGCTAGGATTTTGTGTCACAGGGCCTTCTGGTACCGCATGTCACCTGCCCAGTGCTCTGAGGAAAGACTTTTACAATCCCTCCACCTGACCCTGCAGTGCATGCCCTCTGACTCCACCCCTTATATACATGAAAATTCTGTTTGAGTATATACCCAGAGAATACTTGCAGGACAAGAATATGCCAACACATAATTTGACCAGGTATAGCTAGAACATTCTCCAGGATGCTCAACCCCATCTCTTCCACAGCCAGCAGTGCATGGTGGCTTCATCTCCTCACATGCCTGGTAATATCTGCCATTTTAGAGCTTTTCAATGTTTTTAGTACACTTCTTACCTTGTGGCATCTATGGCATACCATAGGTCACATTACCAGGTCACCATTCCTGTCATTCTTTTCAGCCTGTGCTTCCTAAGCATGGAATTGCATGGTTATTTTTGTATTCCAGCCTAGTCAAGTGTGTATTACAAAATACATACTTGATAAAAATGTACTGAATAAAAAATAAGCTGTGCTTCATCATTTCACTCCAGTTTCATTTAGAATATTTATTTACTTTAAAAATTCTATGTGCCAAATGCTATTTCAGGCGATACAGGCATATTTCACTAGTTCTTTGAAGGAGTTCTTTTCATTCAAATTTACATATGAGGAAGCTGAAACTGAGCATATTTAAACAACTTAGCTGAGTTTTCCAAGGGATGTAGAAGGTCGGGCAAAAGTATGTTTACAGTTGTGTGTACATGAAACACAGTTTATTTTTGTATTATTATTTATTAATTATTGTATTGCTTTCTACATGAATTGTAACCCTACTTTTGCCCCACCCTGTGTATCAAACCTGGGTCTGAATGGCTTCAGAGTCTAAGCATTTTTCTATTTATTCCAATCGACTCTTATGGTAATGAGGTAAACGAGTCAACCGAAACTTGCTTCTGTATTGTTTTAAAAGTATTCTATCCCTCCCCCATAGGTAACATGATATTTTAAGTGTACCATAAACCACAGCTCATTAACTCATAAGATAATAATTTGTGACATTTGGGACATATTTGAAGTCACCACCAGTTGCAATAATCTTTAGCATTTGGAATATATATATATATATATATATATATATATATATATATATTTTAGAGAGTTCTCTTCTTAAGGGATAGCAACTAAACAAGCTATTAATCTAGATGCAAAATCCTAGCTTACCTACCAGATATTAGAGGATTTTTTTACCATGCTGGTTGAATTGTATTAATTCCATGTATAAGCCTTAATTTCTTCACGCTAGACACTGAATAGGTCACACATAGTCTGTTACTTCGAAACTCACTGAAGGACATGAGAATGTAGAAAAGATAAAGACAAAACGGATAGAGGAGAAGTGACAGGGCAAAATATGAAAACATTACAGGGACACAACACAGCTCTGGGGCAAGGGAAGCTCCTGGAAGGAAATGATGGAGATAAATAGGACCTAGGGAGAAAGAGGCATGTGTCCCGGGAGGAAGGAACAGAATGTGTCAAAGCCTAGAAGGGAAACACGGCCTTGTGTGTTCAAGGAAATGAGACAAGTTGAACACGGCTTGAGTACAGATTGCAAGGGGGAGGGTAAGCTGTTAAAGCTAAAAGCTATTAGAGTTAAAAATTCTTAATTAGAATTGAGCAGGGGCCAGGTTATGCAAGCCCATTATAAGGTACTTGAAGTTTCTACAAGAGGGAAATGGAGAACCATCGGCTGGTTAGCAAAGCAGAGGAATGCTATAATCAGATTTGTGTTTTTGGAAGGTCCTCCTGGTTTCTGAAAGATCAGAGATTATGGGGATGGGATTGGGGTTGGAAACTGACAGCGGAGGTAAAAAAAAAAAAAGGGAGCACATTGAAGACATTTGCAGTGACCTGGGTGAGTGATAACGATGGTGTAGACAAGAACACAGATGCTAAAAATGGGGATAACTGGACAA
This sequence comes from Mormoops blainvillei, assembly GCA_004026545.1. NCBI lineage: Eukaryota > Metazoa > Chordata > Mammalia > Chiroptera > Mormoopidae > Mormoops > Mormoops blainvillei. Next base: position 32,761 of record PVJD01001482.1, read on the forward strand.
ATTCAAACATTTTGAAAGTAGGATAGACCTCGGGATGATTAGACATGGTGGGGGAGTCGAAGAGGGTGCCCAAGTCTCAATATCAGTCTCAATGCTGCGGGATGTAGATTCCACACGCTCCCTGTCCCCGCGCTGAGCATCCTGCAGCAGGCACTCCGTTAAACTCGTTTGTGGAAGGACAAAGAACAGAATGAACCTAAGACTAGAAAGGTGACAAAATTAAATTTTCTTGTGTCACGGCTTTCATTTTAATTTCTTATTATCCCTGAGTCCATAATGCCTGAGCTTCTTTCTGGTGGGTTCGGGTCCCCATTCCCTTCCAACTCAAACCAACAGAGGCAACAGTGAGGGAAGGGGATAAACCCACAATCTGGATGGCTTAGCAAGACAGTTGTTAGCCGAGGGTCTTCCTTTTTAACTATTTTAAATTAGGTTATTATAAAATTTTCAAACATAGAAAAAAGTGGAGAGGATAGATGTAATGAATCTTGATATACGACAAGTGTCAAGATTTTCCCAGATTGCTATATTAACGATATAGATGGCCATTTGTTTACATCTACTTCTGCATCATTTAAATATGTATAAAAGCGTTCTAGATATAAGTTTTACAAATTTTGTTAAGCTTATGCCTAGGTATTTTTTTCTACTTTGTTGTTGTGAGGGGAGTTTTCTCTTTCATTAAAACTTCTAATTTGTGTATGACATGATTATTGATTTCTAACATTTGATTTTATATCCTGCTATTTTACTAAATTTTATTACTGTTTATAATAGTCTTTCTCATGAGTTCTCTTGAGTTTTCCAAAGAGAGTATTTTCTTGGTGTTGGATCGCTCCGTGAAGGACTAGTATGACCTCATGACCTCTCAGCCCCTGACTCATTCTCCCCAGAGAGGTAGGAATGGGTTGTTTCATTGGAAAATGTGAAATGACAGAGTATGAATGGCTTAGACATGCCACAATTTCATAGCTTCTGTGTTATTTTTGTTATTTTCCAACTTCTCCAACACCTCCTAAATGCAACATGTGAATTCTCTAGAGGAGAGAGCTCCAGTTAGCTCACAACTCCTTGGTACGAGGATCTTAAAGCTTATTTCTAAAAATGTCATTAACTCTACTCCATTTCTGCCTTTTTTGTCCTTTTCCTCTTGTCTTCTATTTATGCCTTCTTTTAAACTTCTCCCCTCTTTCTCTCTTCATTTTCCTTTCCCTCCCTCACCATTTTGTCTTAGTTTTCCCCCTTTGATTTGGAGTCCTAATTCCTGTTTCAACACAAAAAGTAGCAATTATTTTTGATTACTTCAAGACAGCCCCCCTCTCTCTCCTGTTCAGAAGAGATCAGAAAAATGTCATACCTATTAAATACACAAGTCTCACTTGACCATTCTAAATTACTTTGGAACCAGTGTTAATTTCTGAATAACTATTTAGTTTTGTAAATATGATTAATTAGAAACTATCAAACATTCAAGATCTTTCTTCATATGCCAAATATATATCTTTTACAGGTAACCTTTATTGCCTCCACATTTAAACTGGCTAACCCTGCCCTGTAGTCAGTCAGCCTATAGGGAATCCAAGATTTTATGGAATTTCCTGGAATGTCCTCACATCTTTGGGTTTTTGTACACCCTTTACTACTTACAAGAAGGGACTTGAGACACGTTTTTTCCAATAAGCTGCCTTTGATCAATGCTGCCCTGGTCATTTATATACTCCATTGCTCCATACATACATACATTCTACACAAGAACTTCACTAAACATTTTAGGCTTTTTCTGAATATGTCCCTGACTCTGAATTTCTAAAATAAAACTATGATTTTTCCTCCTTAAGAATCACTAGAACTAAAGTCTGAGCCATGGAGAATGTGAGAATGATTTCCTCTCCCCACAGTTTAGAAAAGTACCTGTGTGCATGCCATGACCAAGCCTTACGTTGGTTGTACTGCAGGTCCTATTATCCTCTTGGCTTTAGTGGCCCCGTGTCAGATGGTTACTATGCCCAGAGCAGCATTTAGGAACCATTAGTTACCTTGATTCCCTTTGGTCCCATCATTAGAAATGGCACAGAATCATAATGAAATATAATAAATCACTTTATATTTGCATCTTATTAAATTATAACTACCCTACTTTTGTTGTAAGAGTAATTTCTGCTCCCATTAACGTCTATACTTCTGCAGGTACCATGTTTGCTCTTCCTTTTGCATCTTCCAATACAATTTATTTGGCACTCTGTACTCAGTAAGTGATCAATACGTGCTTGTTAACTAAGTTGGCAGAAAATTGAGCCTTTAGCATCTGCTCTTGCAAAGGAAAGGCATTTCCAGCCCAGAAAGTGTGAAAACAAGGAGTCCACAGAGAGGGGCCATTTGGAACCTTGGAAGCTCACATGTTGTTATATTGCCTTAGAGTCCTGCACCCTGTGCTTAGGGAATCAGGGAGAAGATGGTCCAACCTCTGACCAGGGACAAATGATTGCAGGGTATCCTCACACCAGCAGGCGGGAGAAAGGTGGTGCTAGACAGGACTGCAGTCGCCCAGGAAATCTGGGACACCGGAAGGCACCCTCAGTGCCTAGGCACTCCAGCGCTGTCCAGAGCCGCTGCCAGGGGGAATTCAAATATGGGAAGATGCAACTTCAGAGCAACAGCTATCACAGATGACTCTTTCCACTGTGAGTCCCTGTGGCTCCCGAACTCATCATTTGTAATTAAAGTAGGGACTGATGCATTTTTCGTCATTGGAATTTCTCCTACCCTGTGGCCAACTGACACAAACCCTTGAGCCTTAGATGACAGGTTGAGAAAAAAGAACCTGAGTTATCGGACCGCTCATCCTGTATAGCCTACAAATAACCACTTACTATCTTCCACACTTCCATTTTATGTGCTGAGATACCCACTTCTGTACTTCCGTTCATGGTATTTCTTCTCTTTGAGGAACCCCTCATCACTCCCCAACTGAACTAACCAGGAAAATGCGGACAGACTCATAGATGGAGAGAAGGATGACAGCTAGTTGTTGGGGTGGGGGTGAGTGGGAGGAGGAGAGTTTCTTTTATAAGAGCACTAATCTCATTATGAGGGCTCTACTCTCACGATCTCATCACCTCCCAAAGGCCCTATCTCCTAATACCATCACAGTGAACATTGGGATTTCAACATAGGGATTTTGAGAGGACACAAACATTCAAACTAGCAGCTGGTATTGAAATCATTAATGCCTTATGCTCAGAGTAGCTCAAGTCTTGGAGGACACCCATCTTTCCATTACTTTTCAAGTTTTTTTCCATGAATCTCTTCAAATTATTTCTTAATTGGATTGTTATTTTTTATTCCCTAACCATAAAATGAAAGGTCTTGGGCACGTGAATAGTAGCTATAGGTGTGTATGTGTGTGGGGGCTGTGTGTATAAATACTGATCATTTATTATCAACATCGTAAGTAGTTTTCAATATTTAACAAAGGTAAGAAAATAAACAAAACCAACATTGAAAAACACAAAACATTATTTAATTCTTTAAGAAGTGTGTTAAGAATTAGAATATTCCAAGGGTTTTATGTATGTGTTTATACTTATAGTGCACATTGGTGCAATGATTTATAGTTTCAAAGCAACTCACATATTGTTAGGATCTTTATATCTCAGGAAGTAGTCAAATTTTATATTATTTTCTCCTTTTTGAGGAAACTGGAAATTGAGTTTCCTCATGGAAACTCCTCTTGGTTGCTGAGGCCCCAGAGTAAGTGGACAGGCTAAGGAGCTGAACCAGCTGTCTGATCCAAAGTCTAAAATTTACCATCGGACATACTTGTTCCCTAAGGTGGCAATGGCTTTCTTTTTTCTAACAGCAAAGCAATTTCCCATCTGTTTTATAATCTTATTTGTAACTCATAAAACTTGAATTTACATAATACAATCAACACAGCATTGTATTCAAAGAAACAGTGTAGCAATGATAGGTAATTATATAATTTAAAGAAATTCCTGAAAAAGTTGAGAGAAGATCAAAGGAGATTGGTATTCTTTAGTCCAACCTGCAGAGCTCTTACCTTTTTTATCCATTTTTTTCTTTTACTATTTTACCCCTGTTTGAGGTACATTTTACCTCATCATAACACTAGCAAGTAATACCAGGATTAATAGCAGAAAAAAATGGCTGACCAAGATGAACTTCACCATAGAGGCTGGAACTATGTAAGAAAATGGGTGGAGAAAGATATTTTACTTTGGGAGTTAGAGAACAGGAAAGGGTAAGTGTTTGCAATTTGATAACTTATTTAAGCTCTATCGAATATCCCAACAATTCTGTTGTCAAACACGTGTGTCTGGCATCGTTACTGCTTCCTTTTACAGGAGAGGAAATCAAGTCTTGAATACAATAAGTGAAAGATGTCTTCCTACTGCAAAAGCACGAAGACCTGAGCATATATGCAAAGGCAGTTTGTACATGCACCTCGTCACACCTCCTTTCCCTGCCCGATCCTCCAGCGTGTGCATCTGTTGCTTAGTCATTTAAGGCCCAGAATCTGTATGGGGGGAAACAGATCCTGTGTTTATTTTTCTAGCTTGTCATGTACATGGGGTCCTGAAATTACAGATTCATCTTATGATTGTGCCAGCTTCCATTTCCTGGTGTTAATCAAAGGCTGCTTAACAGACCGAGGCAGATAGAGGGGGACAGCTAAACTTAAGGTCATAACCCCTAAACTGCAACTCCAGAGGTGTGACTCTGCTTTTCAATTAATGAACAGGGTGATGAGGAAAATCAGAGGAGGACCAATGGGACTCCCTCCAGCTGCCATCGGGAGCTCTAACCTCAAGCTTGACCATAACTTCTGATATTCGGTTATTCTCATGATTTGTCAGCCACCCATTTTTCCTCTGGCCAGATTTGTCATTCCTAAAATTCTCTAATTCTAAAGCTAAATACAGTAAGAACAGGCATGTGACTCCAGACAGGAGTTTGTATTCAGACAGCAGAAGGAGTAATAGCCTCTGGTTCATATATACCTCCTCCAGATACTTTCATCTGATATCACCTTCCCGGACTCCCATTATTCTCCGGCCATACTGGCCTCCTTTCCATCACCTGCACAAGTCCTCTCAAGATATTTGCACTAGCTCTTCCCTGGGCTTGGCATATTTTTTTCCCTAGGCCTTTATATGACATCCTTATCATCATTTAGTATGTCTGTGTGTGTGTTAATATTATTTTCTCTTGCAGACCTTACTCTCCACCTGAAGTAAAGACCCTGTGTTAGACTGAGCCCTCTAAGAAGTAGATGCCAAGACAGAATTAAACATGCAAGAAATTTATAAGGGGAAATGCTTGTGAGAGAAAATGGGGAAGAATCATCCCATGAGAGGCTGGGAGAGCTATTACACTAATGTAATTCTGGCTCTGAGTGGAGAGAGGGAAAGAGAGAAGGCTGGGTAGAAGCAACTTAAGTTGCATTGCAATTGTAAAGACAGTTTGGTATGGCCACAGGGGAGTCCTTGGGCCAAAGCCGAATGTTAAAGCATTCAAACATCCCTGAAACCTTAGAATCCTGGCCAGGTTCAATCGCTGCCTGGGAACAGCCCCCAGGAAGTATGGCCTTGGTGAAAATGGGGTGACAAACATCGGAGGGGAGCAATGCCAGACATTTGGAAAGCTAAGTAGCGCATTCTCAGGGTTACCATATGCCCTTCCCTCCATTTTCTATCTTCGTCCTAGTCTTCTATATTTTCGTCTGCAATTATATTCTTTATCACTCATTCTTTTTATCATTTGTCACCCTCACTAGGCTGAAAATTCCATAAAAGTGAGAATATTGTTTACGTTCATGACCAAAATTAAGAATCAGGCACATAGTAGGTAGTCGGTAAATATATTTGACTAGTTAGATGACTGAGTCAATGATTGATAGATCATCACTAAACCAGCGACCATAAAATATGCTCCTAACTGATCTTCCACAAGTTATTTCTAGAATCTTCTCTCACCTATTATGACACTGTAGTCTTATCCCTCAACAGCTATGTTTGTTCCTTTTTACCCAACACGAACTCTAAAACTCTCTTAATTAGCCCTGCTCACATTTTGTTTTATAGCTAAATTCAAACCTCATCTAATACCAACTAATGAGGCTAGTCTAATGATGAACTTTGGAAGAATTGTAACATTTATAAAATGCTTACTTCTAAAAGAATAGTCTTATAGATCACTCATTCTTAGTACTCAAGTGTGTAGTGAATACTTTCTAGCCCAGTTAATGATCCAGTTCTTTCATTTTGTTCTGCGACTTCACATCCATTCAAACCTTTCTGGCGGTTGTAAAGATTGACATTATTCAAAATTTAGGCATTAACAGGGTACTCTTGGTCTCTGTAGGTTTCTAAGCCATTTTGACTGTGCAGAAAGTCCCTATCAGTTACACTTCTTTCTCTCCAGTTCTTTTAATTATTTTTTCCCACGAGAGAAAAACTCCATGAAGGAAGAGACTGGAGCTAGCACTAAGTTCTGCACCTCAAGAACGCTCACTTGGTGTGAAGTGAAGCCAGTCCTCTCAGATATGCGGCGCATTGTGCAGCTGCTACCCGCGAAGCTTTGAACTTCTGTCAAAGCCCGTCTTCTTCTGTCACACTCTACATAAGCACCTCTTCTCCTGTTGCCACTGAGATGATTAATTTTGGGTTTTGAGACCTAACTCTTAGAAAGATTCCTTGAAGCTATTTCATTTTACACCGTTTTAGTTATTTATTTTTAAAAATATAATGACATCAATACAATATTGTGATTATCAGTGGTCCTTGTTTTTGCTGTAGTCACATCATTTCTCCCCCAAAGACAAATTTAGCCATATCAGTGTCTCAACGATGACTCTCAATTATCTTTGCCCATCAGATAAATTCCAAACCCTTTGTTTGGCTTCATCTTATGGCTCCCTTCTATCTCTCTGAGCCAGTTTATCGCAATTACTTTCACAGCACACAGCTGATGTTCCCCACACTAAATTTCTATTACATCCCTAGCCCTTCCTTCTTGAGACCTCCCCCATCCCCCCTCTTACCCCCTACCTGGTTTGCTCCCATCAGTGCTTCAGGTCACCTTGGCAGTTGGCTGGCTCTCATCCCCCCTCCTCCCAGGCTATACTCTGCGTCCCTCTTCTGGGCTCCCATCATTGGACACTTCACACTGCAGTACAATTAACTGAGTGGATTGCACAAAAGGTTAGGAATCACCTCGGTTTTGTCATACTCTTGGGGCTTGCAGACTGCCCAATCGTTGTTGAAAGAAAGTAGGTATTTGTTGAGGAAGGAAGGGGAAAAGGAAGAAACGGTATGCTAAAAACACGACAACAGGCCCCATAGAGAGTTGCTCATTCTAATCTCCAAGTCACCAAACTGAGATTTAACTTACTGACCCTTTCAGCTCTCCCAGAAATGGAATCATAACCAGTCAGGTAATCTGCCGGGCAGACCCCTGTCAGCCCCTTAAGGAAAGTAACTCTGCCATAACCAACCTTTTTTTTTTTTGGCCTTGTTCAGTAAGTCCTCACTTAGCGTCATCAACAGGCCCTGGAAAACCATGACCTGAGGCGGAAACGGCATTCAACAAAACTAATTTCACCACCGGTAACTGATATAAACAAGTGTGAGGTTCCTACAGCCTATTTCTGGTCACAGAAACATCTCACTGCTAAATAGAGACCTAAAACCTTTCTAATGTTAAACACTGAAATAAATGTGAGCTATATAGACATTTCAGAGAGAGTAACAAGAACAAGTAAGATAATTATTTTCCAACCCATAGCCCACTTATTCCAGTTCAGGGTCATGGGTGGCTGGCTGGAACCCTCCCTAGCAGCTCAGGGTGGGGGGTCACCCTTCCACCGCAGGACCGCTCGCCCCCACCCACATGCATTCGCACTGGGACAATGTACAACAGGCTCCCCGGTTCCCCTCGTGGACACAGCCTTGGGATGTGGGAGGAAACCAGAGTCCCCAGAGAAAACTCACTCGGACCTGGGGACGATGTGCACGCTCCACACAGACGGCGGCCCCAACTTGGAATTATTTTGTTTCAGCACTGAAGGAAACGACGTCGTTTGAGGGCCTGCTGTCTGCCTTCCTTGTTCCGTCTCCCCTTCTGTCTATGTAAGTCTTTCATCTCGTACAGGGCCCCAGAGTTCCTTTCTATCTGCTAGATTGGATGCTGCCAGCTTTAAACTGACTTTTACTCAGATAAGCTCTTAAAAATTGTAATGTTTCGGTGTATCTTTTAACAGTCCTGGTGACAGAAGGGGAAACTGAGAGAGACCCTGCCGGCCCCCAGCAGCAAAGAACAAGACGGCGCAGGTACCTGTGGAGCCTGGAGCTCGCTGCTTTCTCTCTGCCTCAGGAGGCGGTGGGTGAGCCCCTCTCGGATCCCAGGTCCGCAGCTGTGCACTATGAACTTTCAGACTCGATTGGAGCATTTCTTTTTCCTACTGCATCCGAAACCCGGCCAGTGTCCTACTGAGTCCGGATATCAGCTGGAGTCAAACTGAGTCTGACTTAAAAACTGGACTGGGTCCATGTCAGACTGGGATCAACTTAGAAATCAGTCTGGGTTCCTGTCAAAGGGGGTCAAACTTAGAAACTGGCCTGGATCCGACGTAAACCGAACTGGGTCCAGTGTGAGGCCTCAGGTGCATACAATTTTGTTTCCAGGCCGAACAAGTAGGTAAACCGTAGCAAAGATAATCCTGAGTTACAGTGGCCACAGTGGAGAACTTTTAACCGTCTTAGATAAGCTTATACCTTTACCAGGTGCCCTAGACAAAAGGGGGTCTTAGGCAAACACTCACCATGAAGAGTAGAGGAAATGTTATTTTTCTTTCTCTACGGTTTCTGGTGACTAGGGTGAGACCTACCGGGACACCCTACTTGCTCCAGAGCCTGCAGAGGGGATTCTGGGGAAACTGGCGAAAGAAGACAAAGGGTGAGAATTCCTACCAAAGTCAGCTCACCTGAATCTCTATCTGTGGTGACTAGCAGACAGAGGAAGATGCAATTTCATGTTGTCCTTTCCTTTCCAAATTTAGACTGGCAGAAAAACAATTGTAAGAACTAGATCTTTGAATTGAGACTTGTGAATTTGCTTCCGGGTACTCATTGATTGTGGATCCTTTCTCTCCCTCGCTTTATGTCCTGAGCATTTGGCTTGGCGATCGTCAGGTCGGGGGACCCCAAAGTATGGCCAGACAGAAATGTGGGCTGCGGCTAGCAGCTTATTTTTAGGAATGGCTCTGTGTAACTGGCTTAAAGACAAACAGGCATGGATAGAAATCAAATGCGCTTTCAGAAATATAGAAACTAACCCATCCACCAATCAGAAAAGCACTGGGCTGTGACTGTGGAATCACCTACTGGCTGTGCAGCTTTGGGCTCTTCACGGTCCCTCTCTGGGTCTTGATTTTAATGTGCATCAGATGAATGCATTTACTAAACACTCTGCAGGGGTGTTCAGCCTGCGGCCCACAGCCACATGCAGCTCAGGAGGGCTATGGAGTGGCCCAATAGAAAGGGGTAAATTTACTTAAAACGTTGTGAGATTTTTTGTGTGATTATGTGTCGCAATGTATTTAATATGTGGTCCAAGACAACTCCTCTTCTTCCAGTGTGGCTCGGAGACTCCAAAAGATCGGACACCCTTGATAGTTTCTTACAGCTCTGACCTTTGGTTGTCTTAGGGTGCCCATGTCCCGTCTGCCCTGGGTAAGGGCATCTGTGTCCCTCTATAGCTGACTTGCCCCGTCTTCTTCCGCCTGCATCCCTTCAGGACAATGTGTCATCTTGGACCCCCAGAGTGGTACCAGGCAGCCAGACAATCTCATTTACCCACAACTCTTTCCGTCATAAGGACCCAGTATATCCAATGGCAATTTACCACACGTCGTTAATATGTTTGTTATATTTTGTTGGCGGAATATGAAAGTTCATCAGCAAGGCTGCACACTGGGAAAGCATATTGAAATGAGCATTACGGATCTGTCAGGCTGGTTTATGGCCTTTTCTCAGTACTACACTGTAAGTAAAACAAGCCCTGATTGAGCCAGCAGCCTCCTGGGTACTAATTTGCCAAAGTGTGGGGAATTTTAATACTAGGTTTATCTGCCTGCATCAGGCAGGCGGGATCGGGGAGGGGGCTGGCGGGTAGATTGCTTTGGCTTAGGGGTATTATAGACCAGCCTGAAGTTTCACAGACACCAGGAGAGAAGCTTTCAGCAGGTTTGGCCTCTTATCTTCTTATCGTTTTATAGATTTTAGAGATGTGGTGCCCTGGAGTTTTAATACTTAGTTTGCAAATCCTCCTTTTAAAACCAATGCATTGAAATGCAGTGGAAGAGAGAGAGCAAAGAAGAAAGAGTCACAGAGGAGTGTCACTGTAAAGAAAGGAAGGAAGGAAGAATGGAAGGAAGGCATGAAGGAAGGCATGAAGGAAGGAAGGAAGGAAGGAAGGAAGGAAGGAAGGAAGGAAGGAAGGAGGGAAGGAAAAAAGCAGAAGAATCATTAAAATCCCAGTAACTGAGTATGATTAATGCAAATAGCCTTACACCTTTTCTCCTTCACAGGCAACTTCCAGCACTGCTAAAGGGATTATAAAGCTTTGTAAGTCCAAATTAATGCACTGGGAAAATGAATTTCGAAACAAGGCTTCTGTTTTATCTTTTAGGCAAAGCCCCGGAGCGCAAAACGAGGGAGCACACTGCTGCCCATGGGAAGAGGTCTGCTTCTCTGATTTGGGGAGGGTCAGAGATTTTTCAGCAGGTGATTCAAAGAGGGTGCCCGGGTTCACTCAGGTGTTATTAGTATTAACAGATAGTTATCTCATAGCAGCAAAGTCAGTCACTACCATTTCTTCTCCCTCAGCAGGAAGGCTTAGACAATGCTTTTTCTCTGAGCAGGCACTTAGTATTCCAGGAGGCTCAATCCATTTCTCATTCCAGTGGCGTGGCTGTGGGTCACCTGGCTAATGCTGGGGCCATTCCACATTCCACAGGCACAGGGCTGTGGTCATTTGGCATTCCAGAGGCATCCTGAAGCTGCAGGTCATTTATTATGCCAAGGTTAGTTTGTCGGCCTGCAGAGCCAAGAACCTTATGCTATGCTTGTTGAGATTGGAAGCCACAAGGAAGATGTAACTCCACTGGTGTCAAAAGGATGGAGATGGGGAAAAAGAGAGAGAATGGAACAACTAACTGCAAAGGATTCTCAGCTAGTATTTAGAAAGTATGACAGGGACAATATACAGTGCACATACGGTCAAAGATGGGGATCTTTTTTTGAGAGGAAAAAGAAAAGTATAAATACAAATCAGATACTAAATTATTGCTCTGAATTTCTTAAATGAGAATTGAGTTATAACATTGCGATGAGGCAGATCAGTCCAGATTGGCTTCAAATCCTGGCCCCACCCATTATCAATTGTGTGGCTTTGAGTGATTTATTCATCCTCTTATCAGTTTCATCATATGCAAAATGGGGACAATAAGATCACCCACAATTTCAAGATGAGATAACACCCTTAAAAGTGTTCAGCACAGTCTCTGCCTCAAAAAAAGAAAAAAAAACTCTACAGATTTATTATTATTATTAACATTGATTGGGAGATTCTTGAATTGCCAAGAGAAGATTATGCTAACTTTCCCTAATCCGTCACTGATACTCATTCACTGTTTTCCATTATCTTCTACCAGGCGTCAAGCACTGTGTCACTTAGTAATTCTTTCACTAAGTCTGGACAGATCGACTGGACTGCCCAAACAGCCACAGACTTAATTCAATAGGCTCTCAGTTACTATCAGCTGTGAACGGACCCCTTCCCTAATCCCTATAGTTAACACAAAGATCAAGGGGATTTGTTTTTTCCATTAAGGAAACAAAGACCCATATTTGGATTACCATGGATGCTGAGAAAGGGAAAAATACATCTACTCTGCACCACGTGGAATTCAGAGAATGACCAGACATGTGGACTGGACATTTCTCGGGACAGCAGTCCCAACACAATTATGATGGTGGCAGCATGGCTGTGCCATCCTCCACGTTAATGTCTTTATAAATTAGTCCAGTGGGTCAGATAGTTGAAGCTAGATAAGGAAGAACCATGAGTTTTATGCTAGAAGTATGGATTTTATTCTGCAAGGAATGAAGAGAAAATTTTTTCTGAAATGTATTTTGTTTTGCTTTATTATTTGTTGAATAATATAAGCTGTTCTTACAGATTTTCCACAGAAATTGCCAAATATTAGACCAGAACACATGTGTGCGGAACACGGGATGATCAAGATCATCAACCCAGAAGAGGAAGTTTGTGCCCTGTGTGTGATGTGGCAAAGCAGGCACGCCAGGCTCGAGGGGAGGGGGGCAAGGGTAGTGCCAGGGCACAGTGCCATCCCTACAGGGACTCTGTATGTGACCTGGTTTGCCATTGGGAGCCGAGTCCTCAGGGGCCCACGACCCACAGGGAAGCCCTAACGGCTCCAGAGCCAAGCGCAGACAAGCCTGAGAAGGGGTGTGTGTGTGCAGAGGTGGCTGCGGAGTCTGCAGAGCCTACTACTGAGGGGCCTGGGCTGCGGGCTAGGCAGGCACTGGGGTGCCTGTTAGCAGTGGGTTCTGTGGTCCTCGCAGGAGCCGGTCCCCTGGGGCAGTCCTCAGTGGCCTCTCAGAACTAAAGGTCAAAGTTTCTATCATAGAGCTGTCAAGAGCAACAGCCAATCAAGTTGATAAGGGATTCTTGGAACACATTGTGTGATTCTTTCGAACACTTGTTGGCTCTCGTCTGGTTCTAAAAACTGGGAAGACAGGCTTTAGGGGATAACCCAAGTTCCCCACCAGGTCAGAGCCAACAGTGTAAAAAAATCTTGAGGCTCTCTTAAGAAAAGAATATAGAAATAATAAATAAGAACACAGACATGGAAGTAAATCGTTATTTAAAACTAGGAAAGAAATCATAACAAATTACAATGCTAATCTGTTTACAATGCTGAAATACTGACATATATTTAACATAAGCCAGATAAATGTTATTTTTCTTTAGAAACTGCATACCAAACCTTTATAATATTGTCTATATTTTTCCTGGGTACTTTTGATATTTTTATATGATATTGTTGTTATTTTTACACAGTTAATTCAGGATTATTCTCCCACCAGCAATATTTTTTTCTTAATTGACACATAGAAAAATCCCATTCAGCTTCACAACTCATTGTTGACAATTAGTCTGTAAATATTTAGCATTGATGTCATTTTAGGAAAACTAGTATCAAATTTCTTTAATCTATAAGCATTAAGATTTCAGAAAGTTTCAAGTTTTCTTGTCAGTGATGTATCTTAAATATTCTTTGCATCGATAATACTCATGAACCAGTTTGTGGTCAAGGTCCATATTGATTTGCCATGTTAAGGCTTTAACGCTAACTCTGTTGCTGTCCATAGTTCATGTCCAATCAGCAAGGACGGAATGAGACACATAGAGCTCTGATTGGGCCAGGCAATTCTGACCAACAGAGAGGATAGGCCGAGACGCGGTCTCACAGAGCCAAGAGACAGAGTTCGGATACAGTGCAGTGAGCAAGTGGACAGCAATGGGCAATGAGACTAGAAGACACGGTTGCAGCCCAGAAGGGAGGCGTGGAAGGAGTGTTAAACACTGGGAAGTGGCCGAAGACATCGTATTACACTTCTAAAGTTTGGAAACAGACACCTGTTGATGTAGAAATTTATAAAAAGGCAATAACGTGCTACGCTAAGATCGTTAATCCTAGAAGCAGACAAACACTCATTTGAATTTTAGCACCGCCCCTTACTAATCTGTGGAATCTTCCTGATAACAACTTAGCAGTAATGGAAGGGATGACAGACTTCATGAAAACATACTCCCCCAAATCCACCAATTATATATCCAATTAAAATTTCCTTTAGCTGGGGGCACGAAGGCCCACACCACTGAACATGAAGCAAAGGGTAATACAGGTAGAGTCAGAGAATAAAGAGAGAGTGATCTTGACCGACTATGTAATGGAATATTTTCCTTTTGAAATTTTTGAAAAAAATAAATAACTATAACATTGCCATGTGATCACATTGCTAATGCAACCTCCGGGGTCCTGAAGCATAAACTTCGTTTGCCTTCGGGTACATCTGCCTCTGCTTCCTGGAGTTCACTTTCTAGTTAGAGGAGACAGAAAATGAAAACATGGACAAAATAATAAACGGACACCTTCAGACAGAGTTCCACGAAGACAGTAAACTGGCACATGTGATAAAGAGCTGCTGCAGGCAGGGAGAGAGGTACCCTTAGAGGGAGGGGTCACAGAGACCTGGCTGAGCAAGCCAGCTTTGAGCTGGGACCTGCATCAGGTCAGGAGAAATGCAAACTTCAAACCCGCAGACGGGGCCCTGAGGTGCAGAGAGGGTCAGCTATTAGTCTAAACTGCCACAGCAAATCAGTGCAGACCGAGAACAGCAGTTAAGGCATCCTGAGCTGAATTAAAATGCCATTCAGGGACTTCCTGTGAGGTTTTTACGTTAGGTATTCACGACATCTGAAAACTCAGATAGCCGTGACTGCTTTCGCTTAGCGTCGGGTAAAAGGAATTAATTTCTCCGTTCCTTCTTTCTCTTTCTTTTTTGGTATTGGGACATTTATTTAAATGTAAAAAATAATATTGATTTGTGTTTCACACTAATCAGCACTCAGTCGCAGGTAGATTAATGATTAAATGTAAAAAAACAACCTTGAAACGTTTAGAAGTAAATACAGGAGTTAACGTTTTGGGTACTGGAGTAGGAAAACTTTCTAAAATAAGGCAAAAAGCACAAATCATAAAACAAATGACTGATGATTAAAGTACAATAAAATACAAAAATTTTGTGCATCAAAACATGCATTTAAATTTTCTTTCGTTAATCACCAAAAGCCAAAAGCTAAGCATTCAATTTTATAGTCAAACTGCCATTTCACTATTTTAAAGTAATCACAATGATTAGAATAACTTGTTTCAGGACCATAAAATCATTTTAAGAAGAAAAGGGGGCTATAAAAGCTCTTAGAGATCAATCAGGGAGGAATTCTCTAGATTATTTTGATTACATGTCTCTATCAGCATGCATAAATCAATCAGTTATTTAATCAACTAAAAAAATAGAGGGGGGCAGGAGGGTATGCATACAATATAGACTTATTTATTTACTTGGTAGGTATATTATTTGCATTACAAATACACAAGGCACACAAATTTTAAAAGATACACTAGAAATAAATGAAAGTAAAAGTTCCAGAATTTTCTTTCCTCACATCAGTGGATTGTGTGTATGCACTGTGATGCTGCATTGTCCCTCTTTGAGGACAAATGACCTGACATACCACTTTCAATTTAAGCGGGGAAACTGAGGCCAGAGAAGGGAAATGAGAAAGTCACATTGATTGACGGATATAAGAAGTGAACTAAAGCGCTTTAAAATAAACTCAGTTTCATAGATATGCGAAATCTTTCACACTATCCCTGGTATTTGTTCAAATTAGAAGTTTTCAAATGCTTTCATTTAGCCTTTGCTAACAAGCCCTTTCTTTATTCCCTAGGGATCGATGCTTTGCTTCTGTTCTCCTCTAAACAGTGAGCAAGCCGGGGTCCGAAAACCCCCGCCACCAGATCCCAGCAAAAAGTAAACTAGCTGACACGCACAGGCTCAACCCGATCCCAATCCGTTTCCCTCAAGGATTCCCACAACAAACGCAAGCTCCCAGCCTGCTTAGGAATGCGGCGCTGCACTTCTCAATAGCATTTTATGACACATTTCTCAAATCAAATTTAAAAGCATAACTGAGTGGAATTAAATTAATGCCGTCTGGTAATGTCAGCAGCACCAGAGCTGCAACAGGCTGGCTTAACTCCTAACCCTCCTAGAGCTTCATGATACGTATTCAGTCTTAAGTATTATTGAATCCGTGAACCCCGTGCGTGTGGGTGTGCGTGTGCGTGTGCGTGTGCGCGCGCGCGCGTGTGTGTGTGTGTGTGTGTGTGAGACTGAGTAGTCTTTGAGAGCATAGAAGTAAAGATACTTAATGACCTCACAGGCCCCATGACCTTGATGTTTGTTGACATTTGCATTTCCCTTCATGTTGCACAGAGCATGTTTGGCTTTATTATATCATTTGACCAGCATAATCACCCTGTAAGGAAGCTTTCATGTTTATAATCTCCTTGCTTTCTTTTTTTTTTTTTTACTTGAACCCAAGTGCCCTGTCATCAAATTCAGCACTCTTTCCACTCATTTAGTAATAATGATAACACTACCTGTCTTTTCAAGGTTCCCTTAACCTCCCCGTTGCCAAATCCAATAATCAATTTGTAATTTTCATCTTAATGGACTCAATAGCGACATTTTACTTGGTTATCACTTCCTCCTTGTTAAAACATGTTCTCTTCACTTAATTTCAAGGTATATCCTCTTTTCCTTCCTATATCACTGAACATTCTTAGTGTCTTTTCTGGGGCTTTTCTTATTTCTCATTTTGAAACATTTGATGTTCCAGGGCTCCTTCTTTTCTCTGAGTAAACTCACCTCCATGCTGACCCCATCCAGCCCAAGGTTTTAAATGCGATTTTACAGTAATGATGTCTAAATTTACACCTGCCATCAAGATGTCTCTCTTGGGGTCCAGGTCCACATATTCAACTCTCCCAAGCATCTCCACTTGGATGTCTAACAGGCAGATCCATCATAGTCAGTATCCCAATCCTGACCCCACCAGATCTGCTCCCCCCATAAATACAAAGTCCATCCTTTCAACGACTCAGTCCCACTGTCTGGGCTACCTTTCAGTCCTCTTCTGTGTCCATACTTCGTTTATCAGCAAATCCTGTTCATTCCCTCTTCAAAGTGTGCCTAGAAGCCGACCACTTCTCATCTCCCCGCTATTCTCCCCCATCCCGAGATACTATCATCTTTTGAGACAGGATCCAGGGAGTTTCTTCGAAAAGGTGAGTGAGATAATATCACTCCAATGAATATCATATCAGCTCTCTGAGAGTGAAAATCAAAGACCTTACAGTGACTTATAGGATCTTACTCTTTTTCCCAACTCTAGTTTTACTTCCAATACTCTCCCTCTGCCTCACTCTAATTCAGCCACAGTGAATTCTTCGCTATTCTAGAACAAAATCAATACAACTCTCACTTCGGGGCATTTGAATGTGCTGTTTAAAAAAATTTTTTTGAGCCTGGAAAATGATTCCCTGTACATGAGTATGTTGTCGTTGTTGTGGATATATTGTTGTTGTTACAGTACAGATCCCTTTCAAACCCTGTGCTAGTTATTTCTTGTTTGTTCTTTAGAGCCTGTCTCCTTCCTACCAAACTATAAGCCCCTCTAGGACAAGCAATGTCTCAGCCCTCCGTCTCCAATTCTTACAATGGTGTTTAGCACATAGAAATTGCACAAAAGAGATTTTTGATTGCACGGATACATTCTTCTCTCTCATGTCACGAATTACACTTTCCAAGGTTCTTTCTCATGCATTATCCTGTGTTGAGCCTCAAAGCAATCCTGGGAAGTAAACAAGGTAGACATTTTTCTATTTTAAAAATGAGACAATTGAGACTCAGCGAATAAGTGATTCGGCCAAATTCACTCAGGCACAGAGGAAGAAGCCAGGATTAAACTCTCAATTTCCCGACCCTAGGCTGCCCCTCTTTCCCTAGCGAATGGTTTCTGTCACAGGGCCTGGGGTATGTATGAAACTGGGATAAGGCTAAGGATACAAACTTTGGTATTTAACCACCTGGCTTCAGTTTCTGATTTTACCTATTCCTGTATTAGTTAAGTTATTTAAGCTTGTTTTCTCTTCTATAAAAGGGTTATCATCATAGTGTCTTCCATTATGGGTCATAATATGTTGAATGAGATTGTTTTTAAGCAAGAGACACATGGGTTTGGAGATAACCAAATAGATACCTGTGAGGCTATGACCCACATAAATTTGGAAAGTCCACACTATTTGATGAGATACGTGGATGTGAGAAGTTTCGTCGCCTGTTCCTGATTACTGAAACAACCAGCGTGCGTGCAGTAAGGATAACTTACAACGGAATGGCACGCGGCTCAGAATTCAGGCTGAGAGTGCTGTGAAAATCCAAGAGTCCAGTGTGCCTCACAGAAGTCCAGAGAAGCATCCTGAAGCATGTGGAACTTGACATGACTTAAATCGGACAGGTCCTGCCAGTTCTGCCAATACCCGACACCATGCCTGCATGCAGGTGGCATGTGTAGATGTTTGTTGCATGAAAATATTTGGGTAACTGAAAACAGGGGATGATGAAAGAGAGCACAGTGCATAGAGAGAAGAAGGAGGACGATGGGGGTGCTGGGAGCCTGTTAGCTGTTTAACACTACATAACAAATTACCCCAAAATGTAGCAACCTAAAAGAACCACACATTTATTATCTCTGGAAGGTAGGTGACATGACAGATGACCTTCAGTGCATATTTATATTAGAACTAGTTACAGATATCATGCGAATACTTAGAGAAGTGGTTGTCTTTATTTTAATAATATGCCAGGCAGTATAGAAAATATTTATATGTTATCGAATTTATCATTACAACAATCTGTCTTATTAATTAACTAATTAATTAACTAATTATGTGTTTATTTATTGAGCAACTCTTTATCAACCCTCTACAATATATCAGATTCTTTGAATTCAGAAGCAAACAACACATAAAAATTCCTGCTTTCATGGAGCTTATAAAAACGAAGAGAAAGGCACACAATAAATATATATGAATATACAGTAAAATGCATGGTATGTCAGAGGGTGACGTGTGCTGTCAGGATAATGAATCAGGGAAGGAGAAAAGACACCCCCCAGACAAAGAGAAAGCAAGTAAAGGCCTGGCATTGCACAGCCAGCAAGCGGCGGAAACAACATTCCAGTCTGAGTCTGCCCACACCGCGTGCTCATAACCATACACTGTGTCACAATAACAAGAACTTAGAGCTTCTTTAGGACGCTTTATCAGTTAACATTCCTCAAGCAGCTAGTTAGAGTAAACCCTAACTCAAATAGGAAATAGCTTCACCAACCAGGAAGCCCAGAGGTTCTAGTCCCTGAAGGCCAGGACCTGTCTTTCCTCCAGGAACAAGGAAACTGCAAATTGACCTCATCCAGATCCTCCGACATCTGATGGGAGACAGCAACCGTCCCGGCACAGAAACCTTTCTGATAAGGCCTGAGCAGACCTCCCCTCATTGGCCAGTGTGTGGTCACATAATCCCCACTAAGCACATTCCTGGCAAGGCCCTGAGTACCCTGGGTGCTCTGGATTTATTGCTGGAGTCAGGTAGAGTCATCCCCTGCTGCGGTGTGTCAGGGAGCAATGCTGATCTGAAGGAGATCTGTCAACAGGAAAAGTCGGGAGTAACAACTACCAGCATTTGCCATTAATATGAACAAAGCCTTATATTCATGGTCTAGTGGTCAACAGTGGATACATAAAAGGGATTTCATGAGTAGTTATCGATCTGAATTAGAGTAAGGAATACAAAAATATACAAGGAACAGAGAAGAGCGGGGGAAAGGTAGGAGGTATCGCATAACACCCTGACTTGAGAGTTAAAAGACTGGGTACCCGTCATCGCCCAGCCGTTCAACAGCTGTGTGATTTGGGACTAATCGCTCAGCCTCTCTGTGACTCAGCTTTATGAACAGCAACTCTATTCTAATAATGCTTGTTAGTCTCATTTCATGAACATCAGAAAATTTAATAAAATACCTATGTTCAATGAAAAGAAAGAAATACGTGACATTCCGGCTCAAAGTGGGTTTGTTCTCCATTTACAGGGATAGAGAGAAGTAGACTGTTTCTTTAACACAAAGAAACTTGTGTTAGTCGCAGAGATTATTCATAGAGGGCAAAACACACACACACATGTGTTAGTGTGGACACACATACATACCCCACCATCCTTTCTCGTTAAAAAAAAAATTACTGTTTATATTTCTTTGAGCAATTATTGTTTGCCAGGCACTAACTGGGTAATTTATGAACCTTGTCTCATTTAAGTTCACACAACTCATGAGTCAGGTGCTACTACACAATAGTTTTCTGTTTGAATTATCTGGGATAGGTTTTTCAAATTTCCACTTCATTTTACATATATGCACTTTCTTTCAACATTAAATGGATGCCATTTCAGTGAATGACTATGGTCTTCAGGTTATTTCTTCTAAATTTAAACACAGTACTTCAGTCATTCTCCTTGCACCAATGAACCATTCCATAGTGCTTTGAGCTGATCGGATCAAAATTGTCCGGGAAAATTTAGCACCAGCCGGCTCCTAAGTGCTGAGCCGGCTCTGATTACTTCTTGACCGCCCTGCGTTTGCTCATTCAGTCCAAACACCAGAACTTGGTGCCCATCAATCACTCGTAACGTGTCCCTCTCAGCAATTCCTCAACAGAAACCTTGACTGAGGAATCTTATTGACAATAGCAAGCTAATATTTCACATTGGATTTGTCTTCAAAGCACTTTACTCAGATGATGTGCATATCTGATATGAGGCAGAAAAACAAGGTCAAAAAGATTCAGAGAGGACAGATGATTTGGCAGGTTTCCCACGAGCGCTCCAGGGGCAGGGCCAGGGAGAGGCCAAGAGCACCAGGCATGAAGTCAGGAGGGGTGGAGACTTACTATGGCTCTGCCAACACCATGCCGTGTGCCCTTGGGCGATTCTTTTCAAATCTCCCAGACTGTACTTTCCCATCTGTACAAATGGGGGGCGAGAACTCAGCTGAGGTTGGGAAGTACCTGGCATAGACGCCTGAGGCAGACATAGAGAATCAATCACGGTCCTTTCCCCCACTGAGCCTGTGCTGGGTCCCATGTTATTCTCAGCACACACTTCAGGTGCCCTAGAACAATTACAGGTGGCATATCATTTAGAATATACCTGTCATTTCTGATGAAATAATCTCTAACATCCAATATTTTAAGAATATATTGCTGCTGTGAAAATAATCATGAACTTGGGATCAGAGGACCTGGTTTAAATTATGGTTCTGACATTTATTACCTCTGTGACCTTAAGCAAATCAATTTATCTTTGATCTGTTTTTTTTTAATCTGCAAAATGGGAATAAAATATCAATGTGCTGTGGTCAAAGCGAAGATCAAATGAGATATATGGAAGGCACCCAAAATCTTATAGCATACCCTGGCACATTGTAGACACTCAACCACCCATTAAAATAAATATTTTACAGGTGACATCTGGTGAGATAAATGCATACGTGATGAAATTGCTAAAAATGCTGGAAACCAAAAGGTGAGTGAAGGAGGAAGGGAGGGTCATCCTTCCTTGGACATTTCAGTTCTTCCCTGCTTTCCTTCCACTGCTGCTGATGGGTCCCACCGCCCTAATGGGCTGTGCTATCGGCAGCCCACCCACGTCTCCTGTCCGTTACGCCGAGAGGCCAGGTTGTCCTCTTCAGCTCTAGATATCTGGCTCACAAATCAAATTCTAAACGACACTACCAGCATCAATATAAGAACTACCAGTATCTGTCTGATTCTTCTCTGCTTTTTCCTCCTCCCTCATGTGCCCTCATTCCACACACCGATATTCCATTCGTGTCTTAACCCAACGGGATACTTAGGCGTGGTTCGTGGATAGTCAGCCTTCTCTCTGTGTGTGGCGGGGGAAGCCTGAGGTTGGGGGATGGTGCTGGGGGCCTCTTCCCTCTCACCTCACTAGCACAGCCTTCGGTGTCTAGGGCCTCCATCTCTGTTTCTGCAGTTTGTAAATCATCCTGCTGTTGAAAGACAGTTGTCTACACAGGGTAACTATGGTAGGGGGTTAACATACGAGGGCAAAAGCAGCAGTCAGGTGCTCGTTGTCAGATTTATTGATGGCAATTACATGTGCTCCTCCAGAGCTCCTCACCATGGGTGAAATGCGGTGATCACTACAGGAATAGAGTTCGGATGGTTTTTAGTCTGCAGCCCCCTGGACTGGTGGCAGGTGCTCCCTGCTCAGGCAAAACAGGGAAATATCCTTTTGATGAGTACACTCGAGTGCTCCTCCTCTCGCCTCTTGTCCCAACCAATATATAGGGTCCTGTTCGGTCTTGGGTGATTGTGTACGTGTGTGTGAGTACTCACTGTCTATGCACGCATCTTATCTTGTTTTGGTAGGTCTGACTTGGTTTATGCCTGTGTATTCTTGAATACCGTATCGCCCAGAGCAGGAGCTTATGTCTAGGAGTGAATGCTGGGAAAGGACCGGTCCAAGGTCCAAGGGAAGACTTTTGATGAGCTCCTAGGTAGGTAAGAAAGCATATTAATTAATAGTTTAAAATATTTTCCAGTCATCCTTTTGATGAGAACATCTTTTACTCTAGTATAGCCAATGACATAATAATTACTCTGTAACTCAGAATGTATTCTAAGCAGGGGAGATAACGTTTAAGGAATTGGCATAAGCAAAGGTGGGCATGGAGGTGAGTCTAGGAGTAGGGACTGCGATGAGCGGAACTACCTTGTAAAATATAATATGTGTTATTTGGAAGGTCCTGGAGGAATCAGAGAGGGATGAGGTCTGGAGTAGAAATAAACAAACATGCAAAAAAGCAACAGGGAGAAGAAGGAAAGAATTAGCGTGAGGCTTGCAAACGCTGTGAGATGAAGCAGCATAACTAATCCTCAGCTGAGCAGCAAGGGGACTTCTGTAACCAAGAACGTTTCATGCTCAGCTTCGGCTGGTTTGCAATATTGTGATGTAAAACTCCTCTTAGCTCCCAAAAGTTGTCACTAAAAGATTCTGTACATCGAAGTGGGTACGAGTGAGTGTGAGGGTGTACGTGAGCATGAGTGAATAAAATAAGGGCAAAGGTGAATGTCCGGGTTGACTCAGCTCAGAGCAGTCTCCAGGTATGAGTCACCACGCATGTGACCCTGACGTAACTCCTAAAGCTGTGAGGTCAAACTTTTGGACCAAGGAGCCCGTTTCAGAACCTTGCAGAAATGTAATGAGAGTTTATGACTTCCAAAGGGCGCAAAATTTGGGGCCCAAACCAATCTTATCTTTAACTCAAGAATCAGGAAGACTCGGTGGTCATTTGGGTTTGACACTCTCCACAGCCAAGATCAAATGTCTTTTTCTCTGTGGAGCATTTTTCAAACACCATCTGAGAAAAAGTAATTACTTCTCGAGGCTCTTACATAACTTTTCTTATACAGAACTTGTCACTGTGGATTTTTACGTTTGTGCCTGTGTCTCATACTAATTTGCTCCTCAATGCTCTGCCAATTTGTTAATATTTCTTCAGAACATACTTCCATGTTTAGTGCGATGAATTAAAACTGCTCATAATAATTTCTCTTCGCTTCCTAATAAAAGGCTGGCTACTTCGGCATTGGTTCAGAACTAGGAAGATAAATTAATCCAGTTAGAATGGCATAAACTATTACAGAATGTACAGAAATCTCTGAAGTCTGCAGAAAAGAAAAAGACTAAACAAACAAACAGTGGTGAGCCCCAAAGAGAAACCTAGAGATTCTTCTGACCAGAAGCCAAGATCTCTGTAATAGCTCTCTGCATCCAAAGGGTAGCATCTTCCTTTTCCTCTTTTCTACCTCTTTCCCTCTCTTCCTCCACCTTTTTGAAACTTAGACAAAAGCTAAAGGCTCTATTTGCCGTAGCCTGGTTTTAGATGAGACCCACTTCTATGCTGATGAGGTAGTCAGTGTGGGGTCCCACATGCCATTATGTGGAACCCGGGTTGGACCTAGAAGATATTTCTCCTCAATGTCTTTGTCTAATAAACTATGGCCAAGTAAGTATACTTCAGGCCCTCTGAAGGTTCAACAGTTTTTGGTGGGTTGAGGGGAACCCAAAACACAACGCATAATGCTAGTTCCATGTTGAAAACAACAGCTAAGTTGTAAATAACCAACTTACACACAGACTTTTGGAACAAACTCCAATGAGTCTTCAGATTGCTGGGGTTTTTTTTTTTGTTTTTGTTTTTTGTTTTTGTTTTTGTTTTTGAAACAGAGCTTAAATGGTTAAATTACCTCCTATTCCCATTCCCAAACCCTAGGGGGTTCCCACACCACCTCAGCATTTGCTGGATAGAATTTCACCCTTTTCACTCTCAGGAATGTTTATAAAACACTCTGCGGCTTGCCCTATTCTAATTTGGCCATGAGAAGATGTTCAAATTGATTGTTCGAAATCAATTTAAGGGACCATTAGTCATCCAGAGGCTAATTGCTGTTATTATCTTATTATTCATCATAATCCCAATATCACAAGAATAATGCAAAATTGAAAAGGTAAATCCAATTTGCTATGCAGTCATCAGAAAAGACCGTAGCGATTTCTAAACACGGCCCCTGGGGAGCAGTTGCAGTGCCCTTTGCTCCAGCCAGTTTGGCAAAGGTGCACTAGGCCCTTCCTGCGGAGCAGGCCCTAAGTTTGCCACTGGGATGGGGGCCAGGCTGGGGGTGGGCAATGGGGTTGTGGAAAGATACGATAATAGAAAGCACATAGTCCTTGATTTGATGGAGCTTCCCGGCCACAAGAGGCGATATGTTTATTCACTATTACGAAAATGACAGAAACTAATAAGTAAAACACAGTTTGTTACTTATTGTGGGTGTATACGCAGGGATGCCTAACCTTTTGGCATCTCTGGGCCATGCTGGGAGAAGGAGAGTTGTCTTGGGCCACACATTAAATACACCAACACTAATGAAAACTGATGAGCAAAAAAAAAAGGTTTTAAGTAAATGTACAATTTTGTGCTGGGCTGCATTCATAGCCATCCTGGGCCGCATGTGGCCCGCGGGCCACGGGTTGGACACCCCGGGAGGATAATTAGTTCCTTTCTCAGAGATATGCTTATTCACTATTATGAAAAAGACAGAAACTAGTAGGTACAAAACAATTCACTAATTATTACGGGTGTACAGTGTAAAAGATAATTAGTTTCTTTTTTCAGGGATCAGAAGAGGTGACATTAAAGTGAGGCCCTGAACGATTCCTCATATTTCATTATTACAACGAAGAAAAGAAGGGAATTCTTGGCAAAGGAAGTGGTGCGAGCAAAGGCACAGGAAAAGTGTGGGTGGCTTTTGAGGGTGGTGGCACTCTTGCTGGGTATGAGCAACAAAAGAGCATGGCAGGAAGAGGTGGGCTGGGAGAGCCTAGATTTGGCAGTGAGAGTGAGGGGGGATGCCGTCATGGGGCGGCGACGGGGCCAGACGGCAGGATCAGCAACGTGGGCTTTTTATCTCTGGAGGAGAAAGGAAACAACGGATACTTTACCGTGGGAGAACATTGATAGCGCTCTCAGCTCCGTATTCCGGAAATGAATTCGGATGCCAGTGACGAAAGCTGCTTTAGAGGTGGAGGAGTCTGGAATCAAAAAAGTGACTAGGCATCGTGTCATTGCAAAAACGTGAGTGACATGAAGAAACCAAATCTGTGCTGTTAACCATGTTGCCATGGATATTCTTTTACATAGTTCCACACAGCAGAATATTATATAGTAGTGAAAATGAATGAATTATAGCTATACTCAATGATATGCATGAATTTTAAACATGACATATTGAATCAAAATAAAACCAGTGTAGAAGACTACCTAGACTACAATACCATTTTTAACAGCTCAGAAATAAACAACCTAAATAACAGAGCTGGCAGCTGCACATATGTGGTGTATCTACATTTTTAAATGCAAGATAACCATAAATACAATATGTTTCAAGACCATCAGTGGGTGCCTCAAATGGTGGATAGCACCCTACCCTAGATATGCTATATTTTTTCCTCTATATGTGTACCTATGACAAAGTTTAATTTATAAATTAGACACAGTGAAGAGATTAACAACAATAACTAATAATAAAATAGAACAATTGTAACAATATACTGTGATAAAGTTATGTGACTAGGCTTGAGGCTCTTGCTGAGTTAAATAAGGGTTGCTTGAGCACCGTCACCACCGCCCGTGACAGTCCAGCTGACATCCGCTACCAACTGACAACCGGGCGGGGGGCTACACAGCATGGATACACAGGACATGCATGATTCGTGTCCTGGGGGGAATGGAGCAGAGCTGTGGTAGATTTCATCATCCTACTCAGTAGGGCACACAGTTTAAAATTTATGAATTGTTTATTTCTGGAATTTTTCATTTAAGATTTACAGACTGCAGCTGATGGCAGGTAAGAGAAACCACAGAGTGAAACTGGATAAACAGGGAATACTGTGCACCGTTCAGGACAGAAGTTGACTCTGGGAGGACACAGGGAGAAATGGCCCAGGGGGGTGCAGTCAGGTCCCCCGAAGATGCTGCAGATGCTGTCTGAGGGAGTAGGTTAAGATGTATTTCTTTCATTATTGTACTTCTTAACTTACATATATATTTCATCCCCTTGTATGCTTCAAGTATTACATTAATAAAAAAACTTTTTCCTGCAAATATTAATTTTAGAAAATCAATTTTCCCTGAGCAATAAGCAAGCGAGTGATTGAGCGAAATATCCTACTTTTCCTTGACCTCTTCTTATCTCAATATTACAGATTATTCAAGATAAATGTTTCTCTTCACTTTTTAAAAAAAGGTAATAAATATAACTTAGAGAGGCAAAAATGGCTGCCACATTGCACAGAGAACACAACCATGGCCAAGAAAGGGTTCCCATGCCCTGCTTACATGCTCAGTCCATTGCTTCCTATTCTCAAATCTACAGACTTCCGATCCCTGGTCCTGGGCCCTAGCTCTTCACACCTGCTCCTATAACATGTACAGTAAGAGTGTGGCAGGTCTCATGTGTGCCAGACATGCATATGAAGTATTTGACAAGGTATAACCCATTGTCTTCTTGTAACAACCCTAGGAGACACTGCAGTCTTGAATTTACAGTTGATAGTTCTAGGGCTGAAAGTGATAAAATGACCAGATAGGTTAGGCAGGTGGTAAATGGTGGGGAGTGGTTTTGAACCCAGGGAATCTGAGTCCAGAATTCATGTTTGAAGCCACTCTGCTAAATAAAAGTCTTTGATTAGCTCTGCAACATTCTCTCCCTTTGGGTTTTGGCAAGTCTTTTGTCATATTCAGAAAGAGAGCCATGATAGTCACCAGCCCATGAGCAAGATTAGATTCTCGTGGGGGAAGAAGGCTCAGATAATACCAGCCAAAAACTAAAGACAATATTGTAAACTGAGCTATCCCAGGTTTTCAAGCCCATTCAGTGGGCAAGCGGTGATGACATATAATAGCAGAGAGACTGAGAGAGGGAGCTAAGATGTGCCTGGGCCATGATGTGGGCTGCAGGAGGAGGAGGGCATGGGAAGCAGAAGGGCTGGTATCCAGATCATTGTGTTCCCATTGAGAACACTGCAATATAGGTCTCTGTTGGAGCTGGCATTCATCTCTGAAGAAGGAGGTTATGAGCAGTCTTGGCAAGAGAGAATGAAAGAATACAAATTTGGGAGAGTTTGATCTCTACGGAATAGAGACTTAGCAGTGGCTCCTTCTATTAGGAGAAGTGCTTAGCAAAGAAAAACTAGATTCATTAGGAACAAACACAGAAGTCATTGATTCGGCCAAGCCAGCTGGAGTCCATGATTAATGTCCAATCCTGGTGGCCAAGGGCTTTGATTCCAGGGGCAGACAGACCAGATCGCAAATTATACACACCGCTCCCAAGTCAATGCCTACCTTACTGGCATAAGTGTTAAATTAAATAATGTTGAGTAGATCAAAGGCTCACAGTATTGTAGACATATGGTAAGTGTTGACTATATGGTAGATTAAAGAAAAAGAAAGCAGTATGGATGTTTGGACCTAGGTAAGATTCCAGACTGTATAAAATATTATTTTAAAGCCTACTTGCTTGGGGCAGAGTTTGAAGTCCATCCCTGTGGCTTTGCATGTTTAGAATTTATCCTGCCCCAGGATAAGTCCTATCTATATTTGGCTTTGATGAGGCAAAGCCACTGATTGAATACTCATCATGTCCTTCGTCCTGGATGGGGCTCATGAAGGAAGAGTCAAATAGAGGTCAGAATTGAAAGATTTCACCAAGGAGAACACAATGAGGACTGGAATAAAACCAGCCTGAAGGGCTGTTCTCAAGCCTAAATTATAATTGCTGTTTTCATTGTTGTTGTTTGTTTAATCTCTTCCAAGTGACAAATCTAGTAGAAATGCCTCCTGGGCTTGGTGGATTGAACACGTTACAGTTGGTGAGGGGAGATAATGCTTCCATTTAACTGTATCGATTACCTTTGGTTCAATGTTGCTAGGAAAGTTAGGGAAATTATTGCTAATGGGATTCTCATTACCTGGGTCCACATTCAGTGTATCCTTAAAGAATCAGGGCACCTGGAGAATCCGGATAATAGAAAGAATACTGGTCAGAGAGAGAAAGTCTTAGATTCTGGTTCGTCCTGGTTCATGCTCTTGTTGTATAGCTTTGGCTCCTTCCACTAGGAGTCAGGATTATCAGAGAAGCACTGTCATAATTATGACCCTCTAGATGGTGATAATTGCTGTAATAAGTTATTACAATGCAATAAGAACTAATAAAAGGGAAAAATTAACTAAGACTGGAGAGAAGCCTTCATGGAGGAAGTGGCTTTTAAGCTGGGATGCAGAGAAAGGATGGCTCTGAAGATTTTCAGACCATTGAGAGCTCTGGAAACAAGGCCAACAATTTAAATTTTATCCTCTAAAGCAGAGAGGCAACACATTGCCTGGGAAAGAAAAACTAAGCAAGTCAGGAAACCTAGAATCCTGATTATCTGTGTGCCCTTGGGCAAGCCATTTACCTTCTCTGATGTATGTAAGAAGAATGAGAAAGTCCAGGACAATTTTTATTTGATTCAAAGGTCTTGGAAAGACATGTTTCATATGTACAGATGTGTATGTGCTCTTGAGATAGGTAGCTACTCTTTTCTTTAAGCTATAAATCATCTATTTAATTGTAGACTAGCTGTCCATCAGGGCCAGAAAGATGCCAGTGCCTGTCAGATGTCTGTTTTATCCCTGAGCGATTGGCTCCTCAGTGTATCGGTGTTTGTCGACTATGACCCTACTAGTAACTTACAGGGAGAGGAGGGGTGATGGAGACAAGCAAAATGGTACCTTAAGAAGATAAAGGAGCAGGAATCTGTAGTTCCTTCCTCCAGGCCATGTGATTGCTCTGAGTGTCTTTCTTACTTCTTTATTCTTTACACCTGTTCTCTGCACCCGTGGCTTCTACTTGCTCCCTCCTATTTACTCAACTCAGTAACTCAATAATGGTCTCCCATGTCTGGCCTTCCTACATCCAGTTACATCTTTTATTTATTTATTTATTCATTTGCATAGTCAACCAATATCCAACACGTATCATTTTACAGTGTCCGCCATGCTGATGATGAGTGGTATCATAGGCAGACAGTATAACCTCTGCCCAGGGGGACTCTGCACTCTAGTTGGGAGAGGCAGATCAGAAGATGATTCACACAATGGGGAAAAATGAATCAGGGACAGGGGATGAGAAGTCGCCCGGCTGGGGACCAGTGCCTCCAATTTTTAAGAGTGGTCAGAGCCGGTCTTGATGCGAAGGTGAAATTTGATCAAAGACCTTTAGGAGGAGAGAGTGAGTCATGCAGATATAGGCAAGAAGGACATTCTAGAGAGAAGAGCTAATGAGAAGGCCACGGCTTGAGGGTAGGTGCTGGGAATTTCAAGGAGCAAAAGGGAGGCCAGGGAGTTGGAGAGAGATGAACAGGAAGGCAGTAGTAGAAGGGAACGCATGAAGGCGGTGAGGCAGGACCCTAGCTGTACAAGGGTTTGCATACTATTTTAAGAATTTCTGTTTACTCTGAGTGGGATGGGGAGCTCCTGAACAGAGGAGCAACGCTCTGGCTGCCACGTTAAACATAGATCTATGTGAGACGGGGCCAAGACAACAAAATGCTTTAAATGAGAAATGTGGATGGTTACAATGCGGGTAGTGGCAGAAGGGGTAGTAAGAAGTGAGCAGATCTGAAGTCTACTTTGAAGTAACTGCTGCCAACTTTTGGTGATGAATTGGCGGTGGGTCTGAACCCTCTCTCTGCCTTCCTATCTTTTTTCTTTTTTTTCACTACATTCCAATATTCATATTTAACAGTAGGTATTTTTCCCCTTGTGTTTACTTCCCAAATCACAAAATGTCTAAGAGAGGGCTTCTGCTCTTGACGCCGGCAAATGCCTGGTACCGTTCGGCAGTTTGGAGTGTGGCATTGGTGTCATCCTGGTGGGGTCAGAGCAAAGACCTTATTAATTGCATTCCTGGGCAGATCGCCTCATTGCTCTGAGCCCTCCATTTCGAATTAATATTTGTGCACATTTTACTGAGCTACTGTTTAAAATAAATAAGATAATGCACATGAGTAGCTCAGCACAGTACCTAGACTCACATTAATTTCTTAAAAAAATTTATTGGTACTATACGGTAGCAGCAGCAGCAGCAGCAGCAGTGGGGTCCGTACCTTGGATGGGAGATGGATGAATACATACAAAGGAATGAAGGAATATCCTATGACATCTCTATAAAAAGCCTCTTTCCTTTGATGAAGATTTCTTGTTCGTCGATCTGCTCTGGCAGCCTTGCTAAAAGGGTGGGGTTCCAGTTTTAAACTGTTCCCCCCCGGGGTTATCTGAATAGAATGACTGAACCAGAGAAAATGGCCAATAATATTAAGAATAGAGTCCATCTAACAGAAACGGCTACAGCTGCAAGATCATCAACCCCATAAATTATTTACGCTATTGTTGATATAGAATCTACTGCTATAATTTTAAAATTAATTTAGTCTAATTACCCCCACTTAATAAGATAACTTGTCAGTTAGCACCACTCCCATAACCTCCTGCATTTCCGTCTCTTTTTAGCCTAAATTGTCCTCTTCTAAGCTTGTTTTTAATGTATTGCAAAAAAAAAAATCCTTGGAGGTATAATTAACTTTTTCATTCAGAATCCTAATTTCCTCTCCAGCTCTGTTGCTGCAGTATTTAAACTATTTATTATGCAAACTTGCATTATATGAATTATGAATTATGTACAAATCTCTGGATGCAAGCTCTGTTCTAATCATGGTTTCTTGGTGCCTTTTTAGTTCAAGGTAAGCAAAATGTAGGTGAAATGAAATGTTGTAATTTACAAATGGGTTTATATTTAAGACTAGGCTTTTGAAAGGTGATTTCTCTATGCCAGTTATTATTTTTTAAATCATCTTTAAATTATAATTCCTTAACTCTTTTTTATCTGCTTTATTTGTTGTTGCAAATGATGATTTTGTGTAGCTGTTTTTATGCAAGTGTAATAAGTATCAGCAGGTATCATTTATTCATTCATTCTTTCACT
Organism: Mormoops blainvillei; assembly: GCA_004026545.1. Lineage (NCBI taxonomy): Eukaryota > Metazoa > Chordata > Mammalia > Chiroptera > Mormoopidae > Mormoops > Mormoops blainvillei. The sequence continues at coordinate 64,226 of PVJD01001482.1, forward strand.
CTCACATTTTCATTCATCAAATATTCATTGAGGAACAACTCAGTGTCAACTAAGTTAGGCATAGAATTGAAACAGTAAATGCAGTGTGGTTAGTCTCAACTCTTAATGAGCTTTATGCTTCAGTAGAAGATAACAGACCTTTTAGACAACTACAGTGCAGCTTGATGGAGCGCTGTGATGAAGAGAAACAAGGCAATGTGGGAAGACAGACCGAGGGTGGACGGAACAGGGACAATGTCCTAGAGAATTTGATGTTAAAGCTGAGAATAAGCTATGGGGACCAGCTGGGCAAATCAAAGGGGAAAACATTGGTCCCGTGTATGTGTGTGCACGTGGGAAAGTGGGGAAGATTGCGTGCGCAGAAGTCAAGCATGCGTATGGCAGGAGGTAAGATAGAACATGGCCTATTCGAAGATTGGAAAAGGAAAAAAATTCAGTATGGCTAAAACATAGAGACTGGCGAGAAGCAAGAAATGAGGCCATGAAGTAAGCAACTGATAGCCATGTGCTTATATATCAAAATAGCCATTTCATCCCACTTGTTTTTCTAGAGGCAATATGGTAAGAGATCACTAGACCAAGCGCTAGAATCTAAATTCGTGATTTTTTAAATTATTATCTGGTAATACACATGTAATCAGGCAAATTATATGTATGTATATTGAGCAGCAGAAAACCCGGGGTGGGGAGGGGAAACCTCTGAATTTTCTTATTTGTGTGTCTTAGGAAAGTTATATAACTTCCCTGAGGCTCAGTTTCCTCATTTGTTTTACTGAGAAGGTGCTAGTATCCTATGACTAGTAAGTTGACAAAACTAAAACTAAAAATTTTGGTCTTAAAGCTCGAACGGGACATCTAACTCCCCAAATACATAGTAAATGCCATCTTCTACCATCTTCTACCAGTTTGCCTCTGGAGATGAGAAAGCCAAAGCACAGAATGCCTCGCTGTGCTTAAACATGCTAGAAATACTGTTCGAATGGTTTGCATCTATCAGATTACTTAAACTTTACAACAAACTATAAGGCAGACAATATCATTCTCACCACTTCACAGATAAGAAATAAAGGCATAGAGAGTTTTAAGTAATTTGCCTAAAATTTGTGGTATTGTAATTTCAACCCAGGCTGCCTAGGTCTGTAGTACCCCTGCTTAACCACACAGCATACATCTCGTTGTAGAAATACATATAATAAAGACAGTACCTTATGGTCTTATGCTGAATGGACAGTTACGGCATTTTTCCAGTTCTGTTGAGATGTACCGACATACGACATTGTATCAGCTTAAGGTGTACAATGTAGTGACTTGATACATTTATGTATTGTGAAATGATTACCACAGTAGGGTTAGTTAACATTTCCGCCACCTCACCTAATTACCATTTCTTCCTTATGGTAAGAACATTTAAGATTACCCTCTTAGCAACTTCAAGTATATAGTACAGTATTATAACCTATAACCACAATGCTATATATTACGTTCCCCGGAACTTATTCTTATAATTGGAAGTTTGTACCCTTTGACCAGCATCTCCTCATTTTTCCTTTCCCCAGCCTCTGGCAACCACCATTGTAGTCACTGTTTTCTATGAGATTGGATTTGTTAGATTTCCCATATAAGTTATATCACACAGTATTTGTCTTTCTCTGTCTGACTTATTTCACTTAGTATAATGCTCTCAAGATTAATACATGTTGTCACAAATGGCAGGATTTCCTTCTTTCTCATGGATGAAAAATATTCCATTGTGTGCATGTATATTTATGTCTATATATACATATCTCTATCTATCTATCATCTCACATTTTATTTATCCGTTTATCTGTAGACAGACACTTAGGTTCTTCTATGTCTTAGCTATTGTGAATAATGCTACAATAAACAGAGGGGTACAGATATCTCTATGAGATCTTTATTTCATTTCCTTTGGAAATACAATGTATGTCCGGAAAAAGTCCAGCCATTATTAATATAACGAGAATGGTTTGTGCAACACTGATGTAACCTGGCAGCCAAGGAGAGTGGAGTGGAATGCGCATGTGTGAACAATGAGGGCTTCACTGTACTAGGCAGCGGGGGCAGTAGACACCATTGAGTGAGCATGTGCACTGTGTGGCCATCATATTCAAGATGACTGAGTGAGTAGAGCAACAAATCTGCATCAAATTTTGCATTAAGCTTGAACATTCCTCCACAGAAATTATTTGGATGACTCAGAGAGCCACAGCTATGGGCAACTGGTGATTGGCAGTTTCATCACAACAACACGCCTGCTCACGCATCATGGTTCCTGCAGAGTTTTTTGGTGAAACATCAAATCACCCAGGTGACTCAGCCTCCCATAGCCCAGATTTGGTGCCCTGTGACTTTGGCTTTTTCCAAAACTAAACTCACCTTTGAAAGGGAAGAGGTTTCAGACCATTGATGAGATTCAGGAAAATAGGACGTGGCAGCTGATGGTGACTAGGAGAACTGTGTGAGGTCCCAAGGTGCCCACTTTAAGGGGACTGAGGCATCATTGTCCCATGTACAATGTTTCTTCTATCTTGTATTTTCTTCAATAAATGTCTCTATTTTTCATATTGCATGGCTGGATGCTTTCTGAACAGACCTCCAGAAGTGGGGTTTCTGGACTATATATTCGTTCTAAGTTTTAGGCTTTTGAGGAACTTCAGGCTGTTTTCTGTAGTGAGTGTACCATTTTACATCTCCACAAACAGTACCTGTCCCCACGCCCTGGCCAACAGTTATCTACTGGCTTTTTGACAATAGACATTAAAACAGGTGTGAGGTGATATCTTATTGTGGTTTTGATTACATTCCCCTGATGATTAGTGATATGGAGCATCTCCTATAGGCCACTGTATATCTTCTTCAAAAAATATTTATTCAATTACTCTGCCCATTTTAAATTGGATTTTTGTGTGTTTTGTTTTTGCTATTGAGTTATATGAGTTCCTTATACTTTTTTGATATAAACCCATTATCAAATATACAATTTGCAAATATTTTCTCCCATTCTGTAGGCTACCTTTTCACTTTGTTTATTTCTTTGCTGTGCAGAAGCTTTTTAGTTTGATATAGGCCCACTTATCGATTTTTACTTGTGGTTTTGGTGTCAATTCCAAACACTCGTTGCCAAGATCAACATCAAGGGCCTTTTTCTTCTAGGAGTTTTACAGTTTCAAGTCTAACATTTAAGTATTAAATAAATCTATTTTGAGTCAACTTTTGTGAGTGGTATAAGATAGGGTCCCAGTTTCACCTGCTGTATGTGATTACCCTGTTTTCCCAAAACCATTTATTGAAGAGACTATCCTCTCTTTCTGTTGAGTATTCTTGGCTTCCTTGTCAACATCTGTTGCCTGTGAATGTGAGGGTTTATTTCTGGGCTCTCAATTTGGCTCCATTGGTTTTTGTGTCTATTCTGATGGCCGCAGTGAACTCTTTCTGTTTCTTTAGTTTTGTAATGTAGTTTGAATTGAAGTTAGGAAGCGTGCTGTCTCCAGCTTTGCCCTTCCCTTTCAGGATTCCTTTGGCTGTTCTGGGACTTTTGTGGTCGCATACAAATTTTAGCCTTCCTTCTGTTATCCCAAACGTGGAGCTTCAGTTGAAGTTTGTGGCCTCTCCATGGTCTGTAGATTAGGACTGGCATTTTGAACATGTTTCAATAGTTGTTTGCCAATGCTCAGTTTCTGCTGCCGTTGGAATCGCACACAGAGAGCCAGCCACGGGGGGGCGGGGGGCAGTGTGGATGGTGTGCGTGAGGCACGGGGGGTACCCTTGGGCCAATCAGGGGATCCTTGGGTGAGGTCTTCCCAGTGACTTGTGGGCTAGCTTCTTGATGGAGTCTGCAATGCATTAATAGGGCCCATGTCCCTTTAATGTCTCCCACAGAGCCACAGAGTTGTATCTGCCACGATCCTAATCTTTTCCTGGCTCCTAGAGGTGCCTCTCACACCTCAGGGGCAAGAGAGAAATGAACATCTTTGACCACATTCCACAGAGCTGGGGAGGCTGGGTGCACCCTCACACACCCTCCCTTTCCTGTGCAGGAGGAGAACTCATGGGCTGAGGGCATCTCCCCTGACACTGAGCTGTGCTGCCTTGGTGGTGGCATGAAGCAAGTGAAGTCGCGTTGTCCCTCTTTCTCTCTCCAATGCATCCAAACCTGTATTTATTTTTCCAGTGGTATGCTGGAACTTCTCCACTGGAAACTTGGCCTCCGTGAAGGCTCTCATACCTTTAAGCGATCGGCTAAGTGAGTATTCTCTGGGGGCCCCAGGACCACAACTGAGAGAGACTGGAGCCTGTTCTCAGGTCACTGCAGTGTCCACAGGCAGGCCGAGTTCTGTGTGCCTTTTATCCAACCCATGGATCAGTGAGATTACTTCTAGGTTCCTTGGCCTATGATGCTGGACCTCACAGCTCCCACAAAGGCTCTTTTGTCCTGGGATGGATGCCAAATTGTTGTTGTTGAGGGGGGATGTGACTAGGAACATCTTATTCGGTCATGTTGCTGACAACCCTTCCAGTGATTGCACTTTCATGTGGTTCTTCGTGATTTCAGAAGAGAGAGCCCCATTTGATCTTAACAGTACAGGAACCTATGGTATGACACAGAGATAAGGCTTCTGGATATATTTTAAGAGAAAGATATATGAAGATATAAAAGATAGAAAGGAGTATCCCACTGAAACAGGAAACCAGCCCAACTGGAAGTCATGTAACTTGTGTCATAATTTTAACTACTCAGTGATTTATCCTGTGTGACCTTTGGAAAGTTTCTTTCTCTGTCTAGAAACTAGACATTAGTTTCCATCAGTTTGCACCATGGAAAAACAGACAGATTATTAGAACTGACCACTTAGGAAGATTTCAGCGTGGATAATTTAAAATCTCAGAATGATCAGTCCAACTATAAAGGTAAATTCTTTCCCTCTTAAAATGATATCCTTAAACTTAATAATGAAGAAAACATTTCTTGGCAACTTGCCTAATAACACTGAAGGCAATTAAGACAAAGTGTTTTTTTTCTTCTTGAAATCACATTATATTGCACCAGCTGTGGAGTTTATTTGTTTGCTCAAGTTTGCCCAGTTGGAGTTAATATCCCTTTTCTTTATATCCCTGTTGCACTTTCTCAGTCCCTTTGTTATAACACTTGTAACAGTCTGGCTAATATTAAGGCCGTTGTGTTCTGGGCCTGTCTCTCCCATTGACTTAGCGTTCCCTGAAGGCAAAGACTGCTCTCATAATCTCCTGCTCTCCCACTGTGCCTAGCGCTGTGCCCGGCATGTTGTAAGGACTCAGTGAATATTCATTAACTCGAATGAGCTCACGTTTCTGAAACTTGACTTGATTTGAATTTTGGAAATTATTTCCGTTGTTTTTCCATTAATATACCCTTTACAATAGCAGAAATCCCCTGGGATTTTACAAAAGCTCTGCCACTGAATTTACTTTTTCTTAGTTGTTAAAATCTATCTAAAAAAATAGAACAACATTTCAAAATGAAATCGAAAGGCAATGGCCATAATTAGATTAATCTACATCAGCAGCAGCAGTAATGATAAAAAAGGAGGTAATCCCACAAAATGCATAAGAAACATGTATATGAATCTCTTAGGTTTACTCAGAGCTAAGCCTTCAAATGGGTCTATATGATACTATACTGATCAGTTTCTACAGTGGGGCAGGTCGTATTAGTTACCTATCATATTCTGGAAAGAAACACATACTCGAAATTAGAAGACATGATTTCTGGTCTCCGTTTTGCCTTTTCCTTGCTGAGTGATCGTGAGCAAGCGAGTCAACATATCCCGTCTTTCCTGATCAGTCAGTATAAATGATAACATCTGGCCTATATAGTTACATGAAGAGAAGAGTACGTACTTTACAATTAGATTCTAAGTTAAAAAATTCCTAGTTCCACCACTCATTAGATAAACCTTTACAACTGGACTACTCCTTCTGAAATTTTAGAGTAACATATATTCTTGCATTTATTTTTGTTCATCTACAAGACGTGGCTAATAATAGCGCCTTCTCCAAAGAGTTAGTGTAAGTTTAAATATGATAATTTTTTATATAATGCCTACTAAGTAGTAAGACAATTTATGTCAGGACTCTTAGCAGTAATAAACATTTTAAAGCATGCATTGAAGAAGGATGATTATTAATGACATGCAGTAATTCACTTTTTTTTCTCTTAAAAGAAAACCTCTCTCTCTCTTTCTCTTTCATGTGAATGGGTTGGGAAATGTCTATAAGAATATGCATAACTTGGGAAGGAGAGAAAGATACTTCAAAACTTAAATAACAATATAATGATGAGAAGAATACGCACACTTAATAGTAATGAATTTGATCAAAGTCTCATGACTACACAAAGAAGAGATCATAGGTACTCTATTTTTAGAAATGGTCTGTTTCTATCATACCTCATAACTCCAAACTAAGCTTTAAGAGGATTCCGGAAACAGGCTGCTTGAACCTGCTACTGTGGTGAGCAGAACTGAGACGAGCAGATATGCAGGACGTGAAAGGGTTGGCAAGCCTCAGCTTCAGTCATAATGGAGTGTGACAAAGGGCCTCCCCTTTAAATCAAAAGAAAGACTAGGGATTAGTGGGCAATCCTGGTGAACGGTTGACCCATCCAAACTTGTGGACCTCCAGAGAAGGTTCACCTGGATTAGAGTAACACTGCCCTGTCTCCTGGTATACATGGGAGAAAGGGCTTGAAGCAGGGAGACAGCAGAGACCGAGGAATAGAGGGGTTGTGCCCCACTGCCTCATCAGAGCAGAAACTACCAGCTGCAACTATGTATCAGATATTTCTGTACCCACCATCTCTCAAAAATCTACCATCCTGAAGGTTTTCCTGGAAGCTTCACTGAAAGTCCCAGGGAACAGTCAAAGGAACATAAGACTCCATGGGACTTCCAGGTAGACAGAAAAGAAGAACAGAGAACAAAATGGAGAGTTGAAGGAGAAAGAATTCCACTTAAACAACAAAACGTCATTAATGAATATATATTTTTTAAAGACTATAATCTTCATAATGTTTTAAAATTATGAACCACTTACAATCTCATTCAAAGATCTAAAATAAAATATGTCAGAGGGAAGGACATGCCTTTGGAAGATTTAACACTGTAAAGGATCACTTTTCCAGAAATCAATATAAATGAGAGGAGAGGAAGATAAGTGAGAGAGAGAGAGAGAGAGAGAGAGAGAGATGAGGAATGCAGTCATAAGATAAAAAATATAGAAGTGGTATATAAATAGTAGAAGTCTCAAATGGAGAAAAAAATGAATAGAGAGAAAAGTTAAATAATAGAAGAAAATTTGTAAAACTTTTACCAAATAGCATTTTTTTCTTTGGGTATAAGGTTCATTTGAACATACCGATAAAACTCTCTACATCACCATAGTGGAAAAATCGTAGAATCAAAACATAGCTGAATTTATCAAAAGACTGGGAAAAAGTCACTTAATAAATTTTAAAAACATGCTTACAGGAATAAAGTTAAATATGAATTGAATGAGATTATTTAATATAATAAATATTAGAAAACTGGAAGGAATGAGTGCTATCCATGTCAGTATTCAAAATGTCTTAGGTGTTTTAGCAAATATCCAAAAGCAGGAGAATTAAGTAATTTTAATTTAATATTTAAGGAGAAAAGATTCCAAGTTTTCTTCTTTAACAAAGTTGTATACAGAAGGAACCCAGTGTTTCTGGTAGAAGACATTTATAGAAATAATAAGAGAATTTGATGAGTGGCTAGATATAAAATAAATGTACAAAATAAATATATTTTCTCTGTTCTAGCAATAAGCTATTAAAAATAGAAAAATAATAAAAAGGGCCACAAAATTTAAAAATTTAGAAATAAATTTAACAGTAAAGAGACAAGAACTATAAAATCCTACACAATATTACTGAAAAATAAAACCTGACAAAAAGAAAGCATACCTTTGGGTAGAAAGATTTAACACTATAAGCATCAATTTTCTGGTATTTAATATAAAAATTAGGTCTTTTCCAGTTAGAATAACCACATGTAAGTTTTACCCATATAAATTTCCATCTGAACATCTACATATGCACTCTTTGCCGGGGAAAGAAGATAATTTAATAAAATGTTCTGGAAGATCATAGAAAATCTAAATAATATCCAAGAAAAGTGTCAAAAGTACAATAGTGAAAGTTTACTTGCCTTGTTATTCAAACACACTATAACAGCCCTGTGTTCAACAAAATGTAGTATTGAATAGAAAATACATCAGTTTCTGAGGAGGCTGATAAGAGCTGAAACATTCTAGCACATCATCCAGCCATGTTAGCTTTGTCAAGCACACTCCTGTCTAAGGGTCTTTACATTTGCTGTTTCCTCTGATTAAATGCTCTGCTATTAGATACACACATAGATTGCTCTGTAAAATCGTTTGGATTTTGTTATCAAAAACTCAAATGTTATTTTTTAAAGGAAGAAATCTCACTGCCCTCTGTTAAAAGAGCACCCTTCTTCACTCTAGCCCTCGTTTTATTTTATTGCCATTAAACATTGATTGGTTGATGGACTGATTGCTTGACCGAATTAGTTATTTTTCTGCTTTCCTCTATTAGAACATAAACTCCAGAAAAATGAGGGCTTTGTTTTGTTCCATGTCATAACTCCAGAACTTAGAAAATTGCAGAGCAGGAAGTATACATTCTGAATCCCAAAAGAGATCACAATATTTATATGAGAATTGAAAATGTAACAAAAGCATTTCAATGTGGGGGAAAAGAATGATTAAACTAAATAAAGCCAGCACAACTGGCTACCCATCTGGAAGAAAATTAATTTGGAGCCTGTCTCACATCATAGAAAAATAAATTCCAGATGGCTTAGAACCTTAAATACAAAAATAAATGATAAAATAAATAGAACAAAAGTATCACAAAACAGTCTAAGCATAGGATTAAGCTTTGTAACCAAGAAAGGAAAGAGAGAAGATAAATTAAAAACTTATTTGTATAAAATTCAGAAGCTGGGTTTTAATTTATATACATAATTTTATATATACTATATATAAATTATAGTATAATTATATATACATGTATATTATGTATATATACATACATATAAAACTATTTAAGTAGCCAAACAATAAATAGGGGAAATACAAAATATTTACCAACCTGATTAAAGGAAAAAAGATTTGACATAGTTTGTCTTAATTCTTGCAAATTTAAAGGAAAATAGCCTAAAAGACAAATGTAAACAGTCATAAGTATCAACTTTAAATAGTGAATTAAAATATAAAGAGGTACAATTATATTCTATAGTCAAGAAAATAAAATTTCCAGGTATAATGAGATATACTTTTATATCCACTATATTGGCAAAACTTAATAAGCGATCATCTTTTTCTAGAGGAAGTGTAGGATAAAAATGCTCCTATGTGTTGTTTGTATAAATTTGCCTTGCTGTAGAGCTACTACTATAGAGTAACTTGATGATACCTATTAGAATAGAATCTATTCATACTATATGTAATAGTAAGCTTTTGTTGCAATAACAGAGAAGTCACAGTCACAGTTACCTAAAACAAGAAACATGTATTTACTAGGCCTATAGACCACCTGCAACTCTGCCTGATTTGTTTGGAATTTTCTCTTGTTTTGTGAACCAGGCTTAAGAAACAACCACTACTGAGGATCTGTTCTCACAATACAGGGAAAAATTCAAGAAAGCATGCAGAAGTTACCCATTAAAGTCACATTTTTTTTTTTAATTATAGGAAGTCCAAAAATCAGTGAGGTGGAAAAATGCACTCAAACCTTAGGTGGGGTGAGGAAGAGAACAGACATTTGCTCAGCAAAAGGAGATTCTACCACATGGTACAACCCAGAATTTCTACTCCAATAAATTCATCCTTTGGAAATTATACATGAACATCTATCTCTATGAAAGGCTGAATAATCCATGCCCCATCCCCCTACATGATGTCCACGTTGCTAATCCAGAACGCGTGACTCTGTTACCTTACAGGCAACTTTGCAGATGTGATTAAATTAAGCATCTTCAAATGGGGAGATTATCCTGGATTATTTGTGTGGACCAAACATTTTCACCAGGGAGGGTCCTTTTATGAAGGTGGCAGGAGGATCAGAGTTGGTAGAAAGAGACATAGTGATGGAAGGAAGAGAGTAGAGTGATGTGAGGAACTGACTATGAGAAATGAAGTCAGATTCTAGAAGATAAAATGGCAAAGGAAGTTTCTCCTCTACAGTCTCCAGAAAGAAATGCCAGTCCATTTTAAGACTGCTGATCTCCAGGAGGGTAAGGGGAAAAAACTTTGTTTTTTAAGCCACCAGGTTGGTGGTAAATTGTTACAGTGGCAACAAGAAATAAGTATAGGCGATTATATATATATAATATACTACTATGTATTATATATGTAAATATATTTATGTCTTACAGAGTGCAGTTATTACAACATGGTTGATAACGTCTAAAACCAGAACAAAGAAAATTTCATTCTTTATTACAAAGGGTGAATTTCACCAATATTGTAGAAAATGTCCAAACTTTAGAACATCATTTCGCAATGAAGCATGAATTAGGATACTGGCATAGCATTTGACTTGGAGAATATTCTGAATGGCATTATTGCAAACAACAACAACAACAACAACAAAAGGGTGTTAAAAATGTGTATACTATGATTCTATTTTATAATCAATAAAAATAGGAGTTTTCATTTTTAACAAATAAAATTACATTTTCACTATTTTGCATCTGTGCAGTTTTTATTTTTCTTTCATATGTCCTTTCATATATGTATGAAATGGGAGCAGAGAGAATTACAAACAAGCGTGTTGCCCTGTAGGACTACCTATGATTTATTTTTAAGTGGCAAAAAAAATAAGATAATATAAAGATGCAGAATATGTAAATAATATGATTGTATTTCTTAGAAAGTAATAAACAGGAATATTATAAGATTATACAGGGTTCAGCAAAAGTAGGTTTACTGTTATTTGTATGGAAAATAATGTAATAATTATTAAATAATAATACAAGAATAAACTCTGTTTTGCATATGCATAGCTGTAAACCTATTTTTGCCCCACTCTATGTATATACATTCTCAAAATGACAAAATTTTAGAGATGGGGAACAGATTTATGGTTGGTAGGGTTTAGAGGCTGAAACAGGGAAAGGAAAGGGGATGGGTGTGACTCTAAAAGGTGGTCAAGGGAGCTCTATGGTGACACGACATTCGGTGTCTTGATTGTGACGGCGAGCACCTGACCCTATGCACATGACGTATTGCACAGAACTGCACACATGCACACAGCAGAGGACATATAAAGCCAGTGATAACTGGGTAAGGCCTGTGGAGTGCACCACTGTCAATTTCCAGGATTTGATCTTACACTGTGGTTACAATTATGTAAGAGAATATGTATGATGTGATCCTACAAGACATTTACTTATTTTTAGCATAAGTTGTTTAATTAAATTTTTAAATTTCGATCGCCATTTATCCCTGTTATATGCTCTTTAGCTTCCACCCCCACCTCACCCTCCCACCATCCCCACACCGTTGCCTCCGTCCATGAGTTATTCTTTTCCTCTTTGGCTCGATTCCTTCAACACCCCCCGGCTACCCTCCAGATCTCATTTTTGTATCTATATTTTCTACATTTAAATTATAACAAAATAATTTTGTGTTAATACAAATTATATCTGTATGCATTATTCTTTTTCTAGGTATTGAACAACTCTTAGAATCATCTTTTACTTTTATGTTGTAAAATTACAACATAAAAGCTTATTTGAGGTATAATCGATATACAAGAACTGCTTCATATGTAGCGTATACAGTTTGATGGGTTTCCACATACACATACACCCATGAAACCATCACCACAATCAAGAAAATGAACAGATCCATTCCCTCTGAAAGACTGCAACTGCCCCTTTCTTTGTGGTAAGTATACTTAACTTGACACCCACTCTCCTAATAAAATTTTGAACGCACCACACGGTACTGGCAACTATGGGCACTACGTTGTACAGCAGATCTGTAGAACTCACTCATCTTGCATAACTGAAACTCTATGTCCACTGAATGGCAGCTCTCCAGTCCCCTCTCCCTACAGGCCCGGAACCACACCATTCCACTCTCTGCCTTTATGAGTTTGACTATTTGAAATACTTCATGTAAGTGGAGTCACTCGATTTTTGTTTTTCTGTGGCTGCTTTATTTCACTAGCATAATTTCAAAACTGATTACATTATGAAATTATTCAGTTTGACCAGCATGTGTTGGATGTTCACTTTCATCAAGATGTAGGGTCTGTCACTACAAAGGCTTCATGAGTCAACATAGTCACTCCAGGGCGGCACCTCGAGTTAATCATTCCTCTCTTATTACAGATAAAATTTGTTTACAAGTTTTCATTGTGAACAAGGTTGTGGTAAAAAATCTTAGTACATAAAACTTACTCTGAGTTTAAGATTATCATCTTAGGATATATTCCCAGAAGTAAAATTATTGGGTCAAACAGGAAATAAAAAAATTTAAGACCTTTGATACCTATTGCAAAACACAATGAGATGAACGAGTTTACAGGTCTATTCTGAAAGATTGCCAGCTCCCAGGACACAGTCAATCATTGTGACCTTGATGCTAAATATATTCAATAAAAAAGGCTGGAAACAACAAATAGACATTTTTTACTCATTACTTGCCCTGTAGGTGAGACCCGAGCCAAGCTATCTTGTCAACAAAAGGGGGGGGGAAATTAATATTTATTTGGGGTTTACATGTATCAAATACTACTTTACATTTGCTCTTTCATTTATCACACGTGTATATAAGGGCTTCAACAAATCAATGCTTGACTGATAAAACTTTCACATGTATACAAGGCTGTAGTTTATTTCGTGTTTTCATTTGTGTGATTTCATTTATGACTAACAAATCTTGTCAATCTGAGAACATGTTTTCCCTTTTCTGTTTTCCCTTTAGTTCTCGTTGAATAAACCTATGAACGACTTTTCAGAATCATATTAAAAATAACTTTAAAATGCGGTTTACATTTTAAAAAGGAGAAAAGTAAAGAAAGTCAGTGAGAATGTTTTAAGGGAAATTTATGAAAGCATTTGAAGCTTTGAAAGGTGATTTTCCCTCCTCCTCAACAATTTCCAACAAAAGCTCAATTTGTTACTTCTCCCTCATGCTCGTGTCCCTTTAATTTTGTGGGACCTTAGCTTGCCTTCCTTTCTGATACAGCAATGAAAGGGAAATGCAGACAAGGGAACTGTACTGATCTGAAATGCTTCCTTCTCTTATTCTCCTCCCACCTCCTCCTCACAACTAGATATCCATCCCAGAACGCCATTCTTTCTGATGATGGGATTCCATTATTGCAATTAATACTGGCAGCTATTCTATAAGGATAAATGTGCAAAATAAAACAATTTTTTGATTTAAAGGATCCGTTCAAAGAACATAGATCTAAAAGAAGAGGAAAGAAAATTGTATCTTATGGATAAATAGCAGTCAACTTTTGTCCAGGGTAATAGCAATCAAATGTAAATAAAGATCATTGAATGAAATCATTGAAATGCTTCCCCAGGAGGGACAAACAGTGTCAGTGGGTTGCTCAGGCTGTGAGTTATTGAAGAGGAGAGAATGAAAATCAGGTTAGTAGCCTGATATTTGGTGCTATGGAGATAGAAGGTATATAGTGATAATAGAAATAACTATAGCTTCCCACTTTGCATGAAATATACACTCTTCTGGCTTTAAAGCACACCCATAAATAAAATCTCATTTAGGTCTCACAAAAACCCTTGTGTGGTTGGCCAGTCAGTTATTACTAAGCCATCTTGCAGGTGACCAAGCTCTGAGAGCAATTTGCTTGCTCAAAATGACCCAAATAGTTAGTACTGGGGTCTAGGTTTTGTAAATCCAAATTCACCCTTTTTTCCCCACAGCATCATGAAAAAAGAAAAAACGACTGAGGAAGGATACTATGTATGTGGGCCTCCACTTTCTGCAAACTATCCACTATGATCTTTGCTAAATTTGGGGGATGCGCCAGAAGATACAGAGAAGGAATGGAAGATTAGACACGAACGCACGTCCTTATTTTCAAAACAGGGAAATATATTGAGTTTGACAAAATACAAGTTGATGGTTTGAACACCCACCCTCAGCACGATTCTAGAGCAAAAAGTTGATGGAAAGGTTGGGAGGTCCCTGAGAGAGCTGAGATGCCTTATCCACCTAATCTTCAGTTATTTGGGGTTTGGTGTGGCAGGCATTAAGGGGAAAACAGTGATCTCTAGAGCTGAGGACAACTTTACTAGGTTAACCTCCTGGGGATGAACAGCATCTTGGAGGTGCCCTGAAGGGGCCTTGGTTTGCCTGTAATCTTCATCAATCACCTCTAATTATTATTTACATAAAGTAATATAGGATGCTCACTCTACAAACAACATCAGGAGAAGTCTCCAGCAACCGGCCCCTCCAAATCAATTGCCACCTCCCACATAGACATCTTGGAGCTGTCCCTGTGTTAAACTAAGCTCATTCTCTCCTATATTAAATTTACCAGACCAGAAAGAGTTAGTAGATAAGATGTGTCTGGACTTGAGCAAGACATTTGTCAAACGTCTCTCCCTATATCCATGTGGAAAAGGCTAGTATAATTAGAAGAACTAGTTACTGGTTGAATGATTTTATCCAAATGAATTCATATAAATCCAGAGCGAAATTTCTAGTTGGGTGCCTTAAGAAGGGAGAGGGAGTGAATTTATTATCTTTTTTCTTTTTGGTCTCAACCTCAAAAGGAGTGATAATGATTTTAACGGATATGAGTTTTCGTTTTCTGTCTGTTTATTTTAGTCTGGCTATGAAAGACCTTTTTCCTCTCCTTTGGGAATGTTCCATGTAATTCCAGGAGCACAGTCAATCATTTTATTCCCACTCCCCTGGCTACCTATGTAGACATGGGGGTCTATCCAGAAAGTAACCAGCCATGTACTATGAAAAGTAGAGACAGTTATTGAAGAAGATACAAGATACAAGGAACATTGTACATAGGACAATGACCTCTCAGTCCCCTTCAAAGTAGGTACCTTGGGACCTCATACAGTTCTCCCAGTCTCCATCAGCTGCATTGTCATATTTTCCTGAATGTCATAGACGGTCTGAAATCTCTTTGCTTTCAAAGGTGATTTTACTTTGGGGAAAAGCCAGAAATTGCAGGGTACCAAATCTGGGCTGAAGGGGAGCTGAGTCACGTGGGCGATTTGATGTTTTGCTAAAAAACTCTGCATGAGATGTGATGCATGAGCGGGTGTGTTGTGATGAAGCTGCCAGTCACCAGCCGCCCACAGCTGTGGCCATTTCTGCCGTATTGCATCATTCAACCAATGAAGGACATTGAGATAGTACTCCTTATTAATTATTTGGCCTGGAAGGGAATACTTATGAGGAATAACACCTTCCCAATCAAAAAGCATGTTAACATTGTCTTGATCTTGCTACGACTTCGCCGCTACTTCTCTGGGCATGGAGTACCGGGTGATTTCCTGGTTCATTGGGACTAGGTCCATTGGTACAACGGGGCCTGCATTTCTGAATCATAGCTGTAGACTCACCACTCATCTCTGGCTATGACCTTCTTGAGGAATCTGATTCATTGGTAGAGGTTTGAATCAAGTCGTGAGGAACTGCAGCACATTGTTCCTTTTGCTCCGGTAGCAGAAGCTGCAGAACGCATTTTGCCACAACACATTTCATGCCAAGATCGCACATCAAAATCTCAGACACGGTAGTCTTTGGAATGCCCAGATCAGCTTCTAGTTCTCGCGCTGTCAGTCGCCGATCTTCATTGACTGCGGCCTGAACACGATCAACATTCTCAGGTATCCTGCTTGTTGCAAGGCTTCCAGAATGTGGATCACTTTCCACGGATTCTGGACCATCTTTGAAGGGTTTGTGGCTGCACTCATTGCATCACCCCCAAAAGCCTTCTGAATCAGAAAAAGTACATTGATTGCTTAATGCCATACATCCCTGAGCTGAGCGTCCTATCTAAGACTTCTGGTACCATGCCCTCAGGGATAATATGGTAAAAATTCCAAACAGTTCTCCAGCTATTTTCTCGTGTAATTCATAAATGGATGCCTACATTTTTTAGGCTTGATGTCTGAGAAAACACAGGTAGTATCCATGTTCACAATGAACTCAATTCAACCAGCGATGAATAGGAACTCACTCTATGCCCAATGAACTGTGAGGTGTTGCTGAAAGAAACAGAAATAACTAGGCACAGATCATGCTTAGGAGGACCTGCCCATCTAGTTGGCGAGGTAGATATTCTGACAGCTAATTGCAAGTGAGAGCAAGCGGAAGCAAGAGCTATAGCAAATGCACACAGGACACACCAGGATGAAGAGAGGGGGGGAAAACCTCCTCCTGCTGCAGACTTGTGAAAGATTTACAAAGCGACAACATTATTATGGCTTGATGATAAGAAAGATGTTGGTCGTCAAAGAGATAAGACAGAAAACAGACCAAAGGTGCTGCCATGAGCTAATTTATGCGGGCACCTAATATGTTTGCAGGTTGGCGAATGAAAATCTTATTTAGGACCCTGGAAAACATTGGCACAGAGGGCTTTATTGGCTTTCCTAAAATTGTTGCCCCTAGAAGTAACTGGACTTTCACTCTGGTACTTCTCCTACAACATTGACCAGGTCCTAAAATGCGTGACCTGTCTTCTTTCAGGGTTCCTCTAGTGAATCTCCAGATGTCTCCTCCACTCTTTCTCAAAGGATATTGTCTTTCCTCAGCAGGGAGTCAGAGGCTCACACTTCTTTGCAGCCAGTATCCGTGTCCCATTTTAGACCATCTGTTCCCATTAGTGAGGAAAAGGATTCTGTACCTTACCTCTGTTCACTCCTATTTCCCTATTACCAACATCCCACAGAGCAAATGGCCTTGTTATGTGGTGGCAATAGACAATAAAAATACCTTGGGTTTGGCATTTAGAGTATTTTACAACTGAAAAACTCCAAGCAGGTTTTAAAACATTCATCGCGTTTAACAATGGCTCCTATGGTCACCCAGTCAAAGCTGTGAGGAAGGACCCTGGACTGGTGGGAAGGAGAATTGGGTTCTGGCCACAGTTCAGCCATGTGGCCTTTGCTAAGTTCTTCCTCTATGGGCCTCAGGTGCCCAACTTTTAAAAAAGAAAAAAAAAAAGATGGACCAAATCCTCTGGGTTAATTTTCTAGAGAAAGGAAGAAAGGAATGACAAGGGCATCCGTATAAAAATTTGTTTATACTTCAGATATCCTTGGTAGGCTCAGAAAAACTGACCATTTTCTTCCAAAAATGAAGTCATTTTATCTTTGGGTCCCATTGACCCTTGAGGAAAAGTCCTAAGGACTTTTAGGAAAGGGACCATAAAATAAAAATAAAAAAAGGTGTCTTTGAGGCATGTTGTCCTCATTGAAGTAAGTCACACATGTATTTGACAACCCGCCCCCCTTGCAGTCCCTCTCTCCTCCCCGTCCTCCTTCCCCCACTTCTTCCTTTCCTCCTCACTGGTTGTGAGGCCCCTGTAACACAGTGGGCCATAGTTCTGGATACTGAAGCCAGACAGCCACAGAACCGTGGGGTCTCACCCTGCACTTGCCACACCCCAGAAGGCCTGGCGCTACATTGCTTTTCTTTCTTCTAAGGCTTGATTTTCTTGTCAATGAAATGACACTAACAACACTTATTTATGAAATAGTTGCGTGGGTTAAATAGGGTGAAATAGTTAAAGAGCTAATACAGCGCCTGGCAAAAAGAGTCCAATAAAAGCCACAATGAGAAGCACCTAGATCACGGCTTCTCATTTCTATTTTTGGAGACCATCGGCAGAGTAACCAAACGTGGAGTCAGGCAGACTGGGCTCCCAGTTGTGGTTGTGGCACCTGCCGGACGCCTCCAAGACGAAGCTTCCTCATTTACAACGTGTAGCTCACTCCTCTCCCGAGGCACTTGCAAGTGTGGAATGAGTGATGACTATATAACACTTTGTATATGACCATAATCATGGTAAATCCTTGATAAAGACTAGATGCCAACATTATCATTGCTTATTCATTCATTAACTCATTCGTGTTCGACATCATCAACAGTTCTGTCCCACAAAAACTGCCTGAGCACCTACTGGGTGCTGGCCCTTCTCTGCGTGCTGGATCCATGATGACAAATACATTCCATTGGCTTTCCCAGTATGGGCTGACAGTGTAGGGAACAAAAGACAGGACATATAGACATTTCCAATCCCGTATTCTACAGTATGCACACGTGCTAGGGAATCTCGGAGAAAATTTTGCAATTTAACTGGGAGTACGTTCAGATACAATTTCATCAAGGGGATGAGTGGCTTGAGCCAGGAAGGGTTAATAGCTCTGGGTAGGTCAACGGAGGGTAAGAAAAGACAAATACAATCTAGGAAGATGACTATCACAGGATAGTGACTCTCACAATTTGGGTTTCCTTAGAATCACCTGGGGAGTTTTAAAAACCTTTGATGCCTGGGTCCCTTCCCACACCAATTAAAACAGAATTTCTGGGGGTGGGGCCCGGGTATCAGTGTTGATAAAGTTCCCCAGATGATTTCAATGTGCAGCCAAGTGGAGGAGCACTGGAATAAAGTATGGCAGCATAATCAGTGTGTGGTTGGAAAGTGTACTGACCCAGAAAAAGCACAGGCCAGTAGGATGGACCTAAATAATAGGACAATGATTCTGGACTTGACTTATACCTGGTGATTAGCCGCTGGGGAATTTAAGAAGGGAAAACAGAGTGGTCATGTTTTAGAAAGATCTCTTTACACACTGCTTAGTATTGAATTCTAGGGGAAGCAAAACTGAAAAAAAGAAATGTGATGCACAGTCTTCAGAAAGTGTAGGATATATAGATTAGTCCTGGAAGGGTGTTCTCTGGGTATGCTTTAATAACATGTGGGGTTTATAAATATGCTGATGCCCAGGGCTCTTCTCAGACATCCAGAAAAAGTTTTTGAGATACGGGACTTTGGCATTTGCACTTGTATTAAGTTCTTCTGAAAGGACTGAGGACACCTGCCAAAGAACTCACATAACTACATTACAAAGGATAGTCAGTCATCGAGGCAACAAAAATTCATGACCTATGTGTGGATCAGGCCAGGTCAGTGACAGGGTCAGTTTTTGGACAGAAGGCTGCCAGTTCTCCCAGAATTCCCATGCTTTGCTTTGCTCTCCTTTGGTCAATTTCTCTCCTTGCCCTTCAACAAACCAGGTGCCTACAACTCCACCTGTCTTTATTTCTGTCAAACTCAGCAGTCCCATAGAAACCTGAAACGTGCCACCGATCCTTCACTGAGAGTGAAAGCACTGTGACTGAGTCTGGAACACATTCTAACTGTGGAACGGAGGAGTTCGTCTGCTGTGAAGAGAGCTGCGAGGCTCCACAGGCCCCGGGTGTGAAGGGCTGACCTCCTTCGGCTGCGGGTGGGGGTGATCGGTTGCTGCATGGATGCATAAAAGCACCACCAGGCAGATCAAGAACAGATGAGCTCATTAAGCGGGAGCTGAGGCAGCTAAGGCCCACACTGACATGGGCACATCTGACCTGATACTTATCGGGGGGGAAACAGGGAGAGGGGTGATCTATCTCGATCCTAATAAAGAGATGGCGACAAGACGGGGACAGGCAACCACCTCAAACCTCCATCTCCCAGCTTCTTTAAGGAATCGGACTTCTATAAGCAAACAGAGAGCTAGCTGCATTCCTATGACTCAACAGTGACACCCAGTGACTCTCTCTGTCAATCCCAAGTGGCTGTTCCCGAAGGGTCTTTGAGGGAATACATTTCAGCCTCCATTAGCTAGCACTGAAGCAGCAGCAGCAATCACATCAAATTCATTCCTGAATAAGACAAATACAATAATAAATCCCAGTTTGCATTAACACAATCATCTTACTGTCGAAGCGTTTTCCTCTCCCCTGTAGGGCCATGTCTGATGTCAAACATAATACCTCCACGTAGTACTGTACCTGCTTGACTTTGTAGTCACATGGAAGCGATTCTCTCCTTTATACCTTTTGTCCAGGTTCCATGGCCCCTTGTTTTCTGTCATTTTGAAACAAACACACACACACACACACACACACACACACACACACACACACGGGTTCATGGAGATTGAGACTTTAGTAATGAAAATTAGACCCCAGACACAGGGGTGTAACAGACCCACATCGTTGCATATTGGACCAACCAAACTTAGAGAAGACAGAGATGTGAGCAATTTGTGGTGCAACCAGAGGGAAGGGCCCAGCATCACCATAAGATGCCAGACCGCAGCACAGGGATAACAAGAGGAACTGGACACAATTAGCTTAGGAAACAATACTTCGTGGAGTATAGAGAAGAGTCTGGATGGTTTCCTTCCCCATGGGATGGGCAGGTCCATAAAGAAGAGATGATATTTGTTTTATTTGGTCCCGAAGTGCAGAAGGAGAATCAATGAGTATAAATTTGGGGGAAACTGCTTTCAGCTCAATACAAGGAAACACTTAATAACAATGGAATCTACTGGGAAATGAAAGAATTTCAGGAGGCAGAGAATTTCATGTCATCAAAAAGCATAGCCCAGGTATATTTATGATAATTCCAGTTGAGAAAACAAAATCAAGAGGGGGGTCGACACGTAAAATTACTTGAGAAACTGTGATAAGTAAAGAGACAGTGATATATGCGGTCAAAATCGCAGGGATAGAGGATAGGTGGTAGATTAAAATCTTTCTCCAAATATCACTTTTTTTTCTAATTAAAATGGTTCCTTCCTAATGCTCATCAGACCAGCTTCTTTGTTTCTCATTCTACATAGCAGGTAGGAGATGGTCGATCCCTCGACCTGTGTTCTCACGCCTGCCACGTGAGGAAGATGCTTCCCCACCCTCACCTCATTGTGCTTTCCAGCTTCCCTTTCTCTCGTCGTCTCTTTCCCCAAGAAGCCTGTCTAGGACCAGGCTCTGACCCTTGGGGCAGTCGGCCATGACCAGGGAGGGGAGAATCACGTTGTGCAAATGAGCCCTCATGTGTAAACTGTGACTTCTCAACACACGGAATGATCTACTCTCAAGGAGTTGAGAAGGTACAGGCACGTGAGGAGGGGCATGGGTACAGAAAAAGGCTATGGCTGTGACACTCTATCGTTTTCCTTCGAATATCAGATTCCCTGATTCTCTGATTAATTCTAAATCCTGTTGTGTATATCTCCCAGTGTAACCATTCTCATTTTTCTCCACTGTGCCTTGTCTTATTCTGCCAATGGGTTATGGGTATGGGAAGAGAGAGTGTGAAGAGAAAATGGAAATGACAGAAGAAAAGATACAGAGGGCCCACGGACATATAAAAAGATGCTCAGCATCACCAGCTGTCAGAGAGATGCAAATTAAAACCACAATGAGATATCACCTCACGCCTGTTGGGATGGCCCTCATTAATAAATCAACAAACAACGAGTGCCGGGGAGGATACCCCCATTTCCTGGGGAGGACACGGGGAAAAGGAACCCTAGTGCACTGTTGGTGGGAATGCAGACTGGTGCAGCCACTGTGGAAAGCAGTGTGGAATTTCCTCAAAAACTAAAAATGGAGCTGTGTTTTGACCCAGCAATGGGATTCTTATACCCTAAGAATCCCGAATCACCCGCTCAAAAGCACTTATGCACCCCTGTGCCCACAGTCCTGCTATTGACAATAGCCAAGTGTTGGGAACAGCCCAAGTGCCCACCAGTGAATGAGTGGATCCAAAACCTCTGGTACATTTACACAATGGGATACTACACAGCAGAAAGAAAGAAGGAGCTCCTACCTTTTGTGACAGCATGAATAGAACTGGAGAGTATTATGCTAAGTGAAATAAGCCAGTTGGTAAAAGGTGAATACCATATGATCTCACCCCTAAGAGGAATCTAATGAACAAAATAAACTAAGGAACAAAATAGACCCACAGGCAGAGAAACATGGAACAGACTGACAGTGACCAGAGGGAAGGGGGTAGGGAGATAACGGTGGAAAAAAGGGGGAGGGACTAGTCAAAGAACATGCACAAATGACCCACGGACATGGACAACAGTGTGGGAATTGACTGTGGGCAGGGGTAGGATGGGCGGAGGAGGGCAAAGGGGGAAAAACTGGGGCAACTGTAGTGAAATAGCGATTAAAAACGATAAAAACAAAAATAAAAATAAAGATAAAATATAAACATCAAAAAAATTTTTTTTAAAAGACCACGGATAGAGAAGGTTTAGGGTAGGGCTCTGATTCCATCGCAGGTGGGCCTTCAATGGGAAAAAGTAGAAATCAAAAATTGGGCGGCGTCAGTTTCTAAGCCGGGCTAGTATTGATATCAAATATAGCTTAACTGGTGAATGAGGTCAAGTAGCTGGGTTCTCTGGGAGGTAACTAAGCAGGATATCAAGGCTCAAGCCAGACAAGTTGGAGTTCAAGGCTAGTCTTCAGAACACACAGGAACGTAACCCTAGGACTGAGGCATATACCGGATCCTAAACCTGAGTGTGCCCACTGTGACAGTTCCAACTCCTGGGAGCAGCTTGCGTTTTAGAGATACATATCTAGACTTGGATCCCAGTTTAACCCCTTATCAACTATGTGCATGGAGTCCAGTCAGTCTCCTTTCCTGAGCTTCAGGTTCCTCATTTATAAAAAGGGGCTCTGCCTATTAACTTGACGGGAACATATTAATCTGACTCTCAGAACAGATATTGTATGTAAAGTGCCTAACACCATTCCCGGAAACCTGTAGATGTTCGTTAATAATAACTGTCAATATTATAATGAACCTGAGTGGGAACTGGGAAGCAATGGGCCACGGAGTGTACTCCAACAACAGGCCTGCGCATTTGCGGAAATGGTGGACATTATATTTTCAGATTTTGTTCCCGTATATTCATTGCCCTGTTGAAGCTCATTTGACAGTTAAAATCTCTTGATACTGACATGTGGGCAACATTGAGGAATGCAATGGTTTGTGTATCAGACACCTATTTATTTTCCCTTTTCATATTCTCTTATTCCATCATTTTTCTCTAGTCTTTGCTATAGCAACCAGCTGTACTCAGGCGTAGCCTAATAGAACTTGATAGCAGCTACACGGGTATCTCTTCCCCCGTGTTCTTCCCCCGAGGCCTACCTCCCTCCCTCACATGGGGTTCCTGTAGGAGCCTTACCAGCCGTTCTGGTGCCAGCACAAACTGGGAGGTCTGAAGGTGGCAACACTTCCTGGGGTAGCCTTTGAGCAATGGGGCAGGAGCTAGTGGGTAAATATTCCCTTTTCCTAATTCTAGTTCCTTGGAGTATCACCAGCAATATTGAGTTTTAGTTTTCCATGCTTGTAACCAGCTTAATGACCTTTGGATTGGCTTCTCTCCCTCTTTCTCCATCGTGTAGCTTCCTAGCCCTACAACCCTATGGTTTCCCTGTTTCATTTTCCCAGCCTCCACTCATGTACTGCAGAATCAAATGGTCTAAAATAAACTACCTCCACAAAGCCCTTGTCTCAGGCTTGGCTTTTTGGGGTGGGGGATGTAAGTCGCATCAGACTGCAAGCAGTAGCAAGAATTTCACAATTTTGGCTCAAAGAACTGGGTAAAACTTCAGGGCTAATCTAGCCAATTCTGACTTTTTATGGAAGGTTAGGCAGAAACGAATCAGTAACTTCTTCAAATTCACAGACCTATGCAGCTTAGGGCCCAAGAGAGACTAGAATGTGAAAGGACAGTTGGGGGATGGGAAAAAGGGACTGAAGAGGGAAGACAAAGTCTCCTGGGCGATGAGAGAGAAGAAAGAGCAAGCCATTAAAACATCTTAGCACAGCGGGGATGACATGTATTGAATCCACCCTGTCAGCAGAGCAGAGTGCAGTACCCACCCTGATAAATGCCAGGTTCCCACGCTGAAACTTGATAAAGGTTCCCTCCAGCCACAGAGCAGCAGCTGAGAATGGGGTGACGGTGCAGCTTTGCTGTTTTAACCCCCACTGCTCACCAGTACAGGACATGGAGTCAGTGCTAAACGAATGTTCGCGGAGTAATGGGCAACTTACTAGGTGAAACCCCTCATGTGTGTTCATTCTGACTGGGTACATACCTACCATTGCTGTGTGCACTTGGCTGGCTAACTCTACATAGCTACACGTCCCCCTCTTCTTTCTTCTTTGTGATTATTTTGTGTCAGAATATTAAAAAATAGGTTTAAGTGTTCATATCACTGTGTGTAGTCATACTTGACTTCCCATTTAAATCCCCATTTCTGGTTACTCAAATCTTTGACAATCTGGTTACTCAGAATCACATGTTGTTGACTCCTTATTTTTCTTTCATAGAGGATTTGGGGTTTATTAAATGCTCTTTGGCGTAAATATGCTTATCTCCTTTCCTAGTCTCACATTATTTTCTAAAATTATATTAATGCTGCTTTTCACAGGTTGCAAATTCTGAAAATAACTTCTCTTACTCACTTAGAGAAAAACAAAAAATGGAAACAAACAAAAGCAACCTACTAAGTACCACACACTAGGCAGAGTGTTGTTTATTAGCACTACACTGATGAAGACAGTGTTGCCTGGGTTTGGAGACATCAAGGGTTCCTATGACAGACATTTGTTCTCGTACTTGACCCTTGTCCCTGGGGGTAGCCACCTGGACTTATTAGGGGAGGCATTAGCCTGCACGGATTGTCATTCTGCGCACATCCAGGAACGGTGCTGGGCAAGTGTTCCTTAGTGACAAAGGTGCTATGCTTTGTCTTATGGAGAAAAAGTCGGGCATTGAATTTAAAATTCTTCTGGTTAACATCCTGCAACATTTCGTTGGTAGCCTATGTTAGGCATAGTATGGTGCCTGGCCCACAGGGTCCATGATATTTTTTATAGTTCTTAGCACATGTATAAGCATCTGGCCAATGTTTGGTCTTAACCATGAACTACAGGAATATGGGGAGCATGTCTGTGTCTTTCGCGACAGGGTCCTTACCACTTGGCACGGGACCCAAGACATTTGTTCTGGGGTTTATGTGACACTGTGTTGCTTTGTGATCAACTAAATAAATATATTACACATTGTGAATATATTTTGCCACGGTACACAAATATATATATTGTTTTTCACAAATAGTGAAAGAATGATATACTGACCGATTCTTGTCTAACCGAGAGTCTCTGAATATGACTTGGAGATTACCACGATGTGTCAAAGAGAGATAAGAACCTGGTGGCCTCTTCACCCTGCCAGCTCCCAATTTATACAATGAATTAGGGTCTGGGTAATATTTTATTGAAGAAATAAAAGTGATGGGTTATCAGGAAAACACTGAAAAAGACTAACTCCAACGACCTCATTATATAATGAAAAAAAAAAAAAGGCTGGGGTGGTACAAAATTTCCTGTCCCCAAATTCACTGCTAACCAGCAGCAATTTGGGTTTCAAACCAAGATCCCCTAATTTTGGAGGCTCTTTGGATAACAGCTTGCTATTCCTTCGAATCAATTTCTAGTTTTATTGATTACTAAATAACCAATGCAAAATGCCTATTACATTAATTATATTAGTTTAGGATTTTTGGTATGTTCACATAGTCTTCTCCTTTCTGTCTTATTTCTATTTTTAACAGTTTTATTCCACATGGGCTTGTATTGTAAGCAACATTAAATCCTTATTGGCTACAGTCTGAGACACATAACAACTCAGATATAAATAAATTCCACTCAGTGTTTCCATACACAGCCTCCTATTTTTCTTTATTTATATTTTTAATAGTCCTCTCTCCTTTTCTAAACTCTCAGCATTTACCTGTTGACAGCCATTAGGAATTTCAAAGTTGCTACTGTCAAGTGCTACCCTGAGGACTCAATAGAAGTATTTCCATAAATAGAATCAAACTGAGTAGAAACTCGTGACAGGACCACCGTATTTCCTGAGTTACCAGGGGAAACTGAAGAACAAAGTCACCGGGAAGCCTGGCCATGCTGGCGGTCTGTGGAACAATTGTGCACCCAAAGAGACGACTGACACAAAACAACAGCAACTGTCTGTTGAGTGTTTACAATGCACCAAGTACTAAGAGGAACACTACATACGGCATCTCATAGAGTCTTCACCTGAGGTAGATAATACCATGACTGTTTTTTTTGCAGGTGAGAAAAAGGAGGTTCGGAAAATTCACGTGGCTAACAAGTGGCAGGACTGCCATTACGGTTCAGGGCTTTCTTATTCTAAAACCCATGCTCTGAAGAGGTTGATTCTGAGGAGGTTGGTGCTGAAGTGTGAGTGACGCTTTTGTCAAAACTCTTCAAAGAAAGAATAAAGGAGGGAAGCTTGGATGAAGCTGCTATGCACTCTCCCAGCCGCCTTGTACTAAAATCCTCATAAACTGTGAAGGGAACACTATGCTTCTTTTTGGACAGATAAGGAAGCTTCAGTTTGGAGCTTCCCCAAAAAGCCTGGATACAAAGTGTTATGGCCAGGATCTAAAGCAGACTGGAGTTCAACTCCATCACCATTTTTTTTTCCTCAACTATATTTGACACACTTGTCTACTACGAGCTTAATTATCATTGTCCTGGTTGCCTTTGCCTTGTTCTGACTCCTTCAAAACACTCAATCTTTCAAATAATGTTTACTAATCAGCTACTCTGCACCAAGAATCGGGCTAAACATTTTCATGGACATGGAGATGAAGGCCGACATGGATTCTCCTCCAGAGTCTGTGTAGCCTAAGTAAAGGAGAAAAAGCATAAAAACACAGGTAAGAGTAAAAATCATGTTGATGATGCTGGTGTTCACTATGTGACAGACACACTTCTGATATTTAGCATGCATCATCTCATTTACTCTTTACTGCAGAGAGCTGTTGATGCTACACAGGAGAGCTCTTTGTCCACCTAAGGCCATCAGCAATTGAAGTGGACCATTCCTATGATGCTCAGAGCTCCCTCCCTTGAGAGCCTACATCTCTCCGCTTCTCCCCTGCCTTTATCCAGAGCCACAAGACTTGTCTCTGGCAGCAGCCAGAGTATTCAGGAAATGCTTGGCAGGTAATGTTCCCAATGGCAACTCTTAACCAATCAGGGATGAAGTTTGGTAGATGAGCACCCTAGATTCCCCATCCCTTGGTAGGACAACTCCAGGTACATTCTGCAAAGTTATTCGGAAGGTTCCAATAGCCCACAAGAATAACTTAATCGTTAATGAATACTTTCATTAGCAACATTAAATCCTTATTGGCTATAGTCTGAGACACATAACAACTCAGATAAATAAATTCCACTCAGTGTTCCCATACATAATCTTCTATTTTTCTTTATTTATATACTTTTAAAAGTCCTCTCTCCTTTTCTAAACTCTCAGCATTTACCTGTTGACAGCCCTTCGGAATTTCAAAGTTGCTACTGTCAAGTACTATCCTGAGGACTTTGTTTCTGTCTTCACTACCTCGCTTCCCTACTCCTCCTGCCAGTGCTTCTAATACTGCCCCCCAAATGAATTACTTGTTCCTGAGTCTCTGTCTCAGCATCTGCTTTGGGGGACAGAAATGTTTCTTGAAAATAAGCCTCAGGATGGCATTCTGGAGCTGGAACAATCACCGCTCATACAGAAACAAGGAGTAATTGCTATTTTTTAGGGTGGTGATAACTCATATCATGGTGTAGTAACACAATTACCAAGACTTTTACCTGTGATAAATTAAACTTTAACACAGATGGAAGAAGAAGGGCCGGCTTGTGCAACAGTTCTAGCACTTAAAAGATATGAGGACACTGGTAATTACAAAGGTGATGGAATTGGATATATTTTGGTAGGTGCCCTAAAGGTCTAGGGGATTAAAAAATAATGTAGGTTTAGTTTAATCACTATCAACTCAGGGTTGTCCTTTGAAAGCTAGAAAACCTTTTGGCAGTATTTCTAGCCTAGAAGAGGCTCCTTCATTATCAACACCGAAGTTGGGCTGATGATTTTCTCAAAAATCAAAACCCTCTTAAAGGAAGAGTGAGAAGGAAGGAAACTAACGTGACTTGTACATTTCCAACAGCCAGAGGGCACACCATCATGAAAATTAGTCCCCATATACATACAGCCACTCAAAGGAACTACAAAGGAGACAGAACATTTAGTCCCATTAGGTCTTTTATGCTAATTCACTACTCTGATAAGGAGTGGAACTCAAAGGTTTGGAAGGGGGACTGCTGAGTAAACGCTTCGGAGAGAGTGAGGTCTCTAATCCAGAGAGTCCCTGCACTCTCCAGGTTGGAGACCGTAGCCTCATTCTCCTTGTTGAAGAAGAGTAGCTTCTCAATGCCTAGAGACCATGCAAGCCTATCCCCTAAAACTGATATGTCTCAGCATGAAGCTCCTCTTCAAGATTTTTGTCCTTCTCCTCTTATTGCCATTTCACCAGTAACCAGAGTCATATCTCAGCATAGTCCAAATGGGCGTATGGGAGGACATAGCTTATTCAGAGCCTGGCTATGGAAAGGATGTGAAGGGAAAACATGGGAGTGAGTCTTGGATGTGGGATATAAGGCTGAGTAAGGGAAGTTTGAGTTCATAGACATAGGCACTTCCCCAGGACTTGAAATTGAACATCACTGAAAAGATATGTAAAGCCAGACTTACTATACTTAAGGATAGATCTCTAAAACTTAGATATGTGTCATGGTAATCAGGTGAATATACCAGCATTGACATAGCAAAATATGGAGAAAGGAGTCAGAAAGCCCATGTAAGGGTACAATACTAGCAAGGACATATTAGACAAGAACAGAAAAGCTACCAAGTGAACTATCAGGTGTTCCCTAGGTGAGCCCAAGGAACGCTTCTTTCAAGAAAGAAATAAACAATGTGCTAAGGGGAGTGGTGTGTTAGCATAATTGAAAAACTAAATTGTTTTGTTCTTGTTGCCTGTACTCTGTTGATCAGAGTTGATTAGGAGATGCTATCATGGAACGAGGATCCATAATTTTCAATAGATGATAGAATTTAGGATAGAAAAAAATAAGCTTCAGCACCACCAGACACAAGGAGGGGTCACCATTGCTGGAAGCAAGGTTAAGTGGACATTTGAAAGGCCTTTAACCACCTTGGGTTTGTGGAAATGGCTAGTAAATCATGATCTCTCTAGGACTGATATACATGGGAACCTTACAAGCATATCTCTCAATTATATAAACCCAAAACTTTAAGTGCTAGTCATCAGAAAACTATCTCAGTTGCTGTAATGGAAAATCATGTTCACTTATTCAGTTTCCAACATACTCAGACACCGGTAAAAGAAGGGAAGATGGTATCATCTTGGTAAGGAAACCTACAACACTCCACCAGTACACGCATTAAATATTTTTCTTCAAAGAAACATATTGTACAACCAGTGCTGTGCTGGAGCCGGCTTGTCCTACCATCCAGAGCAAATTATGCATATTTCCTTCTAACTCTGTGTTCACCGACACAATGCTGAAAGATTTAATGAGCTATAAGTGGAAAGTTTTTATACCATGAGTATTGGGAAATGCTATACATCAAAGTTTTATTTGTTTTATTTTTGGTTTTTCCCTTAATAATATGACTATTAAACACCTAGGCCACCATTGCCTATAAACACATACTATAGTAACTGTATATTGAGAAATAGAGAATATCCAGATTTTTCCAGAGATAATGGATGTAGGCTACAAGTTGACATTGCCAATGGATGTAAGATCTCTCCTGTTATGTCAAGTCAGGGCATGTAGTGGATAGGTGACAAATAGAGTACTGGCCTAAGTCTATTCACAATGGCCTCTTTGGGTGTGTGAACTCACCCTGTGGTAATGAAATGAAAACATGTATCCACAAAGAAGCCTTATATAAGAATGTTCACAGTAGTATTATTTATAACAGTGGAAAACTGGAAATAACCCAAATTCATCAACAGGTAATTGGATAAAACAAGTGTGCAATATTCATACAATGGAATATTACTTGGAAATTTTTAAAAAATCTTCTGATACATGCAATGCTATGAATGAATCTCAAAACCACTATGTCGAGTAAAAGAATACAGATACACAAAAATGCATAGCTCATGATTCCATTCTAATTATTTTCTAGAACTGGCAAAACTAGGCTCTGCTAAAGAAAATGAGATAAGTGGTTCTCTGAGGGGAGAGG
Organism: Mormoops blainvillei; assembly: GCA_004026545.1. Lineage (NCBI taxonomy): Eukaryota > Metazoa > Chordata > Mammalia > Chiroptera > Mormoopidae > Mormoops > Mormoops blainvillei. Next base: position 94,528 of record PVJD01001482.1, read on the forward strand.
TGGATCTACTGAATGGGGCATGGAGGAATTTTGGGAGGGCATGAAAATATCTGATTTGGGTGTTGGTTATGCAGGGGTATGCATTTTCAAAACTCATCAAATTGTACACTCAAAATATGTGCATTCTATCTAAATTTACTTCAATTAAATTTTTTTTAAATAGTGTAGTTAATGTTGGTTTAGTGAGTGCTTCCAATGTGTCAGTCAGTATTCTAAGTGCTTATGTGAATCATGTCACTTGTCTCTCAGAGCAATTGTATAGACACTCTTTTTCATTTGACAGAAGCAGCAGCTGAGGCACCGGTAAATTAGTCAAGGTCAGACAGCAAAGACATTGTGCAGCTGAGAGGTAACTCCAGGCGGCCTTACACCCAGCGCAAGGACTCTTAACAGCTATGCCGTAATCAAGCCCCGCCCCCCAAGAGTCGACAGCTTTAAATATTTACACTCATTTCAGAAAGGCAAAGTTCACAACGGTTGCCTGCCATTTCTGAAAAGTAGCCATCAAAGAGCGGTTGCTTAGAATGGTAAGAAATACTAAAAGATGCCCACAATGTACGGTGGAGAAAGATATTACAAGTTTAAATGGCCCTGGGAGGCTCCAAACAGCATCCTTGAACTGCCGGCAGGGAGACTGACTGTCAAGAACCGCCAGGGGAAGAGAGCTGGTCAGTGTGAGGCCGATAAGACAGTACCTAGAAGACTGTAAACAGTTCTGGGCATCTCAACACAAGAGAGCTGTCAAGAAATTGGAAGAGGTTCAAAGAGCATCAAGGAGCACAGTTAAAGGACTGGGGGGATTGATTTATGAGAAAAGATTAAAAGGACTAAATGCTGTTTGCATAGATGGAGCATAACTAAGGAGGGACATGCTAACAACGTAAATATTTGAAGGGCGTAAACACAGAAGGAGAACGATTGTTAATGCTATCCCATGGAGATATAAGTAGAAATTAGAGTGTGGAACACAGAAATGAAAATGTTGCCCAAACATTAGGAAACATGTTCTGACAATGAGGTCAATTAGACTTTGAAAGAGCTTCCCAGAGGACACGTAGAAATCCAGTTGTCCAAGCCATTGACTATCGGTCCTGCACAGAATAATAAGATGCTACTCTTGGGTCTAGAAGCAAAGAAATGTGATTTTATGGAGGAATTCTCCCTGCCACTTTCGGCATATTAGGGATAATAACAGTAAAGCTATTTGCGGTGCTTCAGATTTGTACTTTTATATTTACAACTTAGAGCAATTTTGGTGACAGATTTTCACCTCCCTTACAAATTAGGGATGCTCAGTTTCAGAGAAGTTTTACAGATCTTGCAGATGGTAAGGTACAAAGCCAGAACAACACTCCAGTATTTAAAACTTCAGAGTGTATATCTTCACCATGAATAGATATGAGCAAGTTCTCTGCTGGCCGTTCTGAACATACTGCCAATACATTTTTGTTGTTGTTGTTACAGAAGAGTCAGGGTGGATCAGTGTCTGATGTGCCCAAGGGAAGGCTTACCCGACATAGGACAATCTTAGGCAGGAGCTGGATTTGGGGACAACAAATATGTTTACAAAGGAGTTATTAAGTTTTAAAAACTATTCTGAGGAAGATATGTTGCCTTATGTGCTCTCTCATTGTGAAACTGCAAGCTCTCATAAAACTTTATGTCCACTTTGACTTATTAATTTATTCATAATCATTTCCTTGTTTATTAAGGTCATTCGAGCATTAAATATGTGTTGGCCATTGCACTGAGGATGCAGCTGTGGACAAATCTAAGTCGTTCAGGAGCTTACATCCTAGTTGGGGAGAAAAATAATGGAGAAATACAGATTTAAGGGAATGACATGTAGTGACAGGTACAATTAAGAAAGACAAAACAGAGTAAAGATAATGAGAAGACAAGTCACATATCAGGAGAAAACATTTGCCAGTGGTGTTAGGACGAAAGACAGTTATCCAAAATATGCAAAGAGCTATTAAAAACTCAACAACAAGAAAACAATCTTATTAAGGAATAGGCCAAAGACCTTAGCATTAAAAGAAGGTGGGAATTTGACTTACATTTACATTTATTAACCTGATAATGTATTGCAGGCATTACTAAGTGCCACAAGTACAGTGATTAATATTTGGTTTTAAGGGATTTGTGAGCTAGAAATGAAGGCAGAAAAACTAGTTGCAGTGAAGTCGTGCTGTGCTATAAAATGATATGTCTCTTAATCTCATAGCCTTATGCATTGGCCAGTCCTCTTGGTTAGACCCTCAAAATCTAATCATTTCCTCTCCACCTCCACTGCCGTCACCCTAGTCCAAACTATCATTACCTCTGACCTAGATTGTAGCAGTAGCCCGTTCATGGGTATTACAGCTTCTGTCCTTACTTCCCTATGTAAAGAACACCAAACTGAGAGATCTTGCTTATCTCACTTCATGAAACATTTGTCAGCTTCTTCAGTCATATTTTGAAGAAGTCTGCTTAGGTCATTGGTTCTGCCAAATATTTTCACTTTCGGGTTATAAACTTTTCAGAAGGCTTGATTACTGTGAAGTAATAAGAATCATTATTTGGGATTAAGGCTGCCGAACAGAATCTCAGTTCTTGATTTATTTGCTGTCTGACCTTAACTAATGTACTAATGCCTCTACTCCTTCATCTGTAAAATGACGAATTCCCCCAAAATTGCACAGGGTTTACAACTAGGGGCAAGTGGACATGAACAAGAATGTGGGCTTTGATCTACTCTAGTTTTATCCAGAACAGTTCTGCTTTTATCAGTCTATATATTTATTATATGTGTAAGGTTTGATTAGAGGGAAGATTTTTGTGGGTAAAATATAAATGAGAAAGCACTGGATTAAATAACACTTATTCTATTGCCACTTCCAATAGAATGCCCGCTGGTTCACTCAGCACAAGTTTATGGAATGCTGTGACGAGCCAGGCACACTTCTGATGCTTCAAATGCAGCGCTGAGCCCGATAGGCAGAGCCTGTAGTGCAGGACCGTGTTCTTACCTGGGAGGTCCCTAAAGCCCTAAGGATTATATTCTTCTTTTTCAGAGAGATGTGGACTCTGATCATACACAATAGTTTGTAAGCTTGTATGTATGTTTGATTTTTCCAGAGAGAACATGTGCTGTTTTCATGAGGCTATTTTTTGTAAAAAAAAAAACAAAAACAAAAAACCCCAAAAAGCCCTTTTTATTTAAATATAATTGATGAAATTTTTAAAAAACAAACCTGACTCTCTAAAAATTAATCACCAGACATAATGATTAAAATCTCTTCCAATTTCCTTATTCTGTTTCTATTCTGTTCTCTGAATTATGCTAAGATAGAGGATCTGCGTGTAAGTAGAAATACGTACTGTTATTTCCTTCATACCTATAAGCATAATTGCCATAAAAATTGTAATGCAGACAAACTACAGGTTAATCCAAATATAAGATCCTATACTTTCTTCATCTATACATGCAAATTGATAAAAATAAAGTAAGATGTGACCTATACCAGAAAATGCTCATTCAATTCCATGCCCCCCCACCCCCCATGCCCGGTATTGATTTCCTTTTAGCAAATAAGTTTGTTTAAAGATCATCTGAGAAGAATCTGGCTGGGAGGAAGGTCTGTTCAGGAATGAGAAACAGTTAAAAGTGTTCAGGGCCACTGCCCATTGGAAATCAATCAGAAGTGAAGATAAAGCATTTCTATCATTATAATGAAAGTTGGTGGGAAACAGGATTCCATTTATGTGATTTTCATTTATAGGCAACTTTTTTATTTTCTTTTTTATTATCCAAAGGTCTGAGGCCTATTCCCAGCTATGTTACAAGTTAGTTTGGTGAAAGAACACAACTCAGTTATTCTAAGCATCAGTTTCCTCACCTGTAAAACCAGACTTCAAGCTCCAATATCATTGGAAGTATACTCAGATTTTTCAAAACCACAGCACATAATAGAAAACAATAATTCTTAAGCGAACAGATGAATCAATGAGAGGTTTGCAAGTCACGTGGCATGGTGGAAAGATCTCAAGTAATTAAAGAAATTAAAAGACATGAATTGCTCATCCTGGTTTCTGTAATTATCAGAGGTACAATGTTGGGAAAGGTATTTATAATTTCAGACCTCAGTTCCTTCACATATAAACTTTGCCTTTCTGAGATATGTGAAAAGTATTTTACCAATGAGAAAAGACGGATGCAATCCTACCCATTGAACTGTGATCTCTGAAGTAGATTTTGGACTTTCCTATTCTCTGGATATACCCTTCACCAGACTGCAGAGTTCAAGGACAAGCGTAGCAGTTTCCACACTCCCAGTCAGCTATTCAGTATGGACTGAATCTCAGATAATAAAATTCAGAACAAACACCTGAAAGGTCCAAACACTGTTGAAGCCGAAGTTCTCTTCCCTATTTTCTCCCTTTTTTGCTCCTTCTACTGTCAGATCTTATAAAAATAAATAAATCCTAAAGGAGAAAATCAACCCACACAAAAACTCCATCTGAACAAGCAGTGAATGTACCTGAATTATGTTAAAATAGATTAAATATAATAAATGTGTATTGCCTCTTTCATGAAAGTTGCCAGAGCTATTTTTGGCGCTGATTCAAATCCAAACTCTCTCGGAGACATAAAGGTTCTCGAAAGGCAGTTTACAGAGAAGAGGTTTCGGTTTTATGTGCTTCGTACTCTGGGTTTCCAAGAGAGCGCCATAAGCCACATGTTAGATCCTTGCCTTGTGGCAAGTACAGCCAGATTTGGGAGCCTTTGCGAACCCAGCGAGGGCTCATACTGAGCTCCGATCAGCTAACCTTATTTTACGTAGGGGCAAGGGCAGGTCTCGCTAGGGTTCAGACTACAGAGAGTGCCCAGAAGGGGCAGCCCATTCTTGGGAGTAGTGCAAAGTGGCGTTTTGAGATTAAACCAGTAAGAGAGTAAAAAATGGTGGAGATGAAAAACAGACAACATGCAAGGGTTAGCAAAGTGAATGGACTCATCTGCAAGGCTTCTGCCGTTACTTTACTGATAGTCTGGAATTCAACTGCTCTTCCAATCCAGCTTGACCTAACCTCTGCAATTAATTAATCATAAATGTTGCTGAGCGCTTTCCCTGGACCCACATGTTTAGTCAAGGCCACTTCTCACATAGTTTGACATCACATCCCTCTCGCTGGTGACCAATCACTGATCCTACAGTTAATCCACTTATTCATACCTTCAATGCTTGTCTCCTTAAATATGCACTCATTCGTTTAATGGTCTCCTTGATCCCAAATCTACAAAACACAAATAACTAGGCTATTTGAATCACACCACTTTCTAGTACAGCTGATTTTATCTTCAACAATCGTATGGAGTAGGTATTACAAGTCCCATTTTATGAATAAGGGACTTGCTCAGGAATTTTTAATCAAAGGGGGGAATTTTATTCTCCCTATGGTGTGCTTCCTCAGGATTTTGTTTTCATATTATTGATGTTATTACATTGACTTATGATCTATTCATTTAAATGCTCCTCTTTTAAACTACAACATGAACTTCTTAGAAACTGGGATCTTACCTCATTAATTTATATATCTCTGGCATCGAGATGAGAGTGATCGCTAGTTAAAATTTTGAACGACTATATAAATGCATGCATGAGTGTGTGGATTAAAATCAATCATGTAAGAGGGTGAAGAGATGGGAGATAAAGGTGAAGGGGAGTAAGAATTACAAACTGCCAGTCACAGAAGTAGTCATAGGGGTGTAAAGTTCAGCATAGAGAATATAGTCAAGGATATTATAACTATGTGTGGTGTCACATCAGTACTAGGCTTATCAAAGTGATCACTTCATAAGGTATATAAATGTCTAATCATAATGCTGTACGCATGACACTAATATAATATTGTATGTCTACTATTATTTTAAAATAAACAGTGTAGATGTTTCTGTAGTACTTGAAAGGGGAGAAGAGTGATTATTTCCTGAAACATGTTTAAAAAATCTCTAGTTTAATGAGATAATCTATGGGAAACACAAAGCTCTTATGTCCAATAAGACTGTAAAATTTAAAGACTATCCTTCCAAATATTCTCAAAGCAGACTCCAAGAAGTCACAAAGAACAGACATTTAAAAATATTTTTTTAAAGGAGACTTTCCCAAATATACAGGCTGGGGGCAAAAGAAAGTTGCAGGGTGCAGGGGTTAAAGGGGAGAGAAAAAATGAGAGAACTGTAATAGCATAATCAATACATGTACAAAAAAAGCTTATAGTTATAAGTACACAAAACACAGTTTATTCTTGTCGTATTATTTATTAATTATTGTGTTATTCTCCCTGCAAACAGCTATAAACCTACTTTTGCCCCGCCCCGTGTCTGACCACAGATACCTTCTTCTCTTCTTTCTCTTCTTCCCCTTTTCCCTCCTCCCCTTCTTCCTTCTCTGTATTTTCTTATCTTTTCATAAGAGGAATTAACATTCTTCAAAATAACTACTATACAACATAAACTAAGAATCACAGTGTTAAAATGACATCTGTCCTCAGCCTTTCGGATCCTGTTTGCAGACAGAGACCTCCCCAGGAGGTATCTCCAAACGGTGAGATTCCATAGAACTAGGCAGAGACAGCTTAGAGGTTCAGAGGTTTGGTCCTGTGACAACCCTGCTTTCAATCATTTGTCATGTTCTTCCGAATGTAATATAAGCTTTTGATAGTGTACTTGCTCCCAATGGGTGTAAGATTCCAGAGGATGTTAAACACAACTGAGCTGAGGGGTTGGTGTGCAGGGAAGACACAGTCTCAGTACCTGCATCAAGCAGTAGGAATGTTTTACTAAAGAACAGAGACAAACGCAAAGCTTTGTGCATTTTCCAGCCTGAACAAAGCTGGAGAAATCACAAGTAAGTTCTCAGCACTGACTCACAGTCCCTGAAATGGTGAGGATGGAAAATCACTGCTCTGAGTAGCAACAAAATGAAATATTTCTGAACACCTTTCCCTGACAGGTTAAAAAAAGCAAAGGAAGGGGAGTTGCTGGCTGTGAAAGTCTTGGATGAATGTATTGAGAGCAGTTATTTTAGCGGTGCTGGTGATAAAATTAAATGGAGGCCTTATGGGAAATGTACATTTCCCCAGAATGTGTTGGGTCAAATGCAGGTTTTTAGAAATACTCTCAGAGGCTGGACAGAGGTGGCAAAGAATACAAAGTCAGAACAAGGACGGGCTGAAAGGATGAGGGAGACCAAAAAAGACACACTTTGCAAAAGCAGAGGAGATAACATGTAAGGATACCTGGGGAAGCCTGTCACATACTCAGTTCTAGTAAAGCAAAAAAAAAAGAGAAGAGGAAGAAGGAAGACAGAAAAGGGGAATCAAATCAAAGGAAAGGAAGCTAAGGAAGAAAGACCAAAGGAGGAAGAGAGATAGCGAGGGGAAAATTCAGAAAGAGCATAGAGAGAAGAGAGGAAGGCATGAACATGTTTTGTTGCAAATTCATAATGCCCAGCTTAATAACACTACAAAACCCTGGAGTCAGACTCACCCGGGCTTGGAGTACGCCTCTGCCATTTTGCAAACACGTAAACTCTCTGAACACTTCTCAGCCTCCCTCTCTCCCTCTCTCTCAGTGAAGATAGGAATGTGTACCTCTCTGAGTCAATTTATTGTTTAAGTTAAATAATGTTCATGAAGGGTCTAGTACCAAGCGTGGCACATTGGTAGCATTTAAGCATAGTCACTGTTTAAAAAAATTTAGTAACATGAATAAATAGGCAAAAAGTGAAAAAAAAATCAATGTTCTTGGTATGACGAGTGCTAGGCATGGAAGTTAGTTTATATCATCATTATTAGTGGTAGTCATCATCAATTATTTCAGATAAAAATAATCTTATGCCTTAAGCCAGTGCATATAATGTTCTTTAAAACGTCAATCCTCTTGGTAGCTCATGAAGAGGCTCATTGATTATATCATCTTTATCTAAATCTAAGTAGTGCTTTGAAAATACAGAAAAACATCCCAACTAGCCCTGGCCAAGGGGGTTATGGGTATGATAGGGGTTTGGGCAGAGAGCTCAAGTTCAAAAAGGGCTGCTGGGTCTCTCAATGGTTTAGACCCAGGCCCTAAAGGGGGCCTCCGGGCCCAGCAATTTTCTCTTCGGGCGGGCACGGCCTTTCATATCTGCTTTTCCTTACACGCGCCAAACTTCTCTGCCACTAGATGAAGTGGGCTGAATTGTACTTCTCTGCCTTGGGAGCAGCCATAGCTTCCTAACCCGTACGAGCACTATTCAAGAAAAACTTCCCATTTGATCGAGTCCCAGTTTTCCACCTTTAGGTCGGGGAATCTGGTCTCAGCTTGAAGCAGGAAATCTGCGTGTCTGAGCAAGCGGAGAGTGGAGGGCACGGAGGAAGTTCTCAGGAAAATCAGCTTCCTGGAAGAAAACATTCGTTTTTGCTGAGTTGTTTGTGAGTCGTTATGCCTGTTTGTGCATTAAAAACCTCAAACCATCCACACACAAAAAGAAATCTGTTCAGCTTTGTTTAATTCAGCTTTTATAAAACTTATTTTACTCGGAGACTTTTATTAACATTAGAACATGTGATGGGGCTCTGCGCGATTCACAGTTCATGTGGGATTTCAGAGCTGGGGGAGAGATATAGAAACCTTAAATACAGACAGTATGATGATCAGTGGTTCTACACAGACCCATTTCACAAGGGAGGAGGACGAAGACTCCGGGAAATGAAAATATCCAAGGTCACATAGTTAAGTGGTGGCAAACGAGTGCCCAGTCCTACATCCCCATTTTAGTCCAATTTTTCACGTGCTGCGGCCTCCCAAGGATTTCCGTTGTTGAGATCTTACCAGATAATCTATGAAGCTGGCTACCACCTGAACCCCCAACACATTAGGCTCTCAGGGACCGGCATGTTGAGATTATATTGTTAAAGGGGGTCAGTGGGAAAAAATTCACATTTAATTCACTTGGCTGGGACCCAGCTATTTCACAAAACGAAGGGTGCTTGGGGAATGCTCCCAGTGTGATGTGCTCCCCGACGACGGGGTCCCTCAGCTACTCCGTTCATTTAAAAGATTTCTAATTTCTGTGAGACAAGTTGGTAGCAATTATCAATCACCAGTGACCTTTTCTTGGATGGATTCAGTGATGAGACCGTGAGAAGTACTCAAATGTGGCGGAGCTAGCTCATTATCCTAACCCCCTCCTTCTCCCACTCCGCCCACCCCCACATATAAACAATTCAATATCCTGGCTTCTTAATTTTGTTGTGAGTTTTGATCATAAATCTTTAAATAACTACTCTCCAAGATCAGCCAATAAAAGGCAATTAGATGTTCCATTTGCGGCCAAAGTATAGCTATTTTGCAGGATTGGGCTGTTTAGCAGGAGACATTTTGAGATATAAGATTAAGATAACAATGAAATTAATCTTTACATGCTCAATTGCTTCATGCGATGCTTTGCCTGGCTCCTGCCACCTTCGACTTTTCTTTACTCTCTTGAGTGTTTTGGCCCTCAAAGATACGTGCTTGGCCACATGCAGATGACTGGGACCAATCTTTGTCAAGGGTTCAAGAATATTAGTTCGGTCATTTGGAAGATTAAACATAAACTTGGGTTTACCACAGTCCAACTCTAATAGGTTTTGCTTTTAGTAAATTGGTTTCTGCTTTATTTTTTCTGATTGTATATCTATCTTATATTTACATTTCAGTAATTCAGTTACTTTTTTTTTCTCTTATGTACCTTAGTACAAGCTTGTACAACATGCCAGGTCGTGGTGTGGTCATGGCATTGGAATAAGGCATCTGCATTTGAACTGCATGTTAACACTTACTAGACTTGTGACCTTGAGCAAGTTACTTAACCTAACCTAGACAAGTTTTCTTTTTTGAAAGATGGGGTTGATCATTTTTACCTTAGAGAAACTCAAAATAGCTGTTGCATATGAAGCACCTGGTGCTGCATATTTTTAAAAATAATTATTAATTTTAGTATTATCCTAGGTCTTTCTATCTGGGTGTTATTTATTTTTTATCTCTCTTTGTCCCTCGTCATCCTGCTCCACCTCCTCGTCGGTGTCCTTGTTAACCACCGCCACCTAGATCTCCTGGATAACAAAAAGCCGCAGAGCTTCTGAAAATGGGTTTAATTTTTCTCCATAATCCTTGAGCTTTGCCTTCAACTCCCTCTCGGTGGGATGATTCTGTGTCTGCTGACTCCTGAGCATGTCTAATTTTCCATTCTTAAACCTTTAACCCTGGTCTCTCTGCCAGGCACGTGGCTTCTATTCTTAGTCTTGATGTTGGATTTGTACCACACAAACCATATGCTGTTGTCTGCATGTATGGAAAGTGCTTGTCTCATAAAATATATACCAAGTTTTAAGAAAAATACAATTAATAATATCATATTTGTATTATCGGTGATCTATTTTCAGTTACATATTTAAATCAGGTAATTTGCATCTTCTACTAAAGTTACTTAGCAATTAAATTATTTGGAAGATTCTCTCATAATGAGATCAGGGAAGGGACATTGCACAAGTCACTTCAATAAGCCTTTGAAATAAACAATAGACAGGCAAAGTATCTGAGGCCAGAAAGTCCAAGATCGAGGTGTCCACAGATGCAGTACCTGGTGAGGACCAGCTTCCTGGTTCACAGCCAGCTACCTTTCTGCTTTATCGTTATATGGTTGATGGAGGAAGGGGTCTTTCAAGGGTCTTTTTATAAGGTCAATAATTTCATTCATGAGGATTCTTCCCTCATGACCTAACCATCACCCAAAGGCCTCGCCTTTAAATTACCATTAGATTACAGATTTGATTTCAACATAAGAATTTTGGAGGGACATAAACATTCAGTCTATAGGAGTGTAGAAATAGTTCATCTTGAGATTACAAATTAAAGCCTTGACATTTTGATGAAAACAGGTTGCTTTTAAATACAATCTAAGTGCTGTGGAAGAGAAAAAGAGAGAGAGAGAGAGATGGTATGAAGAATTATCTTCAATCTTTTACATGTGGGATTTGAGGAATGGTGGAATATAAAAGATAATTATTAATTAATGACAGGTTATAAGAAAGGAGACTGGCTCCAGAAGCCTCGAAGAGGAGACAAAATTTGTATGTTATTGAGGACAATAGCACACCATGAAGACATCAATCTCCAAAAGAAGACCAGTACACAACTGGTATTGAACTAAGTGATAGAACTATGATGAGGAGTCAGTATTTGAGCCCATCTTCAGAAAGCCCACAGTCTAACGAGCCTAAGAAGAAGACAAAAAGCCCATTGAAATGGGAGTAAATGCAGAGGAATCAGAGAAGTAAGAGCAATGTCCATTGGTAGTAAAGAGTAGGAAACATCTCTGGGCATGTGGAGGAACCCTTGAGAGGAGGCGGATGCCACTGAAGGGAAGCAATGAGGTATCAATAGTAGTCTTCGTGAGATGGAGGGTAGGTGCTCCAAGAAGAGGGATCAATTTTGAGTATAAAGGAAATATCAGGGAAGATAATAAAACAAAAATATATTAGTCCAATTTTCACTAATTTACAAAAGGCTCTATTGCTACCAGAGCTTTATTAAAATTAAATGAAACCAGCTTTTAGGTTAATGCTTTGGAAACCACCCAAGATGTGGTGTAGGTTGAAAATATCAATTGCCTCAATAAGTGTTAGAGGCAAAAACAATAAGTTATTAGAGAAACTAGGTATATTTCAAAGTATGAACTAAACTGTTAAAATATACATAAAAAGATAGTCACATCATTTTGTAAGTTATTTGTCAGTGTGCCTTGTGGATAACACCGGAAAGACTATAGAAAGGTTGGATATGATCGCAATATGGAGGTTGGTCTCCTTTCACTCTTGGAAGAACTAGCCGCTTAAGGTTCCTAAAGTAAATTCTTAATCACCAAGCTGAGACTGTAACTTCTGAGCCATTGAATATTATTCTCAACATACTTCAAGTATTTGATTCCACACAGGGAATGCTTGGATGCAAGTCTGAAGTATGTGAAAATCTATTCTAATGATAGGGGTCCTTAAAGAATAATACAGCTTTTATCCTTATCATTTCTCTTGTGTTGGTCTTCCAGTGCCACCCTGACCTCCCCTTTGATCAATCAAATGACAGTCTGGAGTAACACTGTGTGCCCTGCCAAGTTTAAACTATCAGCAAGATCTGACATAGTGGTCCATCACTCCTCCCTCCTTGATACACTCTCTTCACTTCTCTTCCAGAACATCATGCTCTCCTGGATTCTTCCACGTTCACTCACTACTTGCTCCTTCTCATTCTTTTTTGCTAGCTACTCTTTATTTTACCAACTACTTAATGTCAATGTACTTCCAGGTTTAGCACTGAACTTTTTCTTGGTATCTAATGACTCACTTGATAATCTCCCTCCATGGCTTTTTTAAAAAAAATTCTTTTTCATTTTATTTATTTATTTTTAGAGAGGGGGGAAGGGAGGGAGAAAGAGAGGGAGTAAAGCATCACTGTGTGGTTGCCTCTCTCACGCCCCCTACTGGGGACATGGCCTGCGGCCCAGGCATGTGCCCTGGCTAGGAATTGAACCAGCCACCCTTTGGTTCACAAGCCGGCACTCAATCCACTGAGTCACACCAGCCAGGGCCCTCCATGGCTTTTTATACCATCCATACATCATGACTCTCAAACTTTTCTATTTATCCCTGAACATCGGATTCATGTATATGAATGCCTAATCAATATTTCCCTTGACTCACTAATAGTCACCACAACCATAAAAATCTCAATTAAACTCTTGATTGACTCCTTTTCTGCTTCCAAGGCTATTCTGCTGGAGGCTTTCCTCACCCAGTTAATGGTAACTCTCCCTACTTTCTCAGGCCAAACATTGTGGAGTCATTTTGAGGCTGCTTTTTTTTTTTTTTTGAAACCCCATTTCCAATTTGGTAGATAACTCTGTTGTTCTTACATTTGAAGTATGTCCAGGACTTTGTGATTTCTCATCCCCTCTGCTGCTACCACTAGGATCCAGGCCACCATTCTCTCTCACCCGGACTATTGCGGCAGCTTCCTAACGACTGCCCAACCTTTCTACCCTTACCATTCTTTCCCCTGTCAGTTCTGCACACAAACTCTAGGTTAATCCTCTTAAACTGCAATTCAGATAATGCCACTCCTCCACTCAAATCCTCCCAACAACTGAATTTCCATGCCACTGAGAGTGCAGTGGTCTGTAAGTACCCATGTGACCGGAGATTTAAGTCTCTCTGATCTCACCTCATTTTCTTCACCAGTAACAATGACCTCCTTGATGTTTATTAAACATTCTGTCCCAGTGAGGGACAGACGTTAATAAAATAATTGTACAAGCACATAACTAATTTTAAACCATGGTAAGTACATTATTTAAAATTTGGGTAGCCATGGGTATAGATGAGTAGTCTGGGGCTGAAGTGGGGTCATGAAAAAGACACAATTGCGAGGAACTTTTTGGGAGAGGGAGATTCTCCCAGGTGGAGGGGAACAGCTATCCAAATCTTCTGAGGTTGGGTGGTGAGAAGGGGCAGCTTGGCTCAGTGAGTAACTGAAAGACCGATTTTGCTGGAGTAAAGAGACCAAAGGAAAGACAAGGCTACATATGTATAGGATCTAGATATTTAGTCTTTAAGAGTAATGGGGAAGTTCAGAGATTGGAAAGATTGTGTCTCCCAAATTTTAATAATGTACACCGGTATCTAGATCATTTAGGTTTTCAGATAGGAAGTCCCATAAATGGGATGAGTAAGCAACTACACAGCATAAGTAGCTAAAATGAGAAACCGTTTTTGAACATTAATTTTATCTAATTCAAAACTTCCCCAGATGGCACTCCAAGTCTGCACGTACCCTGGTGTTTGTTCACACTGCCATCTCGTACACACACTTCTTAACTTGTGTCTTTTTCTTTTACAGACTCTCAGCTTAAACAGGTTTCCCTTTCATTGTTTTCCAGAAAGCTATCCTAGTGTTTGGGTTTTTTTGTTTTGTTTTGTTTTGTTTTGCTTTTAATGAGTTCAATCTTAGTTCAGTTTGAGTTTTCAGCTATAGTTCAAGTCAGGTCTTGATTTGCCTGAGCCAGTTTCTCTTCCCTGGGATATATCAGTCTTGCCTAGATACACTCTTTAGATGAAATAGAGTTGATAGTTTCAATTTCACAAGAACTCATATTAGAAGCTATTTCTCTTTTAAATAATAACAGCATTCCAGGCGAAGACAGTCAGGTGGCTAAGTTTCATAAAGCTGTGAACAATAGGCGAGTACTGGAATTGATTCAAATGTTTAATTATTCGTTGAGAGAAGGTTGTCTGGAGGCTTCACACAAGAAGAGGCTTTATTGATTTTTATTATTCAAGGAAGGTAATAATTTCAATATAAAAAAAAAAAAACAAGGACCAACTCCTCTGTTAAGCAATAATGACAAAATGTTTGTCAAAATAATGCTAGCGACTGAGAAAACAAAAGGTCCAAAGAGCCCCTCTTCTTTATTTCATGTCATCAATCTTGTGGTCTCCAAACCTGCAGGGAATGTCACAATAATGTAGGTTGCATTGAAGATATTTTTGAAGTTGAGAAAAGATACACCAATTTCTTTTGTATTTATGTCAGTATCAGACTAATGTCTTTGATGGAATGCGCTGTAATAACAAGCCAGTAGCCAGACATCAGCCTCTCTATTTAAGTAGTCTTGTGGTCATTTAGCATAGGTAGATAATGACCATATGAGGTCCAAGGTAACTAGGTCAGAGAGTACAAAAAGATTAATATATTTCATATGCTGTGAGTGAACAAAAGAAAATGGAATTTACAGAGGGATTAAACTAGATGAAAGATGAAGCCATAATGTAACAAATAATCTGAAATACTCAGAAGCCGCATCATGTAAAGAAAAGGGCATTTGCTAAATTGAATTTAGAATACCTAAGTTTTAGGTCTATTCCTGTATGAAAATAGTAACATATTTTGGGGAAAAGTGTTTTGTCTTTCCAGGTTTTAGTTTCTGCAACTGTAAAATGGAGCTCATTATGTATACAGGCGTGAGCAAAGTAGATTTACAGTTGTTCATATGAAAACTAATAGAATAATTAACAAATAATGATATAAGAATAAACTCTGTGCTTTGTGTACTCACAACTGTAAACCTTGTTCATTCCTGTGTATAAAGTTCTGAACCCCGTGCCCAGGTCTACGATTTTATAAAGATCATTGGGGACATGATAGGAGAGTCAGGAACTATGAATATAGTTAGCAAGAGGGAAACTGGAAGAAGGAAGGAAAAAGAATACATAAGTATAGCCTTTCCCAGCAATATGGGGAGAAGAAGGAGAAGGAGGGAGTCAGAAGGGTGAATATGAGGTGAATGGGGCTTTTAGAGGAAGAACCAGCTGGGAGTTCTTCCTTAAAAATATTGTTCCAAGACTATAGCCCATTAGGCTAGAATCTGGAGTTCCAGGATTGCGGGAGTAAGCACACAGCCCAAACAGTAAATTTCAAAAGCCACCGCAACGAGTCAGGCCAGGATGGCGGTTGCCTCGCAGTTGTTGGACTAGGGCTAGAGCCCTGAAGAAGGCGCCTCAGCAGAATGGCTGTCATCCCACTTTTCCCTTAGGAAGTATGATTCTTCCACAAAGTATTATTCAGGTGTAAATTGCATATTTTTCACACACACCCCCCCACATATTTATGGAATATCCAATAGAGGACAATATACCACGCCTTAATCACATGTAATTCTGAAATATAAGTATTAATAGCTTCACTTTATACATGGGTATGTGAAATGCTAAGGAACTAAGCATGTGAAAGAGCTGAAATTCCAATGCACACGCCTTGAAATAAACCCATGGCTCCTTCCAGAACTAGGCAAGGACTACCTCTAAAGTCTTTGTTCCTTCTTAATGGTCTGTGCCCACTAGGGAACGCTCTGGGCTGTCTAGGTCTCCGGCCACCTCGTGCGTGCGATCAGGGTGTCTTCAGTGAAAGATCTATGAATCTGCACCCAAAAATAGCTGAGGTCATAGAAAAACATGGAACTGTATGGGAACTGGGGAACTATATCTTACACCGTACTGATTGATTTCTTAAATAATTTTTCCTGAGCGAACTTTCCCGTGAAGGTTATAGGAAAGGGATGGTGGAAAAACCACAAAGGAGACTTTCTTAATAATAAAGGGCGGGCGTGAGTTACTGATCTTCGGTGTAGGTAAGGTAGTGGGGCTGGAAGAGAGGTGAGATATAGGTCACACGGGGTAGAGATGATTGAAGTGAAAGAAGCGGTTGATTGCATATGGGAAAATGGGGGAGAGGGAAAAGTCTTCAAGGACTTTTGAACCTGGAAATTGGGGCAGATAGGACTTACAAATAGGAGGAATTCAGTGGCGGAGAAAGCGCTCCTTTCCTTTACTGCCCAGTCTGCCTTAGTAAGCTCTTGGCGCTAAGGTGCTGGTCCCAGGCATCTAATGACGATGTCATTCATTTTCACCTTTTCTGGATAAGCCCCAGTCCAGGCCACCCTCAAAACCTCTTGGAACCCAGAGAGTTGCCTGAAAGCCTCACTTTCCTTTATGTGTTTAATAATGTGAGTAAAGGAGGTTGTCCACTGACACCTGGCTTCTGTCTGTCCCTGTCAGCATGAAATAGAGGTTGGCAATTATCCCAGAAATGTTTTTTTGTGGACAATCAGCCTAAGAAAGTAGATCCTTAAGTTTTATTTAAATAATTGGAGTAAAGTAAGATTTTAACGCACATGATTTAAACCCTTATAGCCCATTTAAGAATTCACGCCCCCCCATTCTTTAGTTTTCTTTATATTATAAGAGATAATGTCTTCTGTTAGGGCTTTCTCAGACTACTTTCTGAAAATATCAGTGCTTGATCACTTGAGACTAGGCAAGTGTGGACAAGTGTAGTCATTCCTCCAAGGTTTCAGGGGATGTTCCTAGACTCGCAAGATTAGAATGCATCCCTACTTCCCTTCCAACGGACTGGAATCCCCTTTATTTAACTTTAATACCTTCCGTGAGAAAAGCACCCAGCACTGTTCACTCCTCATTATTCTTAAGAATGACAATGCACAAAACAGAACAAAAAATTCATAAACACAGACAACAGTATGGTGATTCGGAGGGAAAGGAGGGGTAAGGGAAGTAGAAGAGGGTTAAAGGAGGATAAGTGGTGATGGAAGGGGACTTGGCTTGGAGTAGTGAACACACCGTCCAATACACAGATGATATATTATATAATTACACACTTGAAACCTATATAGTTTTATTAATCAGTGCCACCCCAATAAATTCAATAAATTTTTTAAAAGATAAAAAGAGTGGCAATGCCCAAGAGTTGAAAAAAATCTCCCATTATCATGGGACATTGATATGACATCAAGGCTCAGAGTAGGTAACAATTTAAAGGGAGGAAGAAGGAAACAAAGAAAAACCCTAATAATATGGGCTCATGTGCTTTGGGAGAGTGGAAACAGTCTAAATTATTAAACTGTCAAGTTGTCAGGACAAAGACAAACTCAAGTCTGGAGCTGAATCCCTCTGTGGCCCTGGCCCAGGCTGGGGAGACCACAGAAGGAACGGGGAACAAAAGGAGGTTTTAAAATTCAAATGCCTCCCGTCCTGAGTGTGTGCTTCTCTCGCAATTCCCCGAGAGCCCCATAGCTAGTCTTTCTGTTCGAGACACAGGTATATTTACTCATTCTGAGCCCAGTCCTGAGGGAGCAGAAGAACGAAACAAGATCGGAAGCATGTTCTGGAAAAGAAGTGAAAAGGAAGACATCATGGTAGTGTAGAATGCTAAAAAAACAAAAAAATTTATTTTTGTGCACTTCTACAGAATAAGAAAAGCAGTACTTACTTACATGCACATGGGTTCATGACACACAGTCGCAAATTATACTCTCATACCACGTGTTATAAAATGCACTTTGAAAACTTTGGAAACTAATGCCTAGCCACAGCATGTAGCTGATTTAAGGTCACATAGCATTCTATCTTATGATTATGAGGGGGGACCCAAAAAACAGTATCTATTTATTTAAAGAATTGTGTAGTTATTCCTACATGTTTAAACTTCAGTCACCTTCAAAGTACTCTCCATTTGATGCAGTGAATCTATTGAGACATATTTTCCACTGTTCAAAGCAATTTTTGAACTCACCGATTTTGATGCCTTTTAGTGCTTGTGCCATTTTTTGTTTCACCTCTTCTACGTTGGCAAAATGTTTCCCTTTGAGGACTTTTCTCATCTGGGGAAACAAAAAAAAGTACCTTCGGGTGAGATCAGGTGAATAGGGAGGGTGGGGCATGGGGGTCATGCTGTTTTGGGTCAAAAACTGAACACTCAGTGAGGTGTAGGCAGGTGCACTCATAAATCACCCTGGGTGAAATGGGCAAATATGTTGAAAGAGTCTTCAAAAAAAAATTCACTGCCTGTCTGGTGTAGCTCAGCGGATTGAGCATCAGCCTGCAAACCATAGTGTCGCCGGTTTGATTCCCAGTCAGGGCACGTGCCTGGGTTGCGGTCCAGGTCCCCAGTAGGGGGTGCGCAAGAGGAACCACACATTGATGTTTCTCTCCCTCTCTTTCTTCCTGCCTTCCCCTCTGTCTAAAGATAAAATAAATAAAATCTTAAAAAACAAATTCACTGAAGTCATACACAGCCTCTCACAACACCACCAGCTGGTACACTGATACAGATGGGTTCCTAGAACACTCCCTTAGTAGGCGAAGCTTGTACTACAAAGGGTGTGCCCTCCAGAAGAGAATTCCAGCTTTTGGGGGTCACCCCTCATATTTATATATAAATAGGCATATATGTATGTAAATATATAGGCATTCATATATATGATATTGTATGTGTGTAGATACAGATCTATGGATAGATACTTAACATATATTCATAGATATTCATGTATTGATATACTGTACATTAGAATTTTCAGGGAATAGGACAGAGCTCCAACCCCGTATTTCTTCCATGACAGCCTCTCCTATTGCAGTGTTTGTGATTCAGAAGACTTTTTTCTATATGTTGGAGGTTGGGATACATGTATATCTGGAACATTATCTTCAGTTTCTGGAAAACCTCCTTTTTAAACAAATAAGAGAAAAAGAGGATAGAGAAGAGAATAATTTGGCTTTCAGCATGACAAGAAGACCTTGGCAATATGGTCTTTGCACTTTATTTAAACCTACCATAAATAACCCTTTCTTTGACCCTCTTTCACCTCTTGGAGTGACTGCTCTTCTTCGCCTGACCAATCGCTAAACCTTAAATGAGTGAATGAATGAATCAGTTAATGTTGTGAAATTATTTGCCATATTTGAAGATCATGTCTCAAGTGACTAACAGAAACAACATAGAAGCTAATTGTTTGGCCTTGAAGTTTTTAAAAAATTTGACAAAGCTGTTTGAGAACGAATGTCCAAACTTCTGCTTTTTTTTTTTCTAAGCATGCCCTATGTTAGCACAGCATCCATGTGGTTACATTTCTCATATCATATGAACATCCATTCAACACAGGAACCTCGAATTTTGAAGCTGAAAAGGCATTAGTAAATTTATGTTTAGGTGTCTGATTTTCTATATTTCTCTTCACTGTTCTCATAAAAATAGATTTGCAGCAGAATAATCAGATCATCTCCCTTTTTATTCTGTGATTGTTTGCTACATGTGGCTTTTCATCTTTGTGTTATTATTCATCTGTGGAAATGTAATCACTTGTCATGTGTTATTGTCAAAATGTATTCAAGAAAGTTTGATCAAGTAGAAGAGAGAATTCAGCCTCTACTATGAGCATAATTTTTTCCACTAAAATTGGTCAGTTTTCTTTTTTCTTTTTTCCAGTTTTATTGAGATATAATTGACATATAATATTGTGTAAGATAATTTGCCCCACTAAAATGGGTCAGCTTCCTTTTTTCTTTTATTCCAGTTTTATTGAAATATGATTGACATATAACATTGTATAAGCTTAAGTTGTACAACACAATGATTTAATATATGTATATATTGCAAAATGATTGCCACAATAGGCTTAGTTAACACATTTGTCTCCTCAAATGATTGCATTGTGTGTGTGTGTATGTGAACTTTTAAGATCTTTCAAATATACAATATAGTATTGTGCATTATGGTCACCGAGTTGTACCTGACAGAGTTATCCATCTCATAAGTGGAAGTTTGTACCCTTTGACAAACATCTCCCCATTTCCTCCACCCTCCCACCCTAATCCCCACCCAGGCAACCACAGATCTGCTGTTTCTTTGAATTTATTTTAATTTTTTTTGAGGGAGGGTTTTAAAAAAACTTTTATTGAATTTATTGGGGTAACATTGGTTAATAAAATTATATAGAGTTCAAGTGTACAATTCTATAATACATCATCTGTATATTGTCCTGTGTGTTTCTTTTTTTATTTCACATATAAGTGAGATCAAACAGTATTTTGTCTTTCTTTGTCTCTTATTTCACTCAGTTTAATGCTCTCAAGGTCCATCTTTGTTGTTGCAAATGGCAGGATTTACTTCCTTTTTATGGCTGAATAATATCCCACCATATAAAAAGGAAGTAAATAATTTATATGTCACATTTTCTTTTTCCATTTATCTGTTTATGGACACTTAGGTTTTTCTGTGTCTTGGTCGTTGTGATTAATGCCACAGTGAACATGGGAGTGCAGTTATCTCTTTGAGATATCAATTTCCCTTTCTCTGGTTATATACCCAGAGGTGAAAATGCTGGATCATATGGTAGGTCTAGTTTTTATTTTTTGTGATAACCTCCATCCTGTTTTCCATAATGGTTGTACCAGTTTATATTCCCACCAATAGGGTCCTCTTTTCTTCATATCCTTGCCAACATTTGGTATCTTGTCTTTTGATAACAGCCATTCCAATGGGTGTGAGGTGAGATCTCATGTGGTTTCGATTGCCATCTCCTAAAGATGAGTGATACCAAGCACCTCCATATGGACCAACTGGCCATTTGAATATTTTGGGGGGATATATCTAGTCCTTTGTCCATTTTTAAATCAGAGGATGATGATGATGATGATGACTGACTTGTATGAGTTTCTTATATATTATTGTGCATATTAAGCCCTTATCACATGTATCGCCTTGCAAGTATTTTCTTCCCTTTTCTTGAGAGGGATAATCATCATTAGCCTATGAATGAATGAATGAATGAATGAATGAATGACATAATCTAACTGAAATATGATATAGATAGCTGTAAGAGAGGCTTCCAATAATTAAAGTATCTGAAGCCTACTTCAAAAGCTCCATTCCCTGACTACATAAATAATACAGAAGACAAAAACCAATTTTGAATAAATTAGAGCCTGAACTGCAAATTGGTTGTCCACTAGCTAAATCCAGACCACTGTGGCCTGCATATTGCTCTCAAAGTTGAGATGTTTCAAGTAAAACTTCGATTGCTGGGTTCTCTTGAAGATGCAGCAATACTGAGCCCCCATACCCACAGGATGACCATCACCTGGATAGGAACACACTGGTCTCCTTCAGAGAGGGCACCACTTCCTTGTTCGTCAGTATTCCTGATCAACCTGCATAATTCTTTATGTTATTTATGTGGTTCTTAAAATATTCTGAGTTCTTAACCACTGGCTTCGGAATATGCTTTTTAGGAATTGGTAGGGGATTTGAATATGTGTGCATCCCAGTCTGTGGTAGATATTATCTATCTAAGTGCAAGGGGTAAAAACTAATAAGATGTATGATTCTCTCATAGAATTCAGATCCCAGCAGGGTAGGCTGAATGATTTAACAAAAGAATGAAATATAAACATGCTTCATAAGAATTAGTGGAAAGTGCTGTGGAACCACAGAGAAGAGAGAAATTAGTTTTTCTTTGGAAGAAAAAGGAAAAATAGTGTAAGCAGCATCTGAACTAGATTTTAAGAAGAAACAGACTTTAACAAGTTGTAGATTTGGAAGATGTTCCAGGGAGAAAATAGCAAACATAATGCATGAATAAAAATATATAGCATGTACAGAAACATATGTGCTATAAACAGCATGTATAGGCATGAAAAGAATATAGCATGTTGAGAAGGAAATGGTGACTTACTATATACCATTAAGTGAAAATTGAGAAGTTGTTATAATAAATCAGTCAATCAGTGGAAATGAAACAAAGACTTCAAAGATCCTTAAATGTCACATTAAGTCATTTTGACATTATTCTATGAGCAGTAATAGCCACCAGAAGGACTGTGGGGTGATTTAGTTGATTTAAACAATGAACTGTTAGGATTCGATTTTTGGGAATAAATGATGAAGTTTATTAAACTAATCATGGCTTGTACCAGGGTTAGTGATGATGAAGCCAGAGAACACAGGTTTAACAATCATTTCTTAATTCAATTTAGTATGAATAAATTCAATATATTTGTTAATTGTATCACATGGGCCAGGAATCATGGTGGATATTTGACTAGAATTCTAAACAAGACCGATGTCATAGCCACCATCATGTTGCTGAGACTCTGGTACGAAACTGAATAGAATCAATGGGAATAGTTGAGACTGAAAAATCAGGAAGGTAAAATAAGAAAGAAAGAAATTTATTTTTTTTAAATAAATACTACTTATGTTTTTTTAATCACTCAAAACCATGACTCTCTCTAATCCTACTGTTCTCCCAACTGAGATGTAAGATAAAGGTAATGAAATATTGCATATTTTGTTTACTGGTCCCAAGACATGACTGGAAATGCAGTCTCAAATGTCTCCTATGATTGGTCCTAGAATTTTTGATCAGTTCCATCTTTTTACTACAATTCTCCTTACTTCCAACTTTAAGCTCCCAATAGAAAAGCATGTTAATATGATATATCCATATAAGACTTTTCATGGCAAATTTTTTTTATGGCCTGGTCTTATAATAATGCAATGTTTTTAAAAAATTGATGCCATAGCTCTGCGACTAGTACCTTGCTGTGCTTGTAGAAATTTTGCTGTTTGTAGGCAGGAAATGTACTTGGGAATAAAGAAAAAAGAGAAAATAAAGTTTTAAATTTTCATCAGTAATCACTTTTAACCTGAATTTTCTTGTTTGTTTACCAGACATATGTCTCAGATCCCTGCCCTTGCAGTGTCTTCCTTGCTACTTCTTTGTTGTGGAAGAAAAGCTTTAGAGAAAGGAGGACAGGATATGTGGGACAGAAAACTTCTGCACTGCCAGCAAATTCAATCCTCGTTTTGTGCCCAGAGATTTGTGGGTGAAAAATAACTGAAATGGCAGTGACTTGTTATCACCTGGGCGTGGAGTGGGTTGGGTGTCAGGAATCCTTTTAGCTATATGATCATGTCAAACCACATTCTCTCTGTAGGTGGCAGTTTCCTCATCTGTGCATTCAAGGAGGAGGTTGGATGATCTAAAAGGCAGCTCTGAGCTCAGGTATAAGAATAATTCAGTGGTTATGCGTCATGTAGGTAGATCCCTCTCCCAAATAGGGTCAGAAAGCCCCAAGCTGTGGTTTTATTGAATAACAGAAGACCCTTCTCTCTGAAAGACACTGTTAAGAGACAACTCATAGATACAGAGAACAAATTGATAACTGCCAGGTGGGAGGGAGGTTGGGAGGCTGGGTAAAAGAGGTGAAGGGATTAAGAGGGACAAATTGGCAGTTACAAAATAGTCATGGTGACATAAATTACAGCATAGGGAACACAGTCAGTATTATGGTAATAAGTATATATGGTGTCGGGGGGTTACTAGACTTATCTGGGTATCACTTCATAAGTTATATAAATGTCTAACCACTATCCTGTATGCCTAAAACTAATATAAAATAATATTGGATGTCAACTGTAATTAAAAAATTAAAAATGAAAATAAAGACATCATTACCTGGTTATCTTGGTTAAAATTACTCTTACCTCTAGTTTACAACAATCACTTTTTTTCTTTCAAAATGTATACATTTTTGGAATCATTAGAAGGGGTCATTAACTATTCTCACTCTAATTAAGTTTTCTTATGATTAGTGTTGTAAAGCTTAAGGGTTTCTGGCTCCGTAACTTGCTGTGCCTCAGTTTTCTCATTTTTGAAACAGTTAATGACAATATTTATTATGAAGATTGAATGGATTAATTTATGAAAAAATGTCCAGAACAGTACTTGATACTGTAGAATTGTTTACTGTTATAGCTGGCATCTAAGAGCATAAAGTTCAAACACAGTAGGTGTTTTAAAATGTGCCAGTGCCCTGTAATCACTTGAGGTGCATGGCGGAGAGTGGTGGTCAGTGATGGGGCTGTATACTGGAAGGTAATATTGGTGGTGGTCAAACTTGGGTTTGAAAGGTGATCCTAGGGGACGCTGAAGAACTGGATGAAATAAATGTAAGACATTCAAAAGGTACAGGGTGCAATCTGGTGAAGTGAAATCAGTCCCAAATTTGGAAGAACATCGGACGCACCAGTCTTCCATTGGACCCCAACAGTCCCCACAGGCACTACCACTGAAGCCTGGCCAGGAGACCAGCAATGGCTGGGTAACCTGAGAGTCCTCCGAAGGCCGCCCGGAGCTGTGCCGTTCTGCCCTAGCTTGAAATATCCTGCCTGCTCAGAGCCTATGTCTGCTAAATCAATTTTAAATTCTTCTTCTCTGACATGAAAACTCCTGACGACTACAGACAATGCGAATCATTTTTTTTTCTTTTTAAAATTTCAAAGCACGCCCAGTAGAATAAAATCTGAGACAAATGTATTGTCTTTGTCTTTTGTGCAAACGTCTTCTCCAGTGAAGAGTAGGTATAACTTGACAATTGGATTTGGGTAGAGTTACATATTTACCAACTAAGATGCACGAATATTAAGGAATTGACACACGTCATCTAGTTGGTAAATTCCAGAGCTTGGCTTTAAATCCAGATGTCTGGCACAACAATTCTTCCTGCCTTTTAGAGAGTATTTGTATTGTTTGTAAAAGTTGCCTTCAGGTTAGGCTAAACCTGGGTGTTGTTAGTTAGAAATATAAACTCTTGACTTGGACCTAGTGAGTCAGAATTTTTGTAAGAAGGACCTGGTCATCTATTCAGAGAACAAGCATTTTCAGTTGGTTCTTAATATCAAAGAAGTTTGGAATCACTGGGTGAGGGGATGGGAAAGAAAAGAATAATGACTATCCATTCACCGATCTGCATTCGTTTCCAAATAAGCAAATGTTAGAAAACAGATATGGTTAAATAATGGTAGGAAATGTAATAAAGTACTCCTGGGTGAGATGATGGAACACATATGTCCCAGACAGTCTTAGAAGGCTATCAGCTCAGCAAACATTGGGGCATCTCTTTGGCATGATCAGCCAGTTCCAGGAGGCACAACTCTCTATGGAGGTCAAGGCTTTGGGCATCAGGGATACAACTGAAATAATGCTTCCAGAGAAGAGAGTATTAAAAAACTGTGTCCTAAGGTAATTTTCCAAGCCGATGAAGGGGGTGGGCGGGAGGGGAGGAAGTCATTTTTAGGCCAATAATTCCCACTGCACAGCTGCTGTGAGATGTGTGAATCACTGAGCACATTTCAAGGAATAGCTGTCATGTGTCACTAACCGATTTTCGCTGCAGATGGGCCCCAGGGGACTGAGGATCTATTTTGGGGAGGCCACAAGCAGTGAAAGCCTGCTGGTTTCACTGTAAGGAAATCTCACCCACCCTTGAAAATATGGGGAAATAAAACCTTAAGCCCAAGCACATTTTCCTCTTACTATAATTCACATTTTCTATATTTCTTCTTCTCCATTCCCCATTCTAAGCCCTCTCTTTCTCTGTGCTCTTTTTCTTCAGCAACATCAACATTTTTCTCTCTCCTAAGCATGTGGGCAAAGCATGCAACTTGAAGTTTTCCATCTACCCGTAAGGAAGAGAGTAAAACAAGAGTCGGTGCACATACTGTATGTTTTTGTCAGTCCACTGCCAGAAAAATCCTCTGAGGTGCAATTACTTCTCTTTTTCCCCATTCGCCAGCTGGGCGTTGGTACCCAGGGATACCTCAGGTAACTGCTATTGAAGTTGGCAGATTCTTCCTTACCCAGGATCCCTGTGGTAGGCAGAATACTGGTACTTCCTTCTCTTCCCCTCGAAGATGTCTATGTCCTAATCCTCGGAGCCCGTGAATATGTTACCTTCCGTGGCCAAGAAACTTCTCAGATGTGATTAGATCCAGGGTCTTGACAGGGAGAGATGATCCTGGATAATCTGAATGAGCCCAATGTAATCACAAGGGTCCTTACAAGAGGGAGGAGAGTCAGGTTAGGAGAAAGAGATATGACAAGAGACACAGGTAGGAGTTGGGGTGATGCAGGTCTGCCAAGGAATGCAGGCAGCTTCTAGAAACTAGCAAGGTCAAGAAAACAGATTTCCCCCCAGGGTCCCTAGAAGGAATGCAGCCTTGTTAACTCACTTCGGACTTGACCCCTAAAACTGTAAATTAACAAATGTGTGTTGCTTTGAGACATCACAGTTGTGGTAATGTGCAGCAACAGGAAACTTGTACAGTTCTACTTACCAGACACACACATTTTAGACCATTATGTGAATAAGAAATACACCTGTGTTAATACAACGGGAATGTTGGTGTATTGGTTTTAAAAGTGGATAGTGTCGTTGTAAATATTATAGATGTTAGATATCGCACTTCGTGGCATCCCAAGAAGTTATGTGGTCACCAAGTTGGAGGTCACTCAATCTGTCTACACCCTTCTCTACCTCAGTCCTCCATTTTCTTCTCACTTCCTGATAGTCTCAAGTGCAATTTCCTTTTGTTTCCTCTTCCAGTGCCTTTTGTGACTCTGCCAGGCTTTGAATAAAAAGTTTTGCCAAAGTCTTTAAACAGTTACGCATTTTTCCATGCAGAATAAATAAAGTGGATAAATACGGTAAAACAAATGGAGCATCTCAACAAGGAATTGCCGAAAAGATAATTTTAAAATGCAATTATCTGCGGTGCATCTGTTCAAACGCCCTCGCTCCCATTTTTCTCTCTAAATTTTGACTTTTCCTTCAGGTAGCCCAATTTTATAAGGCTTTGAATAGGTTTCATTAGGTTGGAGTTTCAGGTAAGACAACTGAAATTGTTTATATTTGCCAATATTATCTTTTTAAGGTTTTCTGATTCTTGATGAATTTGACAATAGTTTGGCTCAATACAGAAGCCAGGATGTGTTTTCAAAGCTCTTTACAATGGATCCTACCCACCCTTTCGTGCCTTATTTATATGTTATCTCCTGCAGGTATCTGTGCCAGTCATGGCAGTTCGGAAGCAATGTACAGCAGGACTCTATCGAACAACAGGATTGCAAGATGCGGAGAGCCTGGGCAACTGGGTCCCCAAGGAACTGCTTGGAGCTGAGCTCCCTAATGCAGAACCCATATTTGAATATTCATGAGAGTGAGAACTAAATTTTCATCAGGTCAAGTCACCAAATTTTGGAGTTGTTTTAGTAGATGTACTGCTCTCCCTTGCTCAGAAAAAGAAAAATGCATAGAGGATTGCTTGTACAGTCTAAGTTTGTCATTAACCCAGAGGAAAATGATTTGTCCGAGCGATTTGTAAAATTGTCCAAGTGACTGACAAATTGTAAAGTGATTTGTCCAAGGCCATGTATATGACAGTGGCCAAGGCAAGAGTTTGTCTTGACTCCATTCATGCCCTTCACTCGCATACCCAGTGTCTGGATCCCTCAGATAGTCATTTAACAATCCTTCCCTTCTCCAGTTTTGGAGTCATAGTAGGCTCCGTGCCCCGAAGCAGCCGGCGAAATGTCTTCAAGCCTCTCCCATAGCACTCTCTGTTGCATTGATTTACTAGGGGATTTATGGCATTGACCTCATCTCAATGAAGAAACTAAATCCAATTCGCTAAGGAATTACAAGCCTTTCTGATCAATAATCTATTTGTCTCCTTCACTTTGCCATCTTTAGACACTCCGAACTTGATTTTGGAAATAGAAAGCATTTAAAACATATAATTATGTAGCCTCAGAAAAGGTCTCCAACATTTCTGAAGGTTTTCAGTTGCCTTTGAGGAAATACTACCCTGGTTTGGGTAATAAAGATCACACTCTGGTCACCATCCAAGTATCTAGCCTGAGCTCATCGATGAAAGTAAAGTGTCAGGATAATAGGGCCTGTAATTGCAGTGTTTTCCATCCTGGCAAGATTCTGTGTGGGATATCAGGACCCGTGCTGGGAGCCTGGTTTTAAAGTCATCTAATTGAATGGAAGCATATCCAAAGGAAAGCGACCCGAGTAATAAAGAAAGTAAAATATTTTGAAATATGAAAACCATATGAAGAAGTTGGATATTCTGTTGGTATAGGAAAGCCAAGGAAACTTGAAAGACAACTTTAAATAGTCAAAAGCCTGGACACAGAAAACGGAAGAGCTTTTTCCATATAGATTAAGATGGCAGGCATAGAATACACTCAGACACGTTAGCCAGGAGAGTTTAGTTTGATATCAGAACAACCTTTCTTATGCCTTTAACTCTCATAAAATAAAATCCCCTTTCCTGGAGGTAGCGATCTCTATGCCGTAGGAGGAATCTGAATCAAACAGCAATGTCTCGGTAGTGGACTATGGATTTGAAATGGGAAGCAGTCAACCCGGGGTGAAAATGATAGATGTTGATTCTATCCTGCACGTTGATTCAGGCATCTAATCCATAGGCCCTGCCGCTGCCTCCTCAGTTACATTGGCTCACTTGTCCTTGTTCTCTTCTTTCTGATTCTTGGATTCATGGCTACGTGCTGTTGCTCCGAGGCCGACTTCTAGCCTCGTAAGAGCAGTAATGCTTGAGATCCCTCTTTTGGGCTCCCCTGGTCTGTGATTGTTGGTTCAGTTTTCTCTCATGTGTATGTGTATCTGTGTGATACACATATATCTATGTGCACGTGTGGTTTAAATAATTGACTCAAATTGCCTCTGTTCCCTTCTCCTCAAATTTATGTAAACCACTAGCTTAGAGGGTACAGAAATACTTGATGCTTTTTTTTATTGCCAATTAGTTTCATTTCAAGAGAGTTATACACATGAAACTGAACATCAAGTAAGACTAAGAAAAACGTTTTAAAGCAAGTCTCTGTGCTATATTTATTTTAACATGGGGCTTCTGTAGGGTCAGGTCGAAGCTCATAGGGTTCCTCCTCACTGTAAGCCAGCTGCTAGGTCTTTAAACCTTACCCTGATATGACTAGCTTCACGGTACAGGAGCCTAAGCCTGTGGTCAGCCCACTTACGTAGCCTTGCTAAAAACGAGTACAGCCTTGTTGTATGGGCCTCCCCAAGGTATTTCCTACCTTTTTAAAATTATACCAGTAGCACAAAGTTGGGAGGGCAGCAGAAGATATGAGCATGAAAAAGAATGTAACAGTTTAGTACACAGTAATTCTGTTCAGCTATAAATATGGCCCTATGTGTCTCTTGCAATCTAAAATATTCTGCTTCTTTCTCTTGAGAAAGAATAAAAAGCAGGTAGATAAAAAGATGTAAATGCTTCCTTCTCTGGCTTCTCCACCCCTACGCTCCATACAGAACAGGCATTCTGTGCTTGCTGAGTAAACTGAATGAACAACCATGGGTAAATGAAAGCTATGGAGAAAGCTCGGATCACATGATCTTCAAAGTTCTGCTTAAATTGCAAATTTCATTTTCCTATGAGTCTACCGTCTGACTTTTCAGAAACGTGTCACAAGTTGCTTAAATACAAATAAAAGATTGAAAAATGAATGCCCATAAGTACTTAAATTACTAATGTGTGCCATGCTCTGCAGAAACTATCTTCTCCTTTTGCCTTACTAAAAGCCCTTTGAAATCTGTATCAATGCCGTGTTTCTCTCACGAAGAGACCAAAGCTCAAAGAGGCAGAGTCTTGCCCAAGGTCGGGCTGTTGTATACCACCAGAAAGAAAATCTGAGTCAAAGCTTTCTGATCCCATGGGACTGTTTCGCCCACCCTAGAATCCTCTGTGATCAACGCCACTGAGCAATACGCACCTCCCCACGTAGTTGGGCTTTCTCCATTAGGAGAGTGTTACTGAGTAAGCTCTGATGATTACAGCACTTGTGCTTCTAGAAGCTACAAGCTCGATTTCTTCAGGCTCAGGTCGATAGTTTCTTTTCCTGCTGAAAATGTCTAGACAATCCAAGTACTGCCAGTGCCTCGAAACACATCAAAAGCCGTAAAACCAAAGACTACACAGGTCTAGAAGGTTCCGAGTGCAACTGACTCACAGTCAGTAGTAACAATAGCTGGGACTTGTTTATTGAGCATTCCCCGAAACTTTTATAATGCTGATCTCATACGATGCTCAGGAGAAGCACTGTCACCATCCCTGTTTTACAGGTGAAGATACCAAAGCTCTATGCGGCGTTACCATCTCCGTTTCACGGAGGCTGGAGGTAGGTGAGTCACTTACTCAAGGTCAGAGCCAGAACTCAAGCTCACGTCTTCTGACCCCTACTCTTACAACTGTTTCTGCAACCCCATGTAGTCATAAATAGTAGAATCGGGCTGTTTGTTTGTTTATTTATTTATTTATTTATTTATTCATCTGTGTCCTCTGCCTCTCTTGTGGGGTGACACCACCTATTCAAGGGTACACAGATGAGGCACACCGCATGCTCTTGGGGATCAAAGACTGTGGATACAGACCTAAAGAGTGCAGGGTTTTAAGTCCGACAATAGTTCTAGGCTCAAATCCTATCTCTGATTTATTATCTGTGAAACTTTCTAAAAAGCCACTTCCAGTCTTCAAGCCCCAGTTTTCTCATCTGAAATTTAAGGAAAATATTTTTCCCTCATTGTCGGGTCACTCTAAGAATTAAATCATTTACTCAGTTGAACACAAAGTGTTCAAAACAGAATTGGTCACTATTCTAATAGCTAAGAAGATAATTCTCACACATATAGAGAGAACTGAAAATATTTTTAAAAAGTCGATATGAGCTACCATACTTCAAAGAGGAGGAATGTCTTGTAATGAGCTTAAATATTATTAAAACATTTTAGTCCTCAAACGATACTCTAAGGCAGCTCTTCTGCCCTCTTTTAGGTAAGGAAATCACAAGTCAGATATAGAAAATGACGAGCTTAATCCTTTGTTGCAAACTAGTGAATTTAGGGACTTCAGTTCTCTTCTACTTGCTTCTAGTTTTGTGTAATTGTGATCAGTGAGGAAACTGTGGGCCCTAAGAAGATGCAAAATCCCCTGAGCACAGGGATATGTGACTTTGTATAAGGACAGGGCAAACATAGAAAGACTTACATTTAGTGTGTCCTTTTCAAATGTTTTTTCTACCTCCATTCTCTACATAGATGAAAAAAACAGTACTTTCTGAGCAACCAATCTATGCCAAGAGAATCATTTGTATTATATCATTTAATTCTCAAAACACCCCTGCGTGGTGGGCTTTCTCTCCATTTTAAAGATAAAAAAGTTAGGCCCAGATATAGTAAAGCACTTGGCTAAGATCGCATCATAATTAACTTTCAGAGCCCAAGTTCTGTCTCTTTAAAATTCATGCTTTTTATTATTTTTCTGATTCATTATCTCCATCCCAATACAAAATCTGCTGGAATTTTCCATGGTATCTGCTGCTTTCCTAGGCCAAATACTCTCTCTCAATTTTTTTTCTCTCTCTACACCCGAAGAATTGAAAACTAGTGAGAGAGTGAGAGAGAGAGGGAGAGAGGGAGTCTGGCCTCTTTTTTCCAGTGACTCCATTTCATTATTTTTCTTTTTCCACATGTCCTAATGCTGGCCACAGAGGCCCACTCGTTAGGTTGTTGTTACATGCAGTGGTGCATATGGGAGAAGCTAACTCTGATCTGGGAGAAACAATCGGAAAATATGTAATAGCATATTTGGAGCTGCACAGAAAGACTGTAATTCATAATGCCCCATATGTCCTCAAGGTTGTTCCCTGGACATCTCGGATGCTGGAATGCTAGCGGAGTGTATGTCCCAGCGTGCAACAAATTGTTCATGCATTACGCTTTTGTTGTGAAAGGTAATATATCCTGCTCATGGCGCCAGATTGAACTTCCTAAAATGTAATTGCTATTGTTTATTCATATACTACATACCCATTGTGGTTCCTCCAGATAAAAGTTTTGATGTGCCTCTAGTAGCCAGAAGACAAAGTGCACAGTCTTTAGCACGCAGCTCAAAGCCTTCCCAGGTTTGGTCCTCATAGGCCTCTATATTCCTGTTTCCTTATTGCCAAATGCCAAGCTCTAGTCTTTCTCCTGTATGTCTATTTAAACACTACCCACCTCTCTGGCTTCAGATTATGTATCACAGAAGGTGAGAACAAGAGGAATTTCAGATAGGTGCTCTTAAACTAGACTTGGTTGGGCTTATTACATTCCTAACCTCATAATTGTATATAAAACTATGAATGCATTGGATGCATGCACTTTTCCAAGTATTTATAGCTATTTTTCAGACTTTAAAAATATTGTTTACCACCAAAACATTAAGAAACTATTGCAGGATTTATCAGTTACTAATATGTTGATCAGAGTTGGTGGTGGCTATCTGAGAACATGCAGCCCTTCTCATACTCATTCGATTTTGAAACATTTGTGTATCAGTTTCCTAAGGGTGCTACAACGAATTACAAGAAAACTTGGTAGCTTGAAACCATTGGAATTTATTCTCTCACAGTTCTGGGACTGGAAGTCTGAAATGGAGGTGTCAGCAGGGTTGGCTTCTCCCGAAGCGCTGAGGGAGGATCCACCCCATGCCTTTTTACTGGCTTCCGGTGGCTTGTGAAAACCTTGGCTTCCTGTGACTTATAGAAACATCACTCTAACCTCTGCCCCCACCCTCCCATGACCTTCTCCCCTAACTGGGTCTCCATGGTTCAAATCATCTTCTGTCTTTCTCTTATACGGACACTTATCATTGGATTTTAGGCCAGCATAATCTTATCCCAAGATCCTTAACTTGGTGACATCTGCAAAGACCCTTTTTCCAAATAACGCCACATTCACATTATTTTGGGAGGAGTGAGGGGTGGGCACAATTCAAATCACTATACCATTTATCAGAAAATATATAGAGGAGGCAACATTCTAGGGAGTATAGTTTTGGAAAAACTATAGTGGATGTTTATCAAATAATGACTTATTGATTAAAATCTTCTTTTAATTGTTTGGAAACAAATTATTCCAACCCCTTAAGACAAAGTTTTATAATGTTGTGAAACTATAATTATGTTTTTTCTGTTATTTAGAAATTTCTTTCTTCTTTTATTTCCTTGATATTTTTATTTTATCTTATTATTTATTTCCATAAGATTCTGCAAGATTAAAATTTTAGTAGAAGAGATTACATTTGTTTTTAAGGTGCTCATGAATTGAGGAATCAGACTATTAACATGTACAATATTTATAACATCAAATTGGACATCTACTTTCCAAAGTTTTCTAAGCCATCCAAAACAATTGCTTGGCATCCAAGACACTATAATCAAATTCCAATTGATATTTTCAGTCTTCCCTGTAACGACCTATACTCCAGTTAAATGGTATGATTTGAAGTACTCTAATTAAGTCTGACACATTACAAAACCTGTGCCTTCTCACAAAATGTTCCTTTTAGGTACGATTAACCTCATCAAATTCTATTCCATGTTTAAATCTTTTTTTTATTACAGAGATATTATTGGTTTCCTATTTAACAGTCATTCCCTTACTTTTATATTCCTAAAGTAACTCATTGGTGGTTCAGTAAATGCTGTATTCATCTTCACCATGGAAATTGAATCACAACCAGTCTAAGCCAATGCCTAGCCCATTACCCTTGATAGTTATTGGTTTAAATATGGCTTTAAGACTGGTTCTGGTCTAGCCGACCATAAGGAGAGGTCTGTTGGAGGCACTTCCGGGAAAAAAAATACTTTTATTGGTCTTAAAGTAAACTCATGGAAAGAACAAGCTCTTTTCTGCCTTTGGAAGTGGATAATGGGTATGGTCATTGGAAAAACTGCAAACAACATGCACTGATCAGGGAAAAATTTTAAAGGGACTTGTATACATGCTGAACACGCCAAGGAGACAGATGTTAAAACCTGAGTCCTTGATAAACGTGTCTAGCCATTACATTAACTAACCTAAGCACTATCTTAAATACTTTTTAAGTGGAAACGAGTCCCAATTAGGTTATTTTGAAATAGGTCTTTAGTTACTTAAAATCCATACCATATCCTTCTATATATTGTAGTATTATCATCTGTATTCATCCTGTTGATTGATATAGCACAATCTAGTTCTAATTTAGAAATTCGATCCAAATTTAGAAATTAAAATCTACCCTCCTATGTCTAAATAGTCCCCAGATTGCCCCTATACACAAATCTGTGTTCTTAAACACTAAGTATTACTTTTACCAAAGTATTCCCTTTCAGGTCCAAATCTACCCTTTTTCACCTGGTTTTCTGATGTTGGACCTAGTGTTAGGAGCTGGTGGAAAGTTACCAGGAAAAGAGGAGGAGGTATCAGAGCCCCTCACCCCAGATAACGGCAGGGGTGAGAAACTAGGCAGCGATGGGACGACCGCAATTAATCTTAGAGTGCAGACATCAA